>KV908533.1:196220-221220 GCA_002005505.1 Botryococcus braunii
GGGCAACTCTATGCAGAGGTACAAGCTTTAGCTGGGGGCGAATAAACCATCTATAATATCTACGTTCAATGCCTTGCTGAAATACATGAGCGAGGAACAGAGTGTAAGCCTACGCACAAGAGACCTCCTGGCAGGTCTCGGACTCGAATCATACCATAACCTTCAGGCATGTACGTGCGGGTGTACACCTGCACATGTGATTGCGATCGGCAGTGTACTACCCAACCTTTTTTGATTGCCTGATCGCAGTTCCTGCAAAGGTTTCACGCCTAGTGGTAATGTCTAAGGTGAGGTCCTTCACAAGGATCTTGTATAAGCCCTTTCTGGACCCATGTCATCACAAAAATCCAAAAAGCTAACCATCCGTTGGTACGTATCAACCATATGATGCATCTGGACCACTAGGGGTTGATATTCAACTCACAGATGAGAGTATTTTCCAGAGTATTGGTCTGACAAAGTACCTTGAGCTTCGTATGTGTTTCTAGCATATGTGGGCTAAAGAAACGCATGCAAGATTTAAGGTGTGCGGCTAGGATCGGCTTCACTCTTTATTCTAAAGCAACTTGGACCTGCAAGGTCGAGAAGATGCCTTGGGTGCACCCGTGATATATCTATATGTCAGTATAGATGTAAAAGTCCACACCTCACATCCATAACAGGTGAGAGGAAGGAGGCATGCAAGGTACAAGTCCAACATCAAGGACATGGATATATCACATTCAAAACACTGTAGTTATAGTGTGCTAACCCCCCGATTCCTCGGCTGCTATGTATATGTAAGATCAGCCCATGCCATCCGGAAGTCTAGCCTGGTTATATATGCCAGCACCAAATCCAGTCTGGTGAAGGAATAAGTATAAGCTTCATCAACGAGCTCAACAGGTTAGCTCGAGCATCAAGTTTAAACTCTCTGCCAGTACCATTGAGGAAATTTCTGCCAGAACCTTTGAGGAAGTCGGATCCATGATCCAGGATGACCGACTTGGATGTCGATGTCCGCAATAAGCACGTCTGCGCATGCGGGGAAGGGACGTAAAGAATTGAAAACGAATTGAGATGTCAACTTCCACATATGTTCGTGCGCATGTCTGCATACTCTACACGCTGAATAAGTGAGAATTTCAGCCCATGCATGACATGCCCATATGGGCTGGTCTTCTTGTTTCCACTCTTGTAAAGAAAAGGAGGAATCGCCACATTGCCCAATGTGTCAAACGCCCAAATCCAATTGTTTCAAGCTGCAAGTCACACCCAACTGGCTCCCCACATCGGCCGCAGTACTGAAACTGACCCGATGCATGACAAAATACCCCTCCATATCTTCCTGTGCAATGATGGCCTGGTTTCAAAGCTCCTGGAGCCTGTGCGACAAGGCCAGTGCACGGGCATCAGCATGCAAGTCCCCAAGGCTTTCAAAAGAGAAGGCTTGGAAGGCCACGGGCGGTTGTTGACGCGTCAGCAAGCCCTCATATATAGCGGGTCTTCGTGTCTTGGGCATCGCGCAAGGCGGCCCACCCGCGGGCATGAATTGCTGCAGATTGGTCGGCGGTGGGCAGTGACAAACCAACGATGTCGATGTCGAGGTCTCGACCCTCCTCCAATGCATGGAGGCGGAGGCCGCACGACGGCGCTCCTGCCCAGGGACACGGGTGGGAAAGGCTGGTTCCCGGATGACGTGCTACACAGCAGAGGTAAGTACGGTGTCGAGGCCGTTGCGAACAGAGAAATGCCGGGCGACAATTGCCACATCCCCCCCCCCCCCCCCCAGTTGCAGTGAACAGCATGGTCGCCCCACACATCCAGCTCCCGCAAGCAACACGCATTGTGACCAAGGAAGTTGTCGCACATGCTTCGCAATCCTGTCGTACCGGTTTGCGAAGTTCGTAAGCGTCGCAAAAATTTCGGATTTTTTCCGACGCGAGATGGGCCCAACTTTTTGCGAAGACTTTGCGAAGGGTTAACGAAGACCTTCGTATTTCCTTCGTAATCCATCGGAAAAGTTTCGTATGTTTTGGGAACGTACGGGCATTGGGATCAATGCTGGAAGATGGGGATCAGAGCTGGTATTGAAGGCGGCAGCGGAAAGGCTCTGGGGCCATATTATCCGCTGCAGATGGGGATCGGGAGAGCCAGCAGCCAGTCAGATTATCCCGGCTGTGTGACAGATTGGAGCACAGGACGGTCGCGATCTGCACGAGCAGGGCCTTCGATAAACTCCCAATATAAGCACTGACACAAGGGGCTTGGACAGTCAGGCTTACACTTTGCTGCGAACGAAATCAGGATCTTCAAAGAGCGCTGCATCGAAATCTGGGACAAGGGCGTAGTAGTCAGCCTTCGCAGCTAAGGCAGCAGGGACAGGTGGGGCAGCGAATGTACCGAGACCCCTTCTTTCTTTACAGGTGGGTTACAAGTGGGTTCAAACTTTTTAAAATTTCAAAAGACCTGATCTCCATTTCACAGGGTGTCAGTTGTACGTACGCCAGGAAGCTTGCGCCGCTTACGCCAGGAATGGAACTCATATCCAATCATAGGGCACCGCTGTTGCACAACCTCGTTTCCCACACCAGGTGGGACGTCCCGACAGCTGACATCAAAAACTAGCGAGCTAAACCAGTCTGCAGTAACCAGTCCAGAAGGAGCCACGCTCGATGAGTCCGCTCAATCAGCTCCTTCCCAGCGGCACCTAGCCCTTCATAGGGGATTTTTTGTGAAGAAGCTGTCCAGGGTCCCCTGCTTCGTCCCCGGGCTCATGAGCTTGGCCTTCTTCACACTCTCCCCTCTTGCGGCAGCTCCCGCAACGCCTTTCCTCTTTGGAGCCGCCTTGCCCTTTTCGACAGGCTCTCCCTTTCCGTGTCCTGCGATGCCCATTTGGCCGGCCTCTTCCTTCCCCTGTCCTGCAGGCGTACCGCCTCCACCCCTGCTGCCAGGACGGCCTGCTCCACCTCCATTGTGCCCTTCCTCCTTCACAACCTCCTCTCCCACCTGAGAAAACGCACCCTGATGTAATGGGGTTTCCGAAGGCCCTTCTCCCCTCTCCTCGCCCTTCACATCGACCCCTAGCCCACTTTCCGAAGCCTCCTCCTCTTTGACAGCAGGTCCTTCTTCTTCCTTAACTGCCCCTCTTCCCCCCCGACCCTCCTCTGCTTGTTCCCCCCTTCCTCCCTTGCCCTTTACCACACAGCCCCCTTGGCCTCGAACCCCACTGCCAACGGGGTCGCAGTCTTCAGCCGAAAAATGGGCAGGACCAGCAGCCGAGGATTCGGGGGATTTGAACCCACCACCGCATGCGTGCGCATGTTCTGTCTCCCTGCCCAAACGGTCCTGGAGTGCCTTGTCCTCCGGGGAATTTGCAGTTGGTAATGTACCTGTTTCATTTTTGTGTGCCTCATGCTTAACTGCTGGTGCATCGGAACTTGGCCCTTGCTTCCCCGGCTTCACCTTGGGCTTGAAGAAGGCTCCCAAGCCCTGCTGCCTGACGTCCTTGCTGCAGTCAGGGCCCTGGTAAGCCATGTTGCTCAACTTCCTGGTCACGGGATGCCAGGAGAGATCCTGCTCATTATAAGGCTCATAAACCCCTTGAAGAGTCCTGCAGCAAGCCAAAGCCCCCAACCAGTCATGCACATACCAGGCCGACAGGCATCAGCCCTGCGGACTTGGAGCAATCTTTCCACCCAGGGTTGGGGGCAGGAGGTGGGGACCGCAAGCGCATATACGCCAGATTGCAATGGCACATGTACACTGTGTGTGTGAGAGTGTGTGTGTGTGTGTGTGTGTGTGTGTGTGTGTGTGTGTGTGTGTGTGTGTGTGTGTGTGTGTGTGTGCACGCGCGAGCGCACAGACACGTGGGGGGGGGGGGAGAGAGAGAGAGAGAGAGAGAGAGAGAGAGAGAGAGAGAGAGAGAGAGAGAGAGAGAGAGAGAGAGAGAGAGAGAGAGAGAGAGAGAGAGAGAGAGGAGAGAGAGAGAGAGAGAGAGAGAGAGAGAGAGAGAGAGAGAGAGAGAGAGACTCAGAGAGAGACAGAGGGGGGGGGGATGGTGGCGACTGCAAAGACCCTACCTTACAGGTCAATGACTATTAACAAAAATGGGACGAAGTGATCCCATCGAAGAAATT
This sequence comes from Botryococcus braunii, assembly GCA_002005505.1. NCBI lineage: Eukaryota > Viridiplantae > Chlorophyta > Trebouxiophyceae > Botryococcus > Botryococcus braunii. The sequence continues at coordinate 200,339 of KV908533.1, forward strand.
TCAGTAAGTGCGCTACAGCTTGGGCCTGAAAGTACCAGATTTTGTTCTTTGATGCTCATAATGCAGAGGATATGATGCACTCCAATCCAAACGGTGGGGACTGCTTCATGTAATGTGCTGGTCTTGCGGGCATGCTTGAGGTTATCAGTGTCAATGAGGTTGCCCATAGTTTTCACACCATATATGACAATGCTATGACAGAGATACGCATCATGTCTTCACGTCATTTGTCAACATATCATGTCTTTGGAGACACACATGCGAATGCTGACTCGAGGTAAGACAAGATGCTACTCATCCCACACGAATAACAGCCTTCAAGGCTTCCTAGTCCGGCTTTGGACATTTTATCTGATATACTCATATGAATGCACCCTCTCTGGGAGAAAAGGTTGCGGGACAAAAATAACGTCTTCAGGCAACAGGCGATTCATGCTTGGGAATCCAACCCCAGTGCAAATCAGCCAGTTATCTGACAGCCATGGAGCATGGCAGACGTGACAACCAACTGATCACATGGACAGGTAGGAGTTTCACGCCCGTATAAGATGCGCACCCACGCCCCCCTACCCGGGGGAAGACCGGTTGCTTGTGTGAACCCAAACAAAGTCATTACAAAACTGACCTTCCGCCTTGACTCTCACCCGCAAGCCAGACCAAGCATACTCAGCGCGTAGCTGGGACTGGATGAGGTAAGCAATTGGAATTCAAATGGTGCATTAAGCAGGTGACACTTCCTTTGAAGATGTATGAATGCTACTACCACCAGCACCATGAACTTCAGCAACGACAGCGACAAACACCAGGACAACAACAACACCGCCACCAACAAGAACAAGAGCAACAATCAAGACAACAATAACCAGGTCCATGGGGAGCGACACCGGCAACGACAATGGCGATGAAAGAAAAAAGAAAGAAAGAAAGAAAGAAAGAAAAAGAGAGGGGAAAATAAAAGAAAGAAGGCAGCAGTGATGGCAGCGGCAGAAGCGGCAAGGAGGGCAACACCCAGAACTTCTTCTCGGGCAACGACAACAACTCCGGGTTGTTGCATAACCTTTTTCTGCGCTAGTGCCGGGTCATGCAAACTTTTTGTACTTCAGAATCCTTTTTAGCAACATGGACAACAGCAGCAACAACCACGACGAAGAGGGCGACGACGACAACAACAACAACAACAACAACAACAACAACAACAACAACAACAACAACAACAACAACAACAACAACAACCAAAAGAACAACGAGAACAACAACGACAACGACAACAACAACAACAACAACAACAACAACAACAACAACAACAACAACAACAACAACAACAACAACAACAACAACAACAACAACAACAGCAGCAACAGCAACAGCAACAAGAACAAGAACAAGAACAAGAACAAGAACAAGAACAACAACAACAACAACAACAACAACAACAACAACAACAACAACAACAACAACAACAACAACAACAACAACAACAACAACAACAACAGCAACAGCAACAGCAACAGCAACAACAACAACAGCAACAGCAACAACAACGGCAACAGCAACAGCAACAGCAGCAACAACAACAACAACAAACATGAACAACAGCTGCGAGAACCACATCACCACGCCTGGTGGACACCAACCAGCAGCAGCAACAGCCGAAAAAGTCACAATGATAAGCTGAAGCAGAACCAGCAGGACGGTAAAGGAAGGACTCACTTGGGATCTGGGGCGGTGCCCCTCTGGAGCCACAGCTTGACAGCTTCTTCGTCCCGCAGAATGACAGGCATGCGGTCATGCAGCCTGCCCCCCCCCCCCCCCGGACCCCCCCACCCTTTTATTTCAACGCTATGTGGATCCTCTTCCACCAAAACTCCACTACTGTGTTCAGCGATTGGTCACAACATCAAGGAGAGCACGGGGCCATGCATCCAAAACGGACACACACGCATGCCCGCATGCCCGCCCGCCCGCCCGCAATCCATCCCTGCACCCCTCCATCCTCCCCTCCCTCTCCCCCACCCTCCCACCCGCCCACCCTCCCCCCCCCCCCCCCGGGCTCCCACCCGCCCGCCCTTCCCCCTCCTTTCCACCCGCCCGCCCGCCCGCCCTCCCTCCCCCCTCCTGCCCTCCTGCCCGACCGCCCGCCCGGCCTCCCGCACACTCTTCCCGCCCGCCCGCACTCCCTCCCTTCCTCCTCCCCCTCCCTCCCTCTCCCACTCCCATCTCTCTAATCCTCCTTTCCCCCTGTTCTACAACCCCTGCCTGCTCCCCCTACGCCTTTTACTACCCCCGGGCAAGCCCCTCAGGGGGGCAAAGGGGAGAGAGGCCACACCTAAGAGAACATGCAAAACACAGAGCGCCCCAGGAGGGAAAGGGGGTCAAAACTGGCTGCAAGCCCTCCCAACAGCGCAGCAGCAGCGGCAGGCAAGCAGCCGGATGAATGCAAATCAAGTGAGCGTCTTGAGTTGCATTCTCTCGTCTGCTTGCCAGCTTCTGCCTCCTGGTGCCCCTCCCTCCTTCGCCTACCAACCCCCTCTCTGTCCCTTCATCAACCCAACTGTCTTTTCTTTCCCCCTCGCCATTGTCGTTGCCGGTGTCGCTCCCATGGACCTGGCGCCTCCCTCCTTTTCTCCCTTCCTCTTGCTTGATTGCACCCAACATTTCCTTCCTTGCACCCTCACACTTGAGTCTATGTAACCCACTTGGGTTGCAGCAAACGCCGCACATGCATACAGTGTTGCTGTAGAGGTAGTAACATTACTAATGTCAATTTACAAACTTTACAAACCCAAACAAAGGGGGAATGCTATGAAGGGGGGTGGGTGGGTTACCACTGCAGGCGCTTGGCGGAGTCTGTGGTGAGGATGGTGAAGGTACAAACCTCATTGCCATCCTCGTTCCGCAATATGTCATACAGCCCCGCCATTTTCATGGGCCGGCCCTCCCCCAGCCTGCACTCCAAATCTACCCTCATGACCCCTTTTCCACTCATGAACGCATGCCCCCCCCCCCCCCGGGTTTGCTTCTTCGTGACTGCAAATATATATACTTATGTCATCTCCATGCGTGTGCGTGTGCGTGCGTGCGTGCGCGCGCGCGTGCGTGTGCGTGTGTGTGTGTGTGTGTGTGTGTGTGTGTGTGTGTGTGTGTGTGTGCGCCTGTGTGTGTGTGTGTGTGTGTGTGTGTGTGTGTGTGTGTGTGTGTGTGTGTGTGTGTGTGTGGGTGGGTGGGTTGGGGGGGGGGCAGGTTTGCATGCGTGCGTGCGTGCGTGCGTGCGTGCGTGCGTGCGCGCGTGTGTGTGTGTGTGTGTGTGTGTGTGTGTGTGTGTGTGTGTGTGTGTGTGTGTGTGTGTGTGTGTGTATGTGTGTGTGCGCCCGCGCGCGCGCGTCTGTGCGCCAACCACTGGCAGATCACACGGTTTGGGCTAATGGTTTTTTGGAACCTGCGCAGGCTAGCGCATAGTCTGCCCCAACCAGCAGCCATTCCCAAGGATTTTGCTGGTGCATTGAGGGACTCCCCCAGGTCACACATGTGTCTGCCCCCACCACCCGCTGATCTTGAGCTCTTCACCAGTAGCTTAAGCAATGTATGCGGCTGTACACAGGTCTCATTATGACCGGCGGAAGAAAGTCACTACCAGATATAGTAGGGCTGCTTGCCAGATCCCTCCTGCTTCCACTCATAAAAGCCATCCAAGACAACCACACATCGGTGCGACTTCAGTAGCCTGTTGAAGATTGGCTTCTCTGCCACTCCCTCGCATCTTGCATTGAACTGCAGCCCAGTAAGTGTGTCAGCCGCCCAGACACATGCACAGATGCCAAAGATGCACTTTGCAATGTACTGATCCTGCAATTCGCCATCGTCCCATTCGCCAAGGATGCCTCATTTCACGGATAACTTCATCTGCAAAACCGCTGAATTTACCGGCAAACTGGATGTTTAGTAGTATTTTTAGCTTGTAGCTCCTTATATACTAATAGGCATGGCAAGGAACTAAGTGTCATGATATACTAATAAACCTGGTATGTTAACTGAGTATTTTTTTTCCAGCTTGCAAATAACCATGTGCAAATAAAGCTGCTATGACAGCTACAAATAACACCTATCTTAATGTGTGCTAAAATTTAGGCATCCTAGAAGAACTAAACTATGCCAAGTCACGTCAAACGCCGCAGGTTCGCGGCTCATAATTGGATGACGTGTGACAACCCGAAATGCCACAGGGCATCTTCTGGTGGAAGCCGTAAGTGTGGAGCTGCAACAGGAAGTCACGCGTTGAGGTCTGGCGCTCAAAAACATTGCCAATGGAAAGATGACGAGGTCAAGCTGTGAGGGCCTGCGTCACATGACGCTGGACTGTGTCACATGACGAGGTTCCGTGTCACATGATGAGGGAGAGCACCGCATGAAATGGAACTGAGTCCGATGACGAGGGTCTGTGTCAGACAGACGAGGGACTGTGTCAGAAAGGCGAAGGACAGTCTCAGACAGACAAGGTACCGTGTGAGGCAGACGAGAGACCGAGTCAGACAGTCGGGAACTGTGTGAGGCAGACGAGGAACTGTGTGAGACAGTCGGGAACTGTGTGAGGCAGACGAGGAACTGTGTGAGACAGTCGGGAACTGTGTGAGGCAGACGAGGAACTGTGTGAGACAGATGGGGAACTGTGTGCGGCAGACGATGGACCATGTCAGACAGTCGGGAACTGTGTGAGGCAGACGAGGAACTATGTGAGACAGATGGGGAACTGTGTGCGGCAGACGATGGACCATGTCAGACAGACGGGGGACTGTGTCAGGCAGACGAGGGACTATGCCACACAGTCAAGGGACTGTGTAACATGACTTGGAACCCCCCCCCCCCTCTCTCTTTCCCCTATCACGGATTTAGTCACATGACAGGGGTTCCACGTCACACGGCTCCAGACATATGGAGATGCTGGGGGCAGTTTGAAATGACCAAGGAAAGTTTTAGGGGAACTGCGAGCAAAAGGGCTGTGTCAGGGATGCTTTTCTCAGCTACTCACCATGCGGAAAAAGTCAAGCTTCTCGCCATGCTTTGTGAAAGACGGAACAAGCCCCCACCTGTGCGGCTCCCACACATGGACCAATCAGAAAAGGGAGTCCAGGGAGCATGAACTGCATCTAGTGGCAGCATTCAATTTCACTTGGACAAGGAGAACCTCGGGAACACCAAAAGTATCCATGGATGCCAATTCCACGCTGAAAAGGAAAGCCCTGGGAACAATAATGGCCCCAACCAGCTATAGAACAACCCTTGGTGTGCCTTTCCCACTCGTTTGTGTCCGTGGCAAAGCCTATGGCGGTTTCGATGACAGGTGTGGTTCACGCCCAAGTATGTGCTGACAGAGTAAGGACGTGTCGCACGCAAGTTCAATGAAGTCTTCTTCATTGAATCATTGTTCAAATCCACATTGATATGGCGTTGATTGGAGAAGCTGTGTGCAGTTAAGGTTCCAGTGAAAGCACCTCATCGTCCGGATTTCCCGCTGCCCCTTGTCGTTTTCATACGTCACTGGGACTCTCATTCCAGGATGTAAGTTTTCTGTCGGCTGGAAGCTTTCAGACTCCCGCCAACCCTCGGGCGGCACCCCTGTCGCAGCGGCCATGCGCTCGCGATTCAAGGTGCACCTCGCCCTTCCGCACATGATAACCACTTCGACGAGGACCCCTCCCTTTTCAATGTCTTTCCAGTGTTCAGGGATTGCGTTTGAAGTGGCACTGGCTCTCCGGACTCATTGCAAGTCTTGCTTTAAGGGCATTTACGCTCAATAAAAGGCAGGCCCCAACCCTCGTAAGCATCATAATTTAAGTAGGAATGTTTGAACTCGTCTCTTGTACGTGAGACTTCGTTGAAGCAAGGAATCAAGGGTAGGTCGCTTGTCGGGTATCCGAAAAGCCGGAGAGGCCGTTGGCAACCACCTCTCACATGCCGCATGGGGATCCAAGATAAAATGGCGATCTGATATGGACGCCGGAAACGACCAGAGCCAGAGACTTTATTTGTTGCAATTTCAATGAAATTGTGTTTCAAAATGTAAGTGAAATCATTTTGAGATTAATGCAGTGAACATGGTCGTCCCCTTACAGGGAAGTTTACATTCGAGGGTAACCATGATCAAGCCTGTCATACCTTTGCAAGAACAAACTTCTGCTGCGAATAGTTTTTCAGCAGGAAGTTCAGGTCTATCATGTAGACGAAGACACAACATCATTCGCACTATAAGACATTGCGTCGCCTGTTCGCGTTTACATAGTGAACGGGTTTCTGCCTCTCCTCGTAATGGTTCAGGTGAGGGAGGTCGCTGGGTGAAAATGTTTGTTATCTCATAAGGAATTCATGTTTCAACATGGCACCTGTTAAGCCAGTCCACTGTTTGACGCTGGTTCGAACAAATGCAAGTCCGCTTTGTCTGGTGCAGAACTTCCCTCCCTCCCAGTTGCCCACCCTTCTTATTTTCGAGAGAAACGTCAGGCCCTGCGTTGTGAACCAGTTTCCTCCTTTATAGTCAAGTCGTAGACAATGTAGTAGAGAGTCTGAAAGCATAGCGGGCCAAAAGGATTTCCAGGGGCACAGCGGAGATTCACTTCTGTAAGCCTCTAGGGGTTCTGGTACAGCAACTGGAGGGAGGCGAGACCTGCTACAGTGGGGCTTGGGTACCCTTGTACTGCCTCTCATTGCAAATGCAGTACAAGCCAGCACAGCAGACCCCGTACCTGTCATCCGGCTTGACCTGGCACCAGATCAGGCAACCTATGACCCCACAGACCCCCGCCTGCGTGACGCCGCTGGGATGCTGCAGCTTGCATTGAATGCTGAAAGCCTGCAGGTGCCAGCCCTAGATCTCTAGAAACAGCTGTAGGAGGCTACAACAGGGGGAGCTAGGATCACTAATGTTTGTGAGTGGCAGAATCGATTAGTGAAGAGGCTTCCCAGCTCACTAGATTCCTCCATAAACGTGGTCTGATAGGATAGCCGGGGCGGTTAAGCCTTGCCTTATGGGCGGGGTGTGGAATGTAACAAGGAGGCATTACCGCGATTGGAACCCTTGATTCGCTGCATCTTCATCCCTTCCTCCCCCTTTCATCGCTAGAATCTGGAAGTCCTATCTTTCATGGACCGCGCTGCCACCTCCCCCCTTCTCTCTCTCTCTCTCTCTCTCTCTTCTCTCTCTCTCTCTCTCTCTCTCTCTCTCTCTCTCTCTCTCTCTCTCTCTCTCTCTCTCTCTCTCTCTCTCTCTCTCTCCTCTCTCTCTCTCTCTCTCTCCCTCCCTCCCTCCCTCCCTCTCTCTCTCTCTCCCTCCCCTCCCTCTCTCCCTCCCTCCCTGTCTCTCCCTCCCCTCCCTCCCTCCCTCCCTCTCTCCCTCCCTCCCTCCCTCCCTCCCTCCCTCCTCCCTCCCTCCCTCTCCCTCCCCCCCCTCTCCCTCCCTCCCTTTTCCACCTCTCTCTCTCTCCCTCCCTCTTACTCTCTCTCCCCCCTCTCTCTCTCCCCACTTCCCCCTCTCTTTCCCCCTCCCTCTCTCTCGGTCTCCCCCTCCTCTCCTATGGCAGGATCTCCTCGACTTTCCCGTTTTCCCTTCTTCCTTCCCTCCTCCCACCAATTGTTCAATTGTCCTGGCTCTTCCCCCTCTTCCTCCTCATCCTCCTCCTTCCTCCATCCTCTTCCTCAACCCCTCTCCACCACCTGCCAATGGCGCCCCTCCGCATCAGTGAGCGGACAGCTTTGCAGGAGGAGGAGGAGCGCTGGACACAGCTGATAGAGAAGTACAAGGACGTGGAGGCGTCCTGGAAGGGCGACGTGGTGGGGAGGGCCTACGGTAACAGAGGGAACGCCCGCACCCGCCAGGGCCGCTTTGAGGCCGCCCTCTCCGACTTCAACACCGCCATTGCCCTCTGCCCCTGGTCCGTGGACCCCGTCTTGAACAGGCAATGCCCCGTGCGGTCTTTTCCCTTGGCATCCCTCTCTGACTCTAACTCGGCCACTGCCTCTGGTCCGTTGGACCCGTCTTGAACAGGCAATGCCCCATGCGGTCTTTTCCCTTGGCAGCCCCCTGTGCAGTTGAACAGGGCCACTGCCGCTGGTCCGCGAGCCCCTTCTTGAACAGGCAATGCCCCATGTGGTCGTTTCCCTTGCCAACCCTCTCTGTCTTCAACACGGCCATCGCCCTCTGCCCTTGGTCCATGGACCCCGTCTTGAACAGGCAACATCCCCCCCCCACCCCCCCGCCCCGCCCCTGGCTTTCTTCTTTTCGTAGCAGCCCTGTTCTGACCTTTTCACAGCAATCGCCCTCTGCCATTGGCCCTTGCATGCCGTCTTCAACAGGCAATGCCCCATCCTTTCCGTCTTTCTCAGCCACCCACCCTGGCTTGGACCGTGGGAAGTGCTATGCTTGTCTGGTCCATGAGCCTGGTATTAGACGCGCACCCAGTTCCGTATTGCGTCGAATCAGAAACGGCGTTTTGCTTCGCAGACGGCCCCGACTGCATTAAAACATCTGCTTTGTCCATTGTAACTGCATCTTCATCTGGTGGCAAGCACAGCACCTCCCCTTCAGCATCCGTCATACCAGCATCTTCACTTGTGGCATGCAAGGTTCTTTTTGCACCTGTTGCAACAGCATCTGCACTTGTTGTCCCTGCAGCCTTTGGTGGTTGCACGCACAGCATATTGTCTTTTTGTGTCTGTTGTCCCTGCACGTTTGGTGGTTGCACGCACAGCATCTATCCTTTGGGTGGGTTGTACCACCACCCTCACTTGTTGGTACACACAGCACCCTTCCTCTTTTGCACTCGTTGTACCAGCATCTTCGCTTGTTGTACACACAGCACCCTTCCTCTTTTGCACTCGTTGTACCAGCATCTTTGCTTGTTGTACACACAGCACCCTTCCTTTTGCACCCGCCGTACCAGCACCTCTGGTTGTTGCATGCACAGCATCTATTCTTTTGGCTGGTTGTACCAGCACCTTCACGTGCTGCACACACAGCACCCTTTTGCACTGTTGGTTTTTAAACGCACAGCGCATCCCCTACAGCAGCCCTCAGACCAGCGCCTTCACTGGTTGCATGCACAGCATCTTTCCTGTTGCGCCGATTGTGCCAGCTTCTGTCCAGCTTCCATTTTTGGGTCCTGCTTCGGGTGGCTCCTGAGGCCGGAAGTGGTTGGGCAACAGGGGAGTTCTGTTTGAGAACACGGGGCGCTTCGAGGAGGCTGTGGCAGACTACCAAGCAGTGCTGAAGGCGGATCCTCGTGACCCCAGTGGCTGGAACAACCTGGGCAACGTCAGTGCCGCTCTTGGAAAATGGTACGCGGCGTGTCCCGCTTTGCATCATCATCTGCATCGTGTCTGCGCAGTCTTAGCTCACCTTGCTGTGCCTCTCAAACATCGGAGCCCCCGCTCCCTGAAAAGCAAGTGAAGGGGGAGGGGAGGAATCTAAGGGGAAGGCAGAATGACAAAAATCCCCCACATGGATGTGCGCATAAAGCTAAACCCCTCCCCCCCCCCCCCCCACAGGCCCCCGGGGGCGAATTCATGAGCTTGCGCACGCGGACCGGCACGCGGTCCCCCCCCCCTCTCTCTCTGTCTGTCTCTCTCTCTCTCTCTCTCTCTCTCTCTCTCTCTCTCTCTCTCTCTCTCTCTCTCTCTCTCTCTCTCTCTCTCTCTCTCTCTCTCTCTCTCTCACACACACACACACTCTCTCTCTCTCTCTCTCTCTCTCTCTCTCTCTCTCTCTCTCTATCACACACACACACACACACACACACACACACACACACACACATATATATATATATACACACACACGCAGGCAAGCACAGGCAATCAGTCACTCGCAAACTTTTTGGCCAGTGATTTGGTGGGTAGGACGGTACGCAGAGGGGGGTCGATGTGACAAGGAGGTGGGGAAGCACAGGGCTGAGTCAGCGGAGTATTACGGGAAGGCGGTGGAGCTGGCACCCGCGTTCTCATTTGCGGCAGCCAACCGCGCGCTGGCCCTCTACCAGTTGGGCCGCACCAATGAGTCCATGCGAGAGATGAGGTTGAACTCCCGTATTTCTCTAAGTTTTCTTATTCGTGAACAGTTTCCGCACCCCTCTGGGCGCGATCGGAAGAGAGAGGCCCACCCCCAGGCCCCCCTCGACCCTCTTCAGAGTTAGCCCCACCTCACATCCCCACTCTCCCCCTGCCCTCCTTCCCCCTAACCCCCGGGGCCTTTCGGAAGAGAAGCCCACCCTCCACCTCCTCTTGCCCCCTCGTCCCCTGTTTGGAAGAGAGCCGGAACCCACAACGCACCCTTGCAGGGCAGGGCAGGCGGGCAGGTCCTACACCACCACTCCCCCCCCCCCCCTGGGGCCCAATGATCGGCTTTGGAGCCACCTTGACGAGACGCCAACTTGCGTTTGTGTGTGTGTGTGTGTATGTGTGTGTGTGTGTGTGTGTGTGTGTGTGTGTGTGTGTGTGTGTGTGTGTGTGTGTGTGTGTATGTGTGTGTGTGTGTGTGTGTGTGTGTGTGTGCATGCATCCGTGCTTACTGGCACGCACGCACGCACTCGTGCACAAGCGTCCATACAAAATTAAGTTTATTTCAATTTGGGGGAGGTGTTTGAGAAACTGCGTCATCTCCTGGCTGTACGATAATCAATGAGCATGGCGCTGGTATTCAGTTGGGAGCGGGACCTGTGCAGGCGGCTCCTGAGACGGTTTCCTGATTTTCCAGACATGCGGGCAGCACTAACTGCTGCCCTGTGGGAGCAAGGAAGCCAAGCTGAAGCTGAAACACAGTGGGAACGGGTTGATGACCCCCGGTATACGTCACATAATCTCCATTTTTCAAAGATTTATACCTCCTCTTTCTTCCCCGCCCGCCTCCGCTTTTTTTTTGGGGGGGGGGGGGGGGGGAGGGGGGATTTCTCTAGGGCTTTCTGTGGTTTGCCAACCTCTCGTTCCGACCTCCAATCTCCCCCGTCTATTTCTCTTCTCCCCTGCCAATCTCTCTCTCCGACCTCGCGTCTTATCTTCCATCCCTCACTTCCCTTGCCCCTGTCGTCCCCACTCTCTTCCCATCCCCTCCGGGCGTGCGTGTGTGTGTGTGCGCGCGTGCGTGCGCGCCCAAGAAAGTGTGTGTGTGTGTGTGTGTGTGTGTGTGTGTGTGTGTGTGTGTGTGTGTGTGTGTGTGTGTGTGTGTGTGTGTGTGTGTCTGTGTCTGTATGCGTGTGTGTGCGTGCATGCGCACGTGTCTCAATCTCTTTGGTTCTGTCCGCCCCCCTCCCCCGCTGCCGCTCCATCCCGCCTCCATGTGATTCGCCCATTTCTCTCCCCCTCGACGTCCGCTTTATCCTGTTCCCATTCTCCGGCCCTCCCACGCTTGCCCCTTGCAGTGCCTGCGGCGTGTTCACAACCACCAAAGGTCCAGCTTGGCATGCAGGTACAAGGACCGGGTGTGGCTTAAAAAGGACCGCCATTGGCCTCCCCGCCTCGTGTCCAGCTTGGCTGCCTTTCTGGACATCAAGGCTGTGGCAGCGTCGTAGCTCCCATGGCCATAGCTCCCATCGTCAAAGCGCCCATGTGAGTGTGGCTAATGGGCCAGGTCGCATGGTTGCCCCGACTTAGTCGCATGGCTGCCCGGCCTTAATCGCATGGCTGCCCGTCCTCGGTCACATGGCTGCCCGGCCTCAGTCACATGGCTGCCCGGCCTTGGTCACATGACTGCCGGGGCTTGGTCACATGGCTGCACGGTTTGGTCACAAGGTAACCCGGTGGCTGCCTGGCCTGGCCACATGGCTGTCAGGATTGGTCACATGGGTGCCCGGCCTGATCACATGCATGACTGTCCAAGCTGGATCTTGGTGACATCGCAGCACAGGATAGGTACTCGAGTGTGTACCCGGACTCCCCAGGCGTGTCACATGGTTTACCGGGCTTGTCACATGGTGTTGGATTGCTCACATGACTCCCCAGGATTGTCACATGGTGTTAGATTGCTCACATGACTCCCAAGGATTGTCACATGGTTTACCGGGCTTGTCACATGGTGTTGGATTGCTCACATGACTCCCCAGGATTGTCACGTGGTGTCCATGGATTGCTAACGTGACTCCCGAGGATTGTCACATGGTTTACCGGGCTTGTCACATGGCATCCATGGATTGGTCACATGACTCCCCAGGATTGTGACGTGGTTTCCCAGAGCGCCCCAGGGTTTCGAAGGGCTGGTGACATGGCTGCCTGCCTGGGCTAGTACACCTGCCTGTCCTGACGTGATCATATGGCTGTTACAACTCGGTCGCAGGGCTGACACACTTGATCTCAGGGACCCCAAACGCTCACGGATTCAGCTGTGTATTCAACAGTACTTGAAGTACCAGCCTCATGCTCTCAGGTCTCAACTGCACCCATCGGCAAGTAAATTTTCGAGAGTACTGCGGCTATCTCGTTGTGGCCAATGCTGTTGGCTTGATCTCAAAGAATCTGTGGTCCAAGTGTTTAGACTTGGACTGCTGGGAATTGTGTTGAGACAGGCGCGACAGGGGACATTATCAGGGATACCCAACATGGCCGACAATGGTGGGCTGCTGAACAATTAGACTAGTAGTAGTACTACTACTCTGACAGATTGCTTGGAGTACAGATGCAGCTATTGGCTCTTGTCACTTTACAAGTGGCCCTGCTGGTCATTTTCTGGACCAGGAGTTTCAAGGGTGAACCCTTAATAAGAACTGTACGTTTCGACCACGGGGGTCCACATGTTCGGATCTTTGATTGCAACTGGTCCGATCTGTCACAAAAAGTTGAGAGATCGCAATTGGAGCTAGTCGGCTCACTACTAGTGAATCCCGCAAAGCGCAACTGTTGGACATACATTAACCCTTTAAAGTTGCGCTTGTTACTGCATTGAAGAATATGCCAAGAAGGGTTGCTGACGCCCTCTCCCGTCCCTACTGATTCTGATCTGCCGCCGATAACCGGGGCCTTTCCTTGTGAAGTAGAAGGGGATGTTCAGGCAAATTGCATCAACCATCGCACTGAAATGAAGTGTTGTATCGCTGACCATGGCTAAGGGCCCCACCTCGCGAGTTCCCGGCAGAAGGCTAGTGGTCGGTGTAGCAGCAGGTACAGCAAGATCCCGACCCACAGACGCGTTTAATTTTCAAGGGTCCTGGATAAGAGCATCAGGAAAAATTCGTCTTTTGAATATTCATTGAAACGGTCTTGGTAACGAAGTTCGTCACTCGTATACAAGCGACTAGTAACAACTTGGCTTCGTTACGAGTCGGGCTGGGGTGATGGCCAGGTCTAACACTCATATTCTTGGTAGTCTGCTATGATGCTTTCTTTCATGGGCAAGGCTGCAACGAGAAGACCTTCAACCTTTCCGAAGGCTACAGTAGTGGAGAGGGGGACGCGGGTCCGGGCCACGCATCCAGAGCGAAGTTCTACTCGCTTAAGCGCCATTTATTGGTAGTCTCGAGATATGTTGAAGACGTAAGGCTTTCATCTTAGAGATCAGATTAGGTGAATGGGACGTTCGTCAGGCTAGTGGGATTGCTTGGCAGTGAGCACGCTCTTCAAAAAGAGCAGATTGTCTGAAGAAATGGGCTGATATGAACAGCCTTTCAAAGACGAGAACCTACATTAAACACACGCCAAAAGTCGTGTATGTATGCACGCAGAGGGAGGGAGGGAGGGAGGGAGGGAGGGAGGGAGGGGGGGAGGGAGGGGGAGGGAGAGAGAGAGAGAGAGAGAGAGGAGAGAGAGAGAGAGAGAGAGAGAGAGAGAGAGAGAGAGAGAGAGAGAGAGAGAGAGAGAGAGAGAGAGAGAGAGAGAGAGAGAGAGAGAGAGAGAGAGAGGAGAGAGAGAGAGAGAGGGGGGGGGGGGGGAGAGAGAGAGAGAGAGAGAGAGAGAGAGAGAGAGAGAGAGAGAGAGATAGAGAGAGAGAGAGAGAGAGAGAGAGAGAGTGAGTGAGAGTGAGAGTGAGAGTGAGAGTGTGAGTGTGAGTGTGAGTGTGAGTGTGTGTGTGTGTGTGTGTGTGTGTGTGTGTGTGTGTGTGTGTGTGGGGGGGGGGGGGGGAAGGAGTTTCGGCTCCGTATGCGCTTACTTGTATCTGTGACTGAGGTGGGTACAAAAGGGCATATGGAAATGCAGCATGGCTTGTCCGTTCCGGAGTGAACATAGAGCAGCAAGATTTGTGCATCCCTGATGTCACCATTGCAGGCTTGATGTCTCCTTGTGAACACCCCCACAGGCGAAGTCACACAGGCTTAATGTCTCCTTATGAACACCACGCAGGCGAAATCACACTGGCGTAATGTCTCCTTAAAACCAGAACACAGGCTTTGCCACACAGGCTCGGCCGCATGTCACCACCCGAGGCTTACTTCTTTTTTCAAACAGCAGAGAACGGAGGAAGGACCATGTCATGTGGGTCATGTGGGATATCATGTGGGTCATGGTGGGGGGGGGGGGGGGGAGACAGGACTGGCGCTGGATCCCCCTGCATCTGAGGGGGGTGCCTTTCGTGCTGTACAATCTCAACTCCACAGCCGAGATCGACAACCAGGATAAGAGGGAGCGGCGGTCCCTCGGGGCCAAGAACTACCCTGCCATGGGCTACCTCCAGTTCATCATCGAGAACTACCACGACCTGCCAGAACACATGGTCTTCATGACTGGATTTCAGTGCGTGCTGGGCCCTCTTGCTGGGATTATCAGGGGTTTCAAAACTCTATTGGGTTGAAAACACTCCAGATGCTCTATGCTTGAGTCCCGCACGCACATACGCACATTCATGCACATACGCACGCGCACTCACGCACATAAGCACACTCAAATGCACGCCCGCACGCGCGCGTGCGCGCACACGCACGCACGCACACACAAACATATGGGGGGAGGAGGCCGGGAGAGAGAGGGAGAGGGAGAGGGAGGGGAGAGGGAGAGGGAGGGAGGGGGAGGGAGGGGAGAGAGAGAGAGGCGAGGAAGGGAGGGAGAGAGAGGGAGGGAGGGGGGGGAGAGGGAGGGGCGAAGATGGAGGGAGAGGGAAAAGAGGGGAAGAGAGGGAGGGAGGGGGGGAGGGAGAGAGAGAGAGAGAGAGAGAGAGAGAGAGAGAGAGAGAGAGAGAGAGAGAGAGAGAGAGAGAGAGAGAGAGAGAGAGAGAGAGAGAGAGAGAGAGAGAGAGAGAGCGCTCGAGCGAGAGAGAAGGGAGGGGGAGGGAGAGAGGGAGAGGGAGAGGTGTGTGAGAGAATTGGCGGGAGGGAGCACAAGAGACCGATTGGGTGAGAATTGGATGCATGGATGGATTGATAGATGGATACAGATGAAAGCTCATGCACGCACGGGATCAGAGAAGAGTTTGGGAAAAGCCAGATATAGGGACGAAGGAGGAGGCATGGGAACGGAAAAAGGGGGAGAGCGGGGGGTAACTCAGGGGGGTTAGGGCTTAGGGCGGGGGCTAACCCCGGGTGTAAGAGGGGACTGGGGCAGAAGTGCTCGAGGGCGGGGGTGGGGGCAAGGAGGTAGAAGCTTCGTTTGGCTTTAATGGGGCTTCGTTTGACCGACAACATCATTACATTGTGGATGCTCTGTCTTGAACAACAGACCCCTGGCTGTGTGTTTGTGAATTTCAAAAGTCACGCTCCGCTTCCATTCGAAAAACCGTATTAGAAAATTTTCAATTCTTTATTCTTCTCGCTTGCGGAGTTCCGTAAAGGTTATGTCCTTTTCAAAACACCCTGGCATTCCATTACAAGTGTTGTGGCTTGAACAACACGCCTCGCACCACATAGCAGATGGTATGGCTTGAACAACACACCCTGGCATATGTTGACTAAGTATAATTTAATTCCAGCTTCCTTTTGCTTGTACCTGCAAACCGCCCCCCCCCCCTTTTCTTCATGAGTTTGCATTTCTCCTTCTGGTCCCATCATCTCAGATCCCTCGCCTTTCCTGCTGCGCCCGCTCAGCGCGCTTTATGCCTTCCCTTTCCTGGTGCGCTTTGGGGCCTTGCCTTTCCTGCTGCGCCCTCTCACCGCGCTTTTTGCCTTGCCTTTCCTACTGCGCCCTGTCACCGTGCTTTGCATCTTGACTTCCTGCTGCGCCCTCTCACCACGCTTTGTGCCTTGCCCTCTGTGGTGGAGCAGCTGGAGCTGGCATACAAGAAACAAGGTCGAGATTCTGAAGCGATTGAAGTGGGGAAGCCGTGAATTTGCAAACCTGCGATATGCCCCCACCACCCGCATTGACTGGTCCTGTGCCAATTCTACAATTATCCAGCCTGAAAAGGAAGACCTGATGAATTGCAGTTACTCGGGTGCGCCGCCTCCCTGCCAAACTTCTGCCATGTGCTCAACACCCAAAGCTCTCCCTTCAGCGCTCTTCCGCTCCCTTCTTGCAGCTATCTTCTTTGTTTAGCTTGCTTGTCTTACAGCTATCTTCTTTCTTTTGCTCACAATTTCAGATATTCACAAAACGCAAAAATGCCAAAGTTCAGCATCTGTGAAGTAAGCATGCAATTCTGTGTTTTGCAAATAACTTTTGTAAGTGTTATGACTTTTACTCTCAGCCCTCTGTCCGCTGCCTCCCTCCCTCCACCAACACTGTCCCCCCTTCTCCTCCCCTCCCTCCCTCCCTCCCTCCCTCCCTCCCTTCCTCCCTCCCACCTTTCCCTCCCGCCCGCATTTTCTCTTGCTCCCTCTCCCCTTTGCCCAGGTTTGTGTGTGCCTCTGCGTGCGCATATGCGTTCGAGCATCTAGGCGTGCGTGCGTGCACGTGCTTTTTTGTGTGTGTCTAGGCGTGCGTGCGTTTGTGTGCGTGTGTCTGTGTGTGTGCGTGTGTGTATGTGTGTGTGTGTGAGTGTGTGTGTGTGTGAGTGTGTGTGTGTGTGTGTGAGTGTGTGTGTGTGTGTGTGTGTGTGTGTGTGTGTGTGTGTGTGTGTGTGTGTCCAGCCACGCCAGGCGCGCGCACGTGTTGTGCGTGTCTACGAGGGTGTCCACACGCATGCGGTGCAGGGCATGTGGATGGCTGTCAATGAAGAAGATCCTGGATGTGAGAACTGCGTTTTTTATAGCAAGCTTGTGTCTCCAAGGGTTCCTCACAAGCTTTTGAGACTCGTGTGCTAGCATGCAGGACCATGGATGATGCCAGCTGGACATCAACCTATCGATAATACGCTGGGACTAATGGGTACTAATGAGAGTTGGGGGCTATCCACTTGGGTTGCTGAGGTCGACCCCCCCCCCCCCCCTCTTACCAACCCACCCCTGATACACAACCTTCTCAGCACCATTACAACACCACTACCACAAATTCCACCACAACCCCCAACAATACAGTCAAAAACAACAACAACAACGACACCACCACCACCAACACAAACACCAGCAGCAGCAGCTGTAATAGCAGCAACATCAATTGCAACAACATCAGCCCGCATGATTTTGCCATTTGCGCAGGAACAGAGCCCACTACGATACACTGTACAATCTCAGGTAGTATTTCGGGTGGTCCAAGCAGACACGATTTGGGCTCGGAGGGGTGGACTGGTCCTGGAAAAGGGGGGTTGGGGGAGTTGTGATTTCAATAAGGAGCAAGCGTTTGGGTGATCTTTTTTGTCATCAACCGTTTTTAGGGAGAGTGCGATGGAGGCAGGAGCCCGCCATCTCTGAGGTCAATGTCACACGATCGGCATCACACGATAGGCAGCATTCTTTTGGTGTGACGGAAATAGAGGCCATGAGGGTCGTGGTGGATTTTGGGGGACAACGTAGATGTGGGAGCCCTTGTTCAAACCCATTTTGGGTACAGCGCCGTTCTTGCTGCACAGCCCCTGCTGCGGGGAGTTCATGGTCAGCCGCAACCGAATCCTGTCCCGCCCTCTGGAGGACTATATGTACTTCAGGGACTGGATGCTCACCTCCACACATCGGTACCCCGAGTGCGCACCCTCACATCTCCTGCCTCCAAATTACTGCATGTCTCCAGCACCCGTCCTTGCCGTCCTTGCGCTGTTTGTTTCTCTGTGCTTCGTGGGCAGGTGCTGTGGCACCCAGTCGGTGAGGCAAGAGGCTTGAGCGGGCGCCTAAGCGTGGAAGGGTGAGCGTGTGAGCGTGTAGGTGCAGTTTGGCAAGGGTGAGTGTGAGTAAGAGTGTGGGAAGGTGTGAGGGTGGCATGTGCTGTCGCAACACCCCGGTAGCGGTCAATGAAATGGAGTGAGGTGTGAAGAGCCCGCAACCACCACCAAGCGTTTCTTTTTCCCGAAAGATCCACCCCCCGCCCCCACCCCCCAAAAAAGGGGAACCCACCATTACAAATGAAGCAAACGACCGTCCCGGGTATGCGGCTCTCAGGGGCAAGTTGGGGGGGGGGGGGGGGGTGAGGTTCATTGCCACATGTGTCACGTGAGTGGGTCAGGTGTGCACACGGGGTTTCATTGAGTCGCAGGAAGGCGCTGGCGCCGGTGTGGGACGTGACGTGGCACTACATTTTTGGAGAACCGCCCGTGATCGAGCCAGCCTTCGAGTGCGATCTTCTGGCTTGCGACTCGAGGCAGCTGAGCAAGGCGAAGGAGGCGATGCGCGGCTGGGAGGCGGCTCAGAAAGAGGAGGTGGCCTCTCTGGTAGCCAACCTGCCCATCAATGCCGCAACCGCGCAGAAACTCATTGAACGGCTGCGGAAACCCGGGGCTTATGCGGAATGGACCTCGTACCCTGCGCCACGGGGAAAGCGCAAGTGGAAAGGCGCTGGCTAGCTTCATGGATGGGCAGCGCATTAGGGCTTCCGGTGAGTCTGATCAGAATTAAACGCTGGTCATGATGGCGGTCTTTCTAGAAGATGTGTGGATCAGATCTGTGGAAGTTTGATATTTTAAGGCGTGAAAAGCGTGTACAGCGAACCTATATGTATCTGTACGTACAAGAGCCGCACGCGCTAGTATAACATCTGTGCGCGTGCTGATAAGTATGGTGCTAAATATTCGTCCGTTAATTGGCAACAATGATTGAAAAGACCCGGGCCTTTTCCGTAAAGCGGATTTGGTTTGACATATTTTGGGCCCGACTGATTAGACACCGCACCAAAAACTATTAAATCGCTTTTTGGATGAATATCCCGGTATTTCTTTTGTTTGTTTGTGGACAATCTGATTTTGTCAACGCATCATCCGGCACTTTTTTCCTATTGTGTTGTAGTGGAACACCTACCGTTGAAGTATACAGTAAACAGGTAATGAAGTCATTATCAAATAGCTCCGATCATCAATATTGGCGCTCTGGTAGTTTAAAACAAATGCGCCGCATTAGAATAACTACTACATCAAACAGATGCGCAGCGGCTGCCGAGATAAATCTAAGGCCCCTTCATGTTACCCCAAACATGTGTGTGTGTGTGTGTGTGTGTGTGTGTGTGTGTGTGTGTGTGTGTGTGTGTGTGTGTGTGTGTGTGTGTGTGTGTGTGTGTGTGTGTGTGTGTGTGTGTGTGTGTGTGCGCGCGCGCGCGCGCGCGCGTGCGGGCGGGCTGGCGGGGCTTTCGTCCGCGCGTGTGTCTGTGTGTTTGGGGGGGGGGGGGGGGCAACAGCCAAATGAGCAATATACAGTGGCATGTCAACAATCAAATGCCCGTCAAATTTGCATTTGACATGCTACTATATATAACAAACTTGAGGCTGTGCGTACAGTTGCGTGCAGGCAGATTACTGTACATCTGATCTACCTGCTTTAAAAGATGTAGAGTGTGGTTAGCACTCGTGGCCACTACCTGTAGTCATGCCGCTGGTCGTACCGAAAGATGATATTTACCTTCAACTGATGATCAACACTTATGACTTCTAGAGGCCCTTAGGGCCTTGTACACACATATCACAGATACAACTGATACATCTTGTGCAGTCCACTTGATTCACCATACACCAAATTTTGATAACCCAACTCTGGTTGTTTGACATGTGACATACCCTCACAAAATCCTTGTATCAAGGCAGTCTTTAGCTGCAATCTGTGACATGTTGGGATTCAACTTGCCACCGGTTCCAAGAGGGCACACTAACTCATGGGGCGACCCTCCTTAGCTGGCTCCTATGCACCGCCTATTGGAAACCTGCCCTGGCCCCCAAGACTATTGATGAAATGAGAATATCATGATGGGACATGGGGCAGACTCATGGAGTCTAAGAGTTGTAATCGCCTTAACCCTCCTCTGTAATGATCTACAAAAAACGCTGTCCCCCCCTCTCCCCCCCTCTCTCTCTCCCTCCCTCCCCCCCCCCCCCCTCTCTCTCTCTCTCTCTCCTCTCCCTCTCCCTCTCCCTCTCCCTCTCCCTCTCCCTCTCCCTCTCCCTCTCCCTCTCCCTCTCCCTCTCCCTCTCCCTCTCCCTCCCTCCCTCCCTCCCTCCCTCCCTCCCTCCCTCCCTCCCTCCCTCCCTCCCTCCCTCCCTCCCTCCCTCCCTCCCTCCCTCCCTCCCTCCCTCCCTCCCTCCCTCCCTCCCTCTCTCTCTCTCTCTCTCTCTCTCTCTCTCTCTCTCTCTCTCTCTCTCTCTCTCTCTCTCTCTCTCTCTCTCTCTCTCTCCCTCCCTCCCTCCCTCCCTCCCTCCCTCCCTCCCTCCCTCCCCTCCCTCCCTCCCCCCCACCCCCCGGCAAAAATAAGGTCGCAGCAAGCACTACACATGGGCAGGATGTTCAGCTTTTGTAAACAAGAAGGCTTCCGCTCATGTGCAAACTGCAAAGAACTCCATGGGACCCATCCTGCCCGTCAATCTAGTGTGCTTGCCTCAGACGCTTTCCAAGTTTATGTGAAAGTATCGAAGGGCTGTTTTTTGGTCGTTGGTCAGCCATGGTAGGTTGTCAATGTCACTATACAATTGTTGCAATCCTGCCTCT
>KV908533.1:231482-238982 GCA_002005505.1 Botryococcus braunii
AGAGAGAGAGAGAGAGAGAGAGAGAGAGAGAGAGAGGAGAGAGAGAGAGAGAGAGAGAGAGAGAGAGAGAGGAGAGAGAGAGAGAGAGAGAGAGAGAGAGAGAGGAGAGAGGAGAGAGAGCGCGAGCGGAGCGAGAGAGAGAGAGAGAGAGAGAGAGAGAGAAGAGAGCGAGAGAGAGAGGAGAGAGAGAGAGAGAGAGAGAGAGAGAGAGAGAGAGAGAGAGAGAGAGAGAGAGAGAGTGACACACACACAACACCACACACACACCACACACACACACAGAGAGAGAGAGAGAGAGAGAGAGAGAGAGAGAGAGAGAGAGAGAGAGAGAGAGAGAGAGAGAGAGAGAGAGAGAGAGAGAGAGAGAGAGAGAGAGAGAGAGAGAGAGAGAGGAGAGAGAGAGAGAGAGAGGAGAGAGAGAGGCAGGAGAGAAGGAGGGGAGATGGAGAGCGAGGACCCCGGTGTGCACATGCACGAGCTCGCATGCGAGTTTGCATACGTACGCCCGACCAGTTGCATTTGATTTAAAGACAAAAGCAAATCGTTTTTTCACGTTCTACCCTCATGTACGTGTGCTCAGTACGTGTTGCGTGCTTAGTACGTGTTGCGTGCTCAGTACGTGTTGCGTGAACGTTTGAGCATACATGTCAGTTTCGACAATCTATTTGAGCATAAACCATGTAGGAGTAGTACATGTACAAAGAAACAAAACGGTATTAGGATTGATTTAATTCAGCAGTTTGTGTAAGAAATTGCGTTACCTCAAAGCCTGACTTATTTAGGCGGGTCGATAACTTTCGTGTCATACTGCTAGAACCAGGGGGAAGTGACTGACGCGCCCTTCGGAGTTTCTTCAAGTCTACAACAATTTCTTCGATGCGCGACATCGTTTCGCATATTAATTTCTCGGGATTCACTTCTTGGGTCGTCTGCGGGTCATGTACTGGGTCATGTGGGCGAGCTTTCCAATCGTCGATAATAACTTTTATTTCATCCACGAGGGCATCGGACAGAGTATCTGCTGCTTTTGGATTTACAGCAAACCTTTTACCAGCTTTCCAATACTTTCTCATGGCTCGGAGCTTTAGGCGTTCGAGGTCGTTTCGGACGGTTCCAGGTTCAGGTAATGGGCTACCAGCATCTGCAAGGTTCTTCTTCCTCGAGACGATGCTTCGCACATCTACTGCTTCGAGGTCCGCAAGGAAGTCGCCCGCTGCAAGCTCTTGCCCGACCCCAGAGTCATGAAGAAGATCCACCAATTGCAAAAGAGCGTGCATCGTCTCAGCCGGCAAAGACAGCTTTATCAGTATCTTGACTAGGTGATTAATCTTGCCAATGCTCTTTAACAAACTCGCAGAGTGCATAGGATTTTGCTTTAATTCTGTCGTGTCCTTCAATTGAACGGAGGTTGCAACAGCATCGGTACCAGATGGCGTGCAAGACTGTTCTTCTTCAAACTTTTTCCTTAATAGGGTAGTAGTCATGCGCAGGACCCTTTCAATGGTCAAATTTTCAATTAGAGTTTTTAAACGGTTGTCCGGTATTGTGCACAACATGTTGATGACGGCTGCCATTCCGTTGTCGAAAACGCGCGTGTCGTTTTGAAGCTTTTCCTTGGTATCACAATGGAAGAATAATTGATATGCTCTTCGTATGATTTCCTGTTCGGCCATGTATATCCCTGTACGTATACCATGTGTCAAGTGGGTGATAATGCACTCTTGAATTATCGCGCCCATTGAAGGATTCCACTCAACAACCGTTACATCTAATGGCATCACGGTTGCTTTAATGGAAGGTAATAATCCTTTATCTGACTGCAGCATAGCGGCGAAGGTACTGAGCATGGTGGGTACCAGCTCATCCACAGCGAATTCTAAAACTGATGTTTCATATTCCTTGTTCGATCCACTTGGTAACAAGCTATCCCTTCGAACATCAGCCCTATATGCACATATGATGGTGTAAAAGAACTCCACACCAATGAAGCAGGATGCAATATTGTCCTTGAACTTAAGCAGGTTGGAGCATGCTCTTAGAAGTGTTTTGATGTTAAGACCAGGAGTGGCATCCCGCCAAGTTTCATGAAAACCCACTATACAAAGTGAGGCTGCGATAACTCGCATCAAAGGGCTATATGTATGGTTAGCCAAATGCACAAGCGACATGACTGTGGCTTCATTCAGATTGAATTTGAAGTTCCCTATAGGAACACTAGTATCTGTATTTAAACCGCGTTCTCTGGCACAGCCAAAAAAATAAGAAGCAACGGCAGCTGCCATTGATATCGTTTCCCTAAGGGGCAAGCAGTCCGTTCTGCTGCTGCTCGGAATTCTTTCTTCTGCTCCTAACTCTTCGATTGCGAGATGAATCCCATTATAGTTCCCTTCAGAAAGTTCCGATAGTATTTGTTTGCTCTTACGCGAGGTGTTTGTGCGTCCGTTACATAGAACCCCCAACGTTGCCAGCAAGGTTGCTGCTTTGCATTTGACAGCGTATTCATCATGTTGATCAGGAAGATGTGTGAGGCTCAGGCACTGAATTGAGCCGCGCATCATAATTATTACGACCTGAGGTATCTCTTCAAGTTCTTGCCAAGAGTCCCAATTTTCTGCAAGTTGCTTCGAAAAATGGTCTAGAATATCAGTTATGGCCTCCGTGCAATACTGCCGGCCTTCATATATGGGCATGTGTTTTTTAGCCTTTGAGCTTCTGGAGGTTTTATCGGCAACAGTCTACCACTCCAGCTGGCCTATTTCAAAAGCTAGCTCTACAAGGCACTTCATGTACTGACCGATGTCGTCCGCGAAAAGGATCCCATCATGCAAACTCTGTATAACGAAATGGGTCGTACATTCCATAGATGTTTTAAGTTCCTGTGGCCGGGCCCGGTAATGCTCTGCACGTTTTTTAAGGAAAAGAACGTGCAAGCGCCGCACAAAAAGATTAAAAAGGCTTCTGCTTGCAACGCTTATTTCATTAACGCGTTCGGGGTTTACAACCCATTGATGTCGATGAAAAAATTCCTTCGTGACTGCAATCAATGGATGCAGCCATTCAAGGGTTCCGTCATGTAAGAGGGCCGCGGTAAGACTAAAAATAAATTCAGGCCCTCCGTCTAAGCTTTGAAAGATGCTTTGGAACATTTCGGGAAAACTTTCATCAAACTGAAATAGAATGAGTTCATTGCACTCACGCTGGAACGACTGGAGCAAGTCCATTTGCGAATGATGTTGCTCCAATTGAAGTTCCTCACACGACCTTATCTTGCTTTGCTGTGTGTTTTCCTTTCCAAGATTTTGATAAACGTGTTTTCCTTCTACCGTTCCAGGAGTATCCTTTTTAACTTCGGAGATAGGAGTTAAACCTGTACAGAGATAGGAATTAAACCTGAACGAACATGTTCGTACACTGTCTTGTGACTTTCTTATCGTCTCCACTGGGACTGGCAGGACTTCAGGATGTACTAACGGTTGTTCGGAGTCATTAGCTCCAATGGACTCACTCAAGGAATGCAGCTTCTTTGATATGTCTACGATCTTTCTTGCTATGTCTGCCATCCTTCGGTGCACACCTGCGGGTGCGCTCTTTAACAACCACAATGTCTTAAGGTTTATGACCGCTAGATTTACATCCATCACTAAATCATAGTTTTCACAACATACCTGGCTTGTAGACAAAGCTCGACTTAGAGCTTACAGACGGGTACGGGGATCCCTGACCGGAGCGAAGTCGTTCCGGAACAACGTTAGCGGATTACGCACCTGAAGATTGCAGCAGAACGGTAAGAGGCAATATTAAAAATTCTATGATTGGCTTTTGTCTGCTTCGTGAAAGACACCTTGGAACGTAGGAACTCTGAGAGAAGCTCTTAAGTTTCTTTAGTTATCGCTTTCCGGGAGTACAAACTAGTGCAGAGTCGCTCCTCCAGATAGGAAACTATTGGATATAAATTTTACTCAAGGGTCGTAAGACACGGAAAGGATATGAGACGAACCATGCTTGTTGCAAACCCGGATTGCAAGCATGAATACTTGTATGACTGGTGGCTACACCCAGAAGGCCTTGGTCTCCAGAAGGTTCGGGCGTGAGCCCGATGGAGTACCGCAGTGAGTCACTGCCAGTGACCCCTGGATAGTACGCACTGCCAGTGATCACGTCAGGATCCCTGGATGGTACACACCGATAGAGCGACGCGAACCCGGGTTGAACAGTCGACACGTAGCAAAGCCCCGATTGTTCGCCACTACGCCGTACGAAAGGAGACCGTTGCAAGGGTGCTCTACGTCAGGTGGATTGAGAAGCCTGAGTTAAAGAATGATTCTTCCAGAGACTCAAGGACTCGGAAGCGGATAAATGACATTTTTTGTACCATCAATAATTGCAATTATTGATGGCCAATTGGCCATCTACAATATCGTGGACGTGGCCAATGCACGGGAAGGAAGGAAACTGGGGCACTGCCACCGATACGGTATCGACGATACCCCAGCGATTACGGCAATATGCCCAATCCGTACGGCGTGCCGGGTAAATCTGTACACTTTATGCTGGAGATCTTGACTAGACATGTCATCACAAGATAGGGAAGGCGGTTTTCAGCCCCGGGCAATGGAGTCGACTAACTAAGCGTACCAGATATAACGGAGTACCATGGTCTATTATACCTGCGCCGAACCAGCTCAATGAATTGACCTAGCATATGCTGGCATGGTACGGGACGTTCTGGTGTGGATACTGGCCACGTCTACCACCAGGGCCCCGAACCAAATTTAAACGTCTACACATCAGTGACAGTAACTGACAGTAACCCCTTATAAATTTATCCCGCCCATGCTGGCAACACGCAACCATGGCATAATCAACAGCGGGGACACCCCCATGGCACACAGGATTTATCAAGGATGCACATCTACTCATTTTTTTTTGGGGGGGGGGGGGGGGAGAACCCTTATACTACGTAGGGGTTATATATATTACAAATTACACATGCTTACATGTGTACACTATACACATAATATTACAAATTACACAGTATATGCTACATAGTAAAGACTTGGTTAGTTCCGGAGTTGGTGGGGGTTGAGGATGGGGGCTGGGTGGATGCGGGGCTAGGGGAAGAAACTCCCCCAAAAAATTCCCCCCCCCCCAACCTGGTGAGACATTGTTAGAAAAATGGACACTAACATGTATACCTTAGGTATTTCTTCAACATGTTGGGTCATTTCATATTAGCATGTTTGTGAGCTACATCAATTCATTTCAAGGGTTTATAATACTTAGAATGCTCATAAACAATAAAGTACAATCTTATTTCACTTGGGTGCGTTTGTACTGTATGGTACTTTAAGGTAAATTGACACTCATAGTGGTTTATAGGGGCCTTGGTACAATTTCGGCCTGCTTTCTGCCAGTTTTCTAGTAAGGCATACTTATTCCGGATCTCATCGATCGTGAGACTTTAAGTCCTGCGGTCCTTGGTGCACCACGTGTTTGATTCGAGGTTCGTATCGGTGGTGAGTTAAAGTCCGAGTCACTTAGATTCGAGACTAGCATCGACCGAGATTCGTACTGTTCATTGACGACCATGTCGAATCATGAGGTACATTGAAATTCCAGTGCATAGTGCTGATGGCATGCAAACTTGATCGTGCCCGTACGCTCTTAAGATCTGGAGTTGCAAACCTGTCAGGAGGCTAATAAATGAGTAGTCTCCTTACTTAGTATAAATAGGAAGTGCTCAAAGGGTCAGTCAGTCTTGAGTTCCCTTATCAAGCTCCTGTCCCGTTTGCTTGGTAGTGTTTCGTCCACTTCCACAAGCTTTTGTTGGGCACAGTTCACTTACTCAAAGAGTGTGAGTTACAGGTAAATGCAACATCATTAGATTAGTAGTTATTGTAACAAGTCTTGAGTTCCCTTATCAAGCTCCTGTCCCGTTTGCTTGGTCGTGTTTCGTCCACTTCCACAAGCTTTTGTTGGGCACAGTTCACTTACTCAAAGAGTGTGGAGTTACAGGGATTTATATTCCAATTCCAAATTCTACAAATTCTGTTTTGATGATGCCATTATGCTAAAGACATGTGGATGCAGGGCGGAATAGGGGAATCGGGCGTACGGCGCTGAATTTTTCCATGTCATTAAAAGAAATATATGAGTCGACATCCGAATGACCGTAAGTGCAAAAAGTGCACTGTTATGGTGTTTGTCCCGGTACCCCAGGGATAGGGCACCCACACTTTTTCCCTAGCGATAGTCCACACTCAAATTGCTAGTCAAAGTCGGGGCCCGAACTTCCTGCCTAGGCCCTGATCAACTTGGGAGCCGGTGTGTATATACATGAAGATCTTCCAGGCAGGGCAGCAGAGTCGAGTTGGAATGTAAAACCCATAGTACAACGTTGCAGTGTCTCCGGCATGGGCACCTGTTGGCATGATGGCGGGTTGCTTGCCCGCCCCGGATCCGACGGCTAGTAACAAGGATCCTACGGCCAGTACTGAAGCAGTAATTCTAAGCAGGGCATTTCCGGTCAGTGTTCAATGAAGAATTTTAGAGGATTGGTGACACAGCATGGAGCCGATAGACGGTTTGTTATGGGCATCGCTGTTGGTAAGTTATGGTTATTGGCCCCGGTTCTTGCCGGATGGCAACCTTATACATCGACAATACACGTCGTTCCACCTTCAATTGCAGTTCCCCTGTATATATCTCTTTCGGCTGCTAATATCTCGATCATCTCGAAGCAAATAGAGCGTTTTTATGTTATTGTCTGTTGTTTCTGTTACTTTTTGGCCAACGTCAAGCAAGTTTATGCATCTACTGCAGGAATCATGATTGCCCTCATAGTCCAATTGTTTGGGTCCAACGATACAAGTGCGACATGTACTGGCAGCAGTGGTTCAGTAGCTGCTTCTACCAGTTCCCAACCTGGCACGCAGGCTCAGTTGGCCATACCCCAAGCCCCGACGCCAAAGTACTGGTCTTTGAAGAAACGCATGTTTGTGGTGGCAAAACAATACGGCGAGGTAGCATCCCTGTGTAGTGGCAAAGATGGGCACAACTGTCTATGCATGTCACAAGGTACCTAGCGGTGCCCTCACTTGATTCTCTGGAAAGTCCCTCCCCAAGGGGGGGGGGGCAGACGTGACAAGAGCCACACAATTTCTACAAGGCATAGGCGAAAAGTTTAGTCCGATCCACATTTGCTCATAAGTCTGTTGAGATATGATCGCTCCAACGGATGTGTTTGCCCCCAGCAAGAGTCAAATCACTCATTTATTATTAAAGTCTCGGGTAAACCCATGCCATGTATCATACCTGCCATGGCTCTCTCCCCCCCTCTCTCTCTCTCGCTCTCTCGCTCTCTCTCTCTCTCTCTCTCTCTCTCTCTCTCTCTCTCTCTCTCTCTCTCTCTCTCTCTCTCTCTCTCTCTCTCTCTCTCTCTCTCTCTCTCTCTCTCTCTCTCTCTCTCTCTCTCTCTCTTCTCTCTCCCCCCCCCCTCCT
>KV908533.1:246482-263982 GCA_002005505.1 Botryococcus braunii
GCCCATTACATAAATGTGCCCCACACAGATGCATATGCATTGAGTGAATACTGCAGTATACAATGATGCTTAAGCTTACAGAGGACATGTCCACGTCATGTACTCGCGTTTGCATGCACATGTGAATTGTACGGGGATGCTCCATGCAGCTTCCCTTCAGCAATAGTGAACGCTGTGTGTGCATTCCGCTCCCCGTGCATCTTCCGCTTGCTACGTAATGTAACCCTAGGGAACCCTGCTAGATTTCATCTTCTAGTCGTATGGACCAGTTGCCAATGGCAACTGCCTAAGGCAACTTGCCATCCATTCTAGAATCCATTCAGATCTGAGGTGGCGGGCCGCTACTGGCGGCACTCATGGAGTGTCAAGAGACTAACTCCAGTCCCGTTGCTTCCTTCCTTCATTCCTTCTTTCCAGTCCTCATTGAGGGTTCGTCAGTCCACGTCTGCTATCCACGGCGTGTTCTTTTCCATTCCTTTCTATGTTCCTTCATTGATTCCCGGAGTTCTCCTGTTTTCTGAGACTAGCAGTCGGAGTTGCGAGTCTTTGACAAAGCCATGAATATCTTGTCTACTTTCATTAATTCTGGCGAGAAACGCCCACGTTCCGAAAGTCCGACTCCCGATGATCCCCTTGAGACCACCGTCCTCACTGCCTTGCAGAAGTTTTTGCCATCTCTTGTTGCGCAAATGAGCGAGAAAGTTGTGGATACTTTGAAGGCCACCATTGAGGTGACCGTAGCGGCTGCAGTGGAGCCGCTAAAAACCGAGATCGGACAATTGGCCAGCAGGGTAGGCACTATCGAGGAGCAGTTCACATTTTTGGGCTCCAATATTGATTCCATTCTTGATGCAAAGGTTGACAGCAAGGTCGCGACTCGCGTGGGTACTGTTGATGAGACAGTGAGGGCCACCTATGAGGCCATCGACAACAACGTGAATCACTGCCTCCTCTCCATTGAAACTCTGGAGAGAAAATTCCGCTCTCCACATGCAATCCTTTTCGGGGTTGCGGAGAGTTTGGGGGAGAAGCATCTTGCTGAAGTTAAGACCCTACTTGGCGCTCCTTCGATCTACGAAACTATTCATCTGGGGAAGCATTCCCCCACTGCTCCACGCCCTCGCCCTGTGCTCATAAATTTTACTTCCGTTGCAGCAAAGCACGCGGCTTATAAAAAAGCCAAGGACCTCCGTCGCCAGTTCAACGTCACCATGGATGATGACCTTACCCCACAGCAGAAGACCGCGCGTATGCGTTGCCAACCCGAAGTCCACACACTGCGGGGGGAGGGCTGGATCACTTTTTGGCGAGGAGACCAATTGTTCAAAGTAAAGGCGGGGGGAGCTCCTCTCAAGGTGCCAGTGGGTGCTCCTGCTGCTCCTGCTCATGCTGCTCCTACTGCCGCTCCTGCTCCCACCTCCTCCCCAGCTGCGGGCCTGACCCCCTCTACCTCCTCTGGGGCTGCGGGTCCATCTCCTATGTGTGCTTAGGGATCTGTTGGCCAAGTCCCTCTCTCTATTCTTACTTGGAATGTCCGTGGATTATCCGAGTCTAAATATGAGCTCCATGACTATGATCGTTTCTTTCCTGCGTTCGATGTAGTACTGTTGCAAGAGACACAACAGAAATACATTGACCCCAACCTTTTCAGGGGCTATCAGCTTTTTTGTTCTCCACCTGAGGTTTCTCATGAAAAGAAAGGCTATGGTTTGCTTATTGCAGTTAAGGTTAGTTCATTATATAGTGCTCAGCTGTGGGCACACACGTCCTCCTCACTCTGGGTATCTTTACGGTTCATGCATGGCACCCATCCCCCCGTCTACTTGGGCAATGTCTATATCCCCCCCTCTGGGTCTCCGTTACTTCAGCCTGTCCCTCTCGCCGCTCGTTACAATGAGCTCTATGGTGTTTTGTCATCCCTGGACGGTTGTGTCTTTGTGGGGGGTGACTTCAATGGACACATTGCATCTGTTTCCACATCTTCTTCGGCCGATTTAGGCCGCTTCTGTGGTCAAGATACTAGTGGCCGCCAACTTGTCAAATTGGCTGATCAGACTGCGTTAGTTATTTGTACAGGCTGTGTCTCAGGTGACTTGCATGCTCCTCCCACCTATAGGGCCACCGCCCGTACCTCTGCGACTAGGCCAGACCATATTTTGGTTTCCTCGTCTCTCCATGCCTGTATCCAGTCTGTTACGGTCGCCACTGAGTTGAAGGGTTCTGACCATTATAGTATCACCACCTCCTTTGCCTTACCCATGCGTTGTGCTGCTATTTCTGACAGTTCGCATTTTGGGTTGCCCCTGCGACAAGTCCATTGGAAAGGAAGGAATTACATCAACCCAGCCCAAAGGGCTGATGAGATGGAAAACCGAACACCGACGCAGCAAGACACCGAGAGAAACCAAACACAAACCCTAAGAATCAAGGCCAAACACAAACCCAAAGTACCGAGTGGGGAGCCAAGAGCACAAAGGAAGGGCATGAAAGCCCCAGGACACAGAGGAAGGGGCAGGAAAGCCCCAGGACACAGCCCAAGAGTGGGCAAGGGCCAGCAAAGGGCAAGACACAAACCTAAGACCGAAACTGAAAACAATCATAAATGAAGTTAACCACAGACTGAAGGTCATCTTGCCAGACGAACTGACGTAACGACCGAAAGGGGGAACGAAAAAGATGGGGGTAACGGTCCCGGATCGGCTGAAGGGCCGAACAGGAAAAGACAAGGTGGTGTTCATCACCCACCAAACCAGCCTGACACTGATCACAGAACCGGTGGGAACGGGGGATGCCCCGACGACGACCAGCATCAATAGGAAGGTTGTGAACCCCCATGCGGAATCGATGGAAAACCCTCAACTTGGAAACACTCATACGTAACCACAAAAGCCTAGAGAGAGTGGCGCGGGACGGACTATTAAACCACCTAGAGTATGTGCAAAGCTGAGCCCGCTCAGACGGGCAGAGACGAGGAGAGACATGCAAGCCCTCCCAGGGTTGGCGGCCATGCCGACGCAAGAGGTCCCGAAGGGACGGCATATCAATCGGATGAGGGGCTTGACAATCTATCTGATAAGGATAGCCAACCTTAATAAGGGCCTTCATGAAATACCCTGCCCAAGTGGGAGTACGGGTAGTGACGCCATAAAAGCACGAGTCGCGAAGAATCAAGGCATAAAGATGATCATGAGGCAAAGACACCAACGAGTTCCAAAAGGTGGCCATACGCTTCAGCCAGTGATGAGCGAGGGGTTGAAGCCCCAACTCAGCTAACAAAATCGGAGTGGCCACCGAGGGGCGCACCCCTAACAACATCTTCAACATGACCAAGTAACTAGACTCTAAGAGCTGAACAGAAGGGGCCGCAGCCGGTGAACGAAAAGAACGCCATCCCCAAATCTCACATGCATACGACGCCGTGGGCACAACACACATGAGAATCAACTTAAGAAGAAGACCTATAGAGGCCGCGCACTGCAGGTTACCATACTTACGCATAAGGGAGCTCCACGTGGCCCACATTTTACCATTCAGCAGGCCAAAGGTGCCCCCCACACCCCCAACCGAGGATAAAATAACACCCAAGTATTTCTTAGTATATACGACGGGAAGCATGACCCCGTCACAAACCCACTGAAAGGAAGGGGGCGACTCGGGCGACGATGGAAAGACCATGACATCGGTCTTAATGGGATTAATACGCATATACGAAAAGCCACACCAATGAACAACGGCGTCAATGAGTTGTTGCAAGCCCTCTGCCGTTTCAGCAAGAAGTATCAAATCATCAGCGTACATTTGAGCCGGGACATGAGTCCCATCTCGAGTTTGGGGACCAACCCCAGGACAAGTAGCCCGAATCTGCCTAAGGAGCCCATCAGCATAAACCGTGAATAACGTGGGACTAATCGGAGACCCCTGGGTAACCCCAGCACCCGAAGCGTGGAAAGATCCAGCCATGCCCCCAGCAACAACCGTAAACCGAACACCATCATACGTGGACCGTACCGCGCGGATAAAACCTTCAGCCACCCCGAGGCGCCTGAGGGCCTCCCATAAGTAATGCCGAGGAACACGATCATAGGCTTTAGATAGATCTAAGAAACAGCAATACAACGGGGCAGTGGGCGTAGCTAAGTCAACAAAATGCTGTAGAGTAAACAACGCATGTAACGTCGAGAACCCAGGGCGGAAACCACATTGCTCAGGACAGCGAAAGCGATTTTCTTCTAAATACCGCACGAGTCGGGTGTTCAACAATGAGGCATAGAGGCGAACTAAGGGGTCTTGCACAGCAATGGGGCGATAATTCGTGGTATCAAGCACAGACCGGGAGGAGTCTTTCAGGACCGGGGTGACTGTGAGGATGTCATGGTCAGGGGGCAGACACCCCGCGCCTAACATAGCATTCAAAATTGCAGTGAGGGATGGGGCCAATAAGTGAGGGGGAGCCACCACCTCCGGGGTCCTACACTGTTGCGCAAACCGAAGGAACTCAGAGGGGAACCCACCAAGCCCTGCTGCTCTACCGGGTTTCAATGCCGACAAAGCAACTTCCACCTCTACGGGAGTGAAAGGCCTGTGAAGATCACTAAGGACCTGCACAACCTGGTGTGGAAAAGCCACCTCTGAGAGGGGTGCATGATCCACCACCGAAGAGCCCTGGAGGCCTGCGGCAAAGGATTCCCATGCAGAGGGATGACACAGAGGACCTGGGAGCGGGGGTGGGGAGCCATTGAGCAGGCGCCAAAACCGGCGGGGCTCCGTATGGAACATTGCAATAACGTCTTGAAGCTGAGTCAGGAGCCAAGACCGCTTTTGAGATCTCACGAAGGAATGGTACCGGCGTTCCAAGAGAACCACTGGGGGAGCCCGCCATCCTAGCTGCCTACCCAACCTCTTCCACTCCCGTTTTAACGCAAAACACTGGTGAGTGAAGAAAGGCTTCCACGGCGGCCGAGAAGGGGGACTTTCCCGCCGCGACACCTTCATATGCGCATGTGTAGCTGACCGAGAAATGACAGCCATAAGAAGAGAAGATGCCCCAGGGAGATCACCCGATTGAGCAAGTTCTGCGCATGTACGTAGTGAGGGCTCCTCCCCTTCTAAGGCATGCACATAGGCACGACGGTGGGTCCCTTTCCACGTGACACGAGAGACCTTATGGAGTGGGAGAGGAGTCGATGAACAATGCAAGACTGGAATCCGAAGAAGAACATGGAGAGAATAATGATCAGAACCTCGTAAGTCAGCTTGCACCCGAATACTCGTGACATGAGGAAGAAGGGGCGCTGAGACTAAGACATGATCAGGACGGGTGCCTCCCCGAGGAGTGGGAAAAGAAGGGGGCTCATGGAGATCCCCATCGACCCGCCCCGTGCAGAGAACCAACCCTGTTGTCGCAGACAAATCCACTAAACGACGGCCATGTGGATTTTGGCCAACCGGCACTGGGACAACTGAAGAAGACGACGTGGATGCAAAAGAAACTCGAGCATTGAAATCACCCGCCAACACCACTGAACCATCGAGCAAAGCCTCCTGAATGCGACCCTCAAGCTCAGCCATCCGATGAGGCATGGGAACCTCTTGGAGACGGGGAGAGCCCTCGGGGGGAACATACACCCCTCCCACATACAGAGGTGGGGAATGGGCACCCATGAAAGTCACTTTAACCCACAATGAAGAAGATGTGGAACCCCACAATTGCGCACTATACCCACTATGATCTCGCACAGCAATCAGCATACCAAGACCCCTCTTGTGGGGGAGGGGAAGTGGAGAAAAGGAAGGAGAAGATAAGGATAGAAACACCCGATAACCCCTAAACAGAGCTGGGTCATACGCATGGGAGAGTGTTTCCTGCAGAAGAATCACATCATGTTCCCGAAAATAAGAAAAATAATCATGGAGAGCAACCTTCGAGTCGGTTAGGCCATTCACGTTCCACACTAAAATGGATAGCCCAATGTGGCCCTGACACCCCTATGCATGATCACCGGGAGGAGTAGGGCCGGACGCCGAGGTGGGCCCCGGAGAAGCCACCCCCTCACCAAGGCCACCAAGGGGGGGTGAGGACCCTGAAATGCCTCCAGCCGGACCCAAAACAACCCCCCCACCCAATCTAGAGTGGGAGAGAGGAACAAGGGTAGGTGCCCCACCCTCCTTGACCTTGAAGAGGCGGTCACCCCTCCAGAAGACGCGCCACCCAGCATTCCTCAAAGCTATGGCTTCAGCAGTGCGCTCCTTGCGTGTTGCACGCTGGGCGGGGGTTAAATCATCATCCATAGTGATTCCATTAAGCCGTAGCTGCTTGGCATGTTTAAACGCCGCGTGTTTCTGCTCCACAGTTGCGAACTTGATGAGGATGGGACGAGGTCTTTGGGCCTGCGGGTTCTGTCGCCCCAAACGATGGCACTCAATAATGCCATTATTTTCTGAGGTCACACCACCAGAAATGAGGGACTTAACTTCGGTCAACGAGTCCCGTGGGACTTCGTTGACATTATATAGAATGGCATTGGGAGCTTTCCATTGGCGCTCCAGGCCCTCCTGTCGCGACAAAAGCCGGTTGATTTCATTGGAGTGAAGCTCTTGAAGGGCTCTAATAGTCTCTTGAGCCTGGCGGAGCTCTGCAGTTGCACGGTGACTGTCGGCAATGGACAATGTGATCTGGTCCAATCTGTCACTGACCTGCTTGAACTGCGCCGTGAGATTCGGAACAAGCTGTTCTACTACTTTTGTTACTACCTCAGTAATTATGGTGGGCAGAATGTTCTTCAGGGCCTCCTGGATCGGGCCTGACAGAGCACCATCAACGGCGATGGCGGCATCACCAGGGGGAGGTGTAGTCGAACGAACACGCTTCTCCCCTAAAAGTGTAAACATAGACGTCATTGTAGAAGTGTATCTGGTGTCAAAAGCCCAGAAGTGTATCTGGTGTCAAAAGCCGGAAAGGGGGTTGTCGTGTAGATTATGTGCGTCACTTGGAGCTTGCTGCTCCCGCCTTGGGTCGTTGTGCTGACTTAGCGTTGGCTGGGCATGTGGAGCAAGCGCTACATACCTTATCCGGGGTTTTAGGCGATGCTGCTCACGCTGCAGACATGCGGCTGCATACTGTTCGGTTAGGTTCTATAGTGGCAAAGGAAGAGAGAGAGAGAGACGAGACACCAGTCAGGTTGGAGCATTCAGCGGAATCTGTTACAAGCCGGTCAGCACCGGGACTTCCTTCGACGCCAAGACGCGTGCCACTTTCCAGAACCTTCATTTCAGGACCCGGCAGCTTCCTGCCCAAAATCCTACACATTTCAGGACCTGGCAGCTTCCTGCCGTTACAACTTCCCCCTCCCCTACATGGGAGCGTCCTCGCTCACATCAGAGCAGTCATCACGAGCAAGACTCTGTAAGGTAAGAGTTCTTCAAGCAGTGTACATGCTGTCTACACTCAAGCAACAATATTTTTTTACACACATAGCTTAGGCGACAAATTTGTTGAGCCTCCAATGGTGAGGTACGCCAGGGTACGTCAGTGAGCTTCGTTCATCATCATTCATTGCTTGAAATTGTCATGGCGGGCTTCAAAGTGGATCGATGATCTACACTTAACATCATGCGCGCGCTATACAGCTCACCGTACTGAACTTCCCACTTGTATAACAACGGGGTGACACGCGGGGAGCAACTAAGCCCTTCTCCCTCCCCCCGGCGGGCAGCCATGCTGTACCCGCAACAAACAAGTGCAGGAAAAGATCGCCTCTCCGTGTCTAAGTCCGCCTCTTCTTAGGCGCAGTATTCGTAGTTGCTGAGGCAGGCGCATTACTTCGCTTCTTAGTACCGTTGCCTGCAGCCGCGACACCTTGCGTGCGCTTCCTTGTTCCCACCTTCTCATTGAGAGCGCGACCAGCCCAGTACTCCTGGACAACCTCTTGGGCATGTTCTATTAAGCCTGCTTCTGGTTCCCATGAGTTTCGCTTAGGCCCGTAGCCTTTCCATTTCACCAAGTATTCTTTCTTCGGCGCATGGTGCGCAGCCTTCGTCTCTCGATGCATCAAAATACACTCCACCTCGTATTCCCAATCACCATCAACCCAATCTGGCGGAGGTGAGGGAGCCACATTGACACCCTTATGATATGGCTTCAACAGCGACACATGAAACACATTGTGAATGGTGTACTCATCAGGCAACTCCAGCCTATATGCAACAGCGCCAATCCTAGCCAAAATCTTGAATGGCCCAATGAAACGAGGCAAAAACTTCTTGGTGCCAGGATGCTTCCAACGAATATTCTTAGTGGACAAGAGTACTTCTTGCCCAACTTCATACTCAACATGTCTGCGCCCCTGGTTAGCATAAGTGCGCTGCCTATCTTGTGCCTCAATCAGGTTGCGCTTCGCTAACGCGAGATCATCATGCAACTTTATAGCAAATCTTTTAGCCGACGGAAAAGTGGTCCCAGAAATCACTGCAAACGGCTCAATAGGATCCTCCCCATACACCAACCGGAATGGAGTTGTGCGAACGGATTCTTGATAAGCATTGTTATAAGCGAATTGTGCGGCTGGCACATGCACATCCCAATCATGTTGTGTAGGACTAACATAATGCCGCAACATGTCTTCCACAATGCGATTCATACGCTCAGTTTGGCCATCAGTCTGTGGATGATAAGCCGTTGAAAAGACAGACCTCGTGCCCAAAATTTTAAACAACGCTTTAGTGAAGGCACTCGTG
Organism: Botryococcus braunii; assembly: GCA_002005505.1. Classification (NCBI taxonomy): domain Eukaryota; kingdom Viridiplantae; phylum Chlorophyta; class Trebouxiophyceae; genus Botryococcus; species Botryococcus braunii. Next base: position 255,216 of record KV908533.1, read on the forward strand.
AACACCGTTCCGCGATCAGTCAACACCTCTTTAGGCATACCGTGCAGCTTAAACACACGATCCACAAACACATCAGCAAGACCTTCAGCAGACAGCTGATCAGTTGTTGGGATGAAATGCGCATATTTAGACAGTCTGTCCACAACCACAAGGATAGCATCATTCCCGTTCACCGTTTTGGGTGAGTCAGTAATAAAATCCATGGAGATGCTTTCCCACCTTCGTGAAGGAATTGGTAGAGGCTGCAGCAGACCAGCTGGCAGTGAGGTATCCACCTTGTTGCGCTGGCACGCATCGCAAACGCGAAGAAAATCTTCAACACCTTCCCTCAGCTTCGGCCACCAAAAATACCGTTGTATTTTCTCCAACATTTTAGTCCGGGCCACATGGCCTGCCTGTGGCACTTCATGGTTTTCTTTGAGAATGGCTTCTTTGAGCTCTTTATCTTTACCATCTGCCATTTCGGGAACATACATTGCTTTTCCACGGAACCAGTAACCATCTTTAGCGACCAACTTCGCTCTTTGTCTTTTACGCCCATCCCTTAGAAGATGATCCTTCTCATACGCGGTCCGTATGCGGTGCAACCAGTCTTCCCCCTCGGGGCACCACATGGTGAACCCATCCGGGCACGCGTCGCCCGAGTCACTTGCTGCTCCAGGGACCACCCCACCTAATGGCGGGGCCGGACCGCCTCCAGTGGAACGCGCCCCCTTGCGCGTAAGTACAGCACACCTAATACGATGACCAATGCCGCGCCCCCCCATCGCGGCCCTATGCTGAACAGAGCCCCTAGGAGTGTGCACCAAAGAACTAACGACGAACGCTGGATTCCTACTCAAAGGGTCCGCAACATTAGTACGACCGGGCTCATACTTCCACTCTATAGAGTACATCTGGAGCAACTCCGACCACCTGGCTTGCCGAGGGCTCAAAACCGATTGGGACGGCAAAAACGTGTTTGCTGCATGATCAGTGACCACTTCAAAGGGTTTCCCAAGGAGATAACATCGCCAATCAGTCAATGCCATACACACTGCAGCCAACTCTTGCTCGGTGACATGATAATTTCTCTCAGCATCAGAAAATTTCCGGCTCATATAGGCACATGGGCGTCCATTTTGCTCAAGCACAGCACCAACACCATTCTTTGAGGCATCACACACGACCCGAAACTTAGGCGCATCCGGGGAGAGATCGGGGATTGCCAACACTGGGGCATTTGTGATGGCCCACTTCAACCCATCAAAGGCTTTTTGACATGTATCAGTCCACAGCCAAGGGACACCTTTGCGCAATAAGTGATTCAACGGGGCAGCAAGTTGACTATACCCCTGCACAAATTTCCGCGAAAAATTGCAGAGGCCCAAAAACTGTCGTACCTCAGTGGCCGTCGTCGGTACGACCCACTTCATCACTGCTGCGACTTTATCCGGATCAATCTTGATTCCATGCTTCCCCACAATAAAGCCAAGATAGCGTAGTTCAGGCTGACAAAAAGAACACTTCTTTAGCTTCACAAACAATTTCTCTTCACGTAGGCGCTCGAACACTTTTTGCAAATGCTCTTTATGCTCTTCCTCGGTTTTAGAGAAGATCAAAACATCATCAAGGTACACTACCACAAAGCCTTCAGCCACAAAGTCATGGAATACGCGATTCATCATACGTTGAAAAGTAGCGGGGGCATTTGTCAAACCGAAGGGTAGAACTTTGAACTCAGAATGGCCAAAAGGAACACGGAAAGCAGTTTTGGGAACATCTTCCTCTTGCAAGCGAATTTGATGATAACCAGAGAGTAAATCAAGACTTGTAAAGCACACAGCACCTTGCAGTTTATCAAGCAACTCATCAATCCGCGGGAGAGGATAACGATCAGGGACAGTAATGCGGTTTAAGGCACGATAGTCGATAACCATACGCAACGTGTCATCCTTTTTCTTCACAAACAGAACAGGGCTGCTAAACGGACTGCAACTTGGTTGAATCAATCCCTGCTCAAGAAGTTCAGCAACCTGTCTCTGTGCTTCTTGCAACTCAGGCAAAGCTAAACGGTAACCAGGTCGGGATGGAGGAACATGTTCACTATACAATGGGATAGTGTGGAACAGATGTCTGTCAGGAGGTAGGCCTTCTAATTTCTTGCCTATCAACATGTTCATGCCCTTGCTCATCCGAGCGTGTCTCGTTATCATGCCCTTCATTCTTGCTTACCATGCCCACAAACACTGGACAGCCTTGCTTCATACAGCGCGCCAAATGCCTCGCTGAGATGACAGTGGACTTCTTTCTAGCGCTCTTAGCAGTAGCAGAAATGGACTTAACAATCACGCCTCGCCCTCTGTTCCAAAATGTACACGTATCTTCCGCTACATCAATCTTGGCCTTATAACGCTTAAGGAAATCCATGCCCAACAAGACATCACAGTCACCAGCCAATTTTGGTAGCACATAGTAAGTATGCACACAAGGCAAAGACTTGAAAACTGTTCTCAACTTCACTTGATGCACCACTTTTGCAATGTCACCCGTGGCCACTTCCACTTCCAATTCATCCACTTGTTGCGGGGTTATGTTCACTCGCTTCAGAAATTCTGCCGAGATGAATGAGAGTTCTCCCCCGGTATCAACTGCACAATCAGCGGTTGCCCCTGCAACCATACCGCGCAAGACCATTTGCGCTTCGGGGTGTTCTTTTCTCACCATTGATATACTGGGCCTCTTCTTGTCATACCACACTTCAAAAGACCACGGGGCCACAATTCTCTCTTTACTTTTTAAAAGGGGAGCAACACTTACTGCCTTAGCCACTCGTTTGGGCAAAACAAAATAAGCGCCAATCTGACGGGCATTCTTCTTCAGGGCATTATACTCGGAGAGCACTTCATGGGCTTTTTCGGGCTTAAGCACGAACGCATACACATGACATCTTGCAGGTTCACTTGGGGTAGATCTTCACAAACAAGGATTTCAATTCTTGGTCCCCATTCCAAACAAACATGAGCAGCCACAAGTTTTGAGAAAGATAAGTCTTCATACCAGCCAAAGCGTCCACGCCCACGAGATGATCCACGCCCACTCGGTGCATTGCTGCGACCAGAATTTGGGGGACCGGCGTGATGTGCTGGGGCTTGGGGTACCCGCGCAGATCCTTGCGAGAACCCGGGAGTCATAGGGCACTCGGACTGCTTGTGGCCAGGGAGGCCACACCCATAACAAGTGAGCGGCATGGACTGGGATGGAAAAGACCCATGATGAAAACCCGGGACATGGCGATGATGCGAGCGATCACCGCGATCAAAACCGCGACCACGAGCACGAAACCCACGAGCCTTAAACACACCGCGCGGACGACCAAACCCACGATCGAAACGACCAAACCCACGATAAGCATGGTGATTCGAAGGAAACATATCGGAACCGCGCGAACGAAACCCTTCAGCGAGGCTGACAGCGACAGTATCATCGAGCCCATGAGCGATCTGGTAGAGCTCCATATACGAATCGAAAGCACGGCCAGTTTTGTGGTTAATTCGACACTGAGAATGCAACGATGCACGCAACCCATTCAGAAAATTCGTAACCTTCTCATTCTCCGTGACCTCCCCACCAGGCATGGAATTCAGGTCGGCAAGAGCGGAGTTAAACGCCAAGGCATACTCCTGAACAGACTTCGAACCTTGACGAACCCCCTGCCAGTGGCGGCGGGCCTCCGTCACCCCTACATTCTTGTCATAAAAATCAAACAGGAATTGCTGAAAATCTTCGAAAGTAGGGGAAGGATGGGTTACGACATACGAGGACCAGTGACCCTGAATGCTTGTAGAGAGAAATGAGACGCCAACGCGAAGCTTTTGCTGGTCATCGTTGATTCCCTATCTTTAGAAATTTAACAGTAGCGACGTAAAACTGGGCAATCGAACTAATGCTCAGATCCGTATGATCGCCGACATCGTAGTTATCGCGCGCCACCTCGACCTTACACTTCGCCATCAGTTCATCCTTCTTACGAAACCTTGGGTAGTCACTATCAAGCGTGAGATCCAGTGCATCAAGCTCGGCAACATCGCTGGCCGCCCCCAACTTCTCACAATACGACGTAACCAACGTGGTGAAAGTAGCTGCCGACATTATACCCAACAGGTAGATTAGCAAAACCTTGCTTTACTCGCCGATACCACCTTATAGTGGCAAAGGAAGAGAGAGAGAGAGACGAGACACCAGTCAGGTTAGAGCATTCAGCGGAATCTGTTACAAGCCGGTCAGCACCGGGACTTCCTTCGACGCCAAGACGCGTGCCACTTTCCAGAACCTTCATTTCAGGACCCGGCAGCTTCCTGCCCAAAATCCTACACATTTCAGGACCTGGCAGCTTCCTGCCGTTACAGGTTCTCAGGCTAGGACTCGCCCCCATCAGCCGTTTTATGACCAGGAATGTGTTAGACTCAAGCGGGACTGGCGGCGGGCTGGTCGCCTCCACGGGTTTTCTGCCCCCTTGGTACGTGGACTCGAGCGGCACTACCACTCTTATGTGCGATCCCGTAAACGGGCGTGGCTCATGTCCCAGTTAGAAGAGTGTGTTGCTCTCTTTCATACCTGCCCTCGTCAGTTTTGGCGGACCTTCCGTGGCCATCCCCCTTCTTTGCCCTTGCCCTTACATGACCATGAGGTTTGGAACACTTTCATGTCTGAGTTCACTCCGGGGGATATTGACACCCCGGACGAACCCCTTATGCCCTTGTCGGAAGTGGCATATCCGACCACCCTCGTACCCGACGTATCGCTTAACCAACCCTTCACCTTACAGGAAATGGAGGATGCTCTTAGTGCCTTGCACACAGGGAGGAGTGTTGGGTTTCAGGGTTTTCCCTCTGAATTTCTTCGATTTGCCCAACGCCCCCCGGACCCCCAAACAGGCCGACAGGACCCCCATATCCTGGCACCGATTCTGTTAACCATTGTCAATGCTATGTTTCAGGCGGGGACAATTCCACCTCATTTCAATGTGTCCCGGGTGGTCCCCGTGTTCAAACCAGGGGCAAAGGACGCTCTGGATCCGGCGAATTACCGCCCTCTTGCTGTCCCTGAACCCTTCATGCGGCTGTACGCCACCCTGTTGAACACTAGGCTTATTCGGCACGTGGAATCCAAGGGGTTGCGCTGTCAGGCCCAAACGGGGTTCCGCCCGGGCTTCTCCACATTGCATCAGCTTTTTGCGATCCAACACTTCATTGACCTTGCTACCAAAGATCACCCCTTATTCTTATGCTCTTTAGATTTAAGTAAAGCCTATGATCGGGTTCCTCGCCCCCTTCTTTGGGAGGCCTTAACTCGGGTGGGGGTACCGGACCAATTCTTGGCTGCTGTTAAATCTTTATATGAAGATGCCCAAGTCACTTTATGTGTAGGGGGCACCTCTGGGGAGCTCCTGAAGCCTCAGGTCGGTATCCTCCAAAGGTCCCCTATAAGTCCTACTCTGTTTGGTCTTTATTCGGATGGTCTGATTCGTTATATTGAAGCTCGGTGTCCGGGTGTGGGACCCGCCACCCGGGATGGTCGTTGTGTCCCTATTCAAGGTTATGCTGATGATTATACACTCCAGGCCAAGTCCCTGGAGGAGTTGCAGGCTCACCTTCTCCCCGCTGCTTCAGAGTGGTGCCAGTCCGCACGTATGCGGGTGCGTGTTCCTAAGTGCCATGCCATGGTCTTCCCCCCCTCGAAGGACGCCCCCCCTCCCGTGCTGTATGAGGGTCAACCCCTGCCTCAGGTGACCCAGGCTCGTCATTTAGGTGTCATGCTTTCTACGGCTTCAGGCATTGGGGCCACCTTTGGCCATTTACGTGGTAAGATGTGGGGGGCCTGGTCTACTATTAGCACGCGTTATGGTAACCTCAAATGTGCCACCTCGATCGGTATTCTCTTGCGTCTCTTCTTAGCATGTGTGGTGCCTGCCTGCTCATATGGGTGTGAGGTTTGGGGTCTACGGGTGTTTTCCCCATCTTCCACTCGGCCCTCCGCTAAGGATTTAGAAAAGGATTTTCTTACTATGTTACGGATGATCCTTGGGGTTCGTCAAACGGTCCGCACCGATGTGCTCCTTGCTGAGGTTGGCGTTTGGCCCCTTCATCATATCTGGTTCAAGCGTGTGGTCACTTTTTGGAACTCTCTGGTGGATCTCCCAGCCGACCACTTGTATGCACGTATTCATAGGGACTCATGCTACTATGGCGTAACGCCTCGTTCCCCGTCCTGGGCGGGTTCTTTTATCGCTGCCCTTCGCCGCTTAGGTTACCCTTATGCGGCTGATTGTCAGCGCCCGCAGCCCGTTGATATGGATACCTTTTTAGCTCTCATTAGGCAGGCCAATACCCTCCCTGTGGCCTCTCTCCATGTCTCCCCTCGGTTAGCCCCTGCTGATCCCCAGCTATGTACTTATGTGCGGTGGTTTGCGCGCCCCACTAAGGCTCAGCGCTCCCGCCTCCTTTATCTGTCTCTTGATGTTGCCAAGGTCCGGCTCTTTCTCAGGTTTCGTCTTGGTGTTCATGGCCTCCCCATTGACATGGGCCGCAGACAACGTCTTCCGCGCCTTCAGCGCCTGTGTGATATGTGTGGCTCCTCTGTGGGTGATGAACACCACTTTGTCTTTCACTGTCCCGCTCTTATTGCGGTGCGGGACCGTTATCCCCACTTGTTTGTGGGTCCTTCTAGATCTCTTCGGCAGTTCATTTGGCACGCTGACTTGCGTGCGGTCGTCTCCTTTATCTCGGATGCATTCCAGGCTCGTGCTGATTTACGCCGGCTACGGTGACTTGGCCGCAGCCACGTCTGTGGCTGCCCCCCCCCTATCCCCCCTTCCCTCCCCTTTTCGTTTGCTCAGTTATGCCTTCGCTCTTCGCTTGGCCACTTCTTGTGGTCAGTTCTTCCTAGTTTTGGCTTGTGTGTGTGTTGTGGACATCTCATCATGCCCTCGTGGCTGGACAGATGTAACTTCTTCTTTTTACAAGAGTGGAGTAAAAAAGACCAGCCCAATGTTCAGGGACCCAAACCCCAATGTTTCAAGCTATGAGTCACACCCGGCGAGCGGCCAGCTGGCGACCCACAGCCGCCGCAATGATGAAACTGACCCGACGAATGACAAAATATCCCTCCACATCTTCTTGAGCAATGATGGCTTGGTTCAAAAGCCCCTGGAGCCTCTGCAACAAGGCCAGCGCATCAGCATGCAACCCTCCCAATGTTTCAAAAGCGAAGGCTTGGAAAGCCACAGGCGGCTGCTGACGCGACAACAAGACAGCATAGCGGGTCTGCTTGTCTTGGGCAGCGCGCGCGGCGGCCCCACCCGGCACGAAGTGCAGCAAGTTGGCAACTGTGAGTGGGGAAGAGCCAACGATGTCGATATAAAGGTCACGCCCCTCCTCCCACGCATGGAGGCGGAGGTCTGCGCGACGGCGCTCCTGGCCAGGGACAGGGGTGGGAAAGGCGGGTTCCCGGGTGACCCGCTGACGAGCTGAGGTAAGGACAGCGTCCAGGCCGTTACGAACGGAGTAATGTCGGCCGACAATGGCAACATCCCCCCCTGAGGTGCAGTGGACCGCGTGGTCGCCCCAGACATCCAACTCCCTCAAGCAGCACGGGCATTGGGAGCCAGGGTGGAAAATGGGGATCAAGAGCTGGTATTGAAGGCGGCAGCGGAACGACTCTGGGGGCATGGTTTGCTGCAAATGGGAGACTGGGCGAGCCAGCAGCCAATCAGACGCTCCCGGCTGTGTAAGAGATTGGAGCACAGCACGGTCGCGATCCGAGCGAGCAGGGTCATCAAGAACCTCCTGGTATGCGCGGTGAGACAAGGGTTTGGACAGCCGGGCTTGCACTTTGCTGCGGACAAAATCCGGATCCTCGAAGAGCGCCGCATCGAAATCAGGAACAAGGGCGCAGTAGTCAGCCTTGGCAGCGAGGGCAGCGGGGACAAGAGGGGCAGTGGATGTCCCCAGAAGGCGGTCCTGGAGGGGGGCTGTCTGCGTGACGGAGGCGAGATAGGCACAAGGCAGAAGGGAAGTGGCCTTAGTGACCCCTAGACCCCCCTGGGCAATAGGCAAGCCAGCCAAGGTTTGCTGCAAAGGGCCAAAACCACCACCACCAGCTGTGACAATGGATTGGAGGACCTGGGTTTGGAGCATATCAAAGGTCACCAAAGCTTGCGCAGCTGCAGCTGGCGGCATGGTCCGGGCTGTGAAAACCACCTTGCAGGTCCCAAGGCAACTGCGAAGCAAGAGAAGCTCGGCTTGGGGGTGGCGGAGAATCGGCAAACGCTGGAGCGAGGCTGCCACGGCATCAACGTGCGCCTGGGCTACGGAAGCCGCGTACTCGACTGACACGGTGACCGCTGCCCCCAACACTATCAAACCAGCACGAGTTTCATTGACGAAGCCCAGAGGGAACCCATCCAAATGCTGAGGGTTCGGGCGCGGCGACCACACACAGCACTTGTGAGGGTTGAGGCTCAAGCCATATGCGGGGGCCCGGTCAACAACCAACTGGACTGCCTGCTGCGCTGCGGGCACGGGACCAACAAACGTGCCGTCATCCAGATACCACCCTTGGTGTACGTCGGGACACTCCCGATGAAGGTCAAGGAGGAGTGGCTGGACAGTGAGCGCAAAAAGCAGCGGAGAGAGGGGGTCCCCTTGCTGGACCCCTGTTGTGGAGTCCACGACATGGGGCCCAACATACTGATGGGCCGCGCAGCCGTACGTCGTCGCCACATACT
>KV908533.1:271482-283982 GCA_002005505.1 Botryococcus braunii
TGTCAAGCACTGTGTTGGGCCAGCACCTGGGAGGAGTTTCCCCACCCTAATTGCCGAACAAGTCTCTACTTGTTTGCTTCATGCAGAAGACGATACATACCACTGAGAAGCCCGGAGCCGACTCTCGAGGATTCTTTTGGAAGACGACCCTTGGAAGTGTGGTCGTGTGTCATGACTAATCAGTGCCGAAGGCAGGAGGTTAAGCCAACATGGAAGGAGTCAATGTCTCCGCAGTTTTAAACGTGTACACCCGGGTTGGAGGGTCAGATGTCAAGGGTACGTCAAAGTAGATGTAAACGTGTGCATTGTATCTCCGTAGATGCATCTGTAAATGTGTAAACGTGTACACCGCTTGGAGGGTCCAGTGTCTCAGACGTGGATGCAAACGTGTACACTACGTTGCGGGGTCCAATATTACATAGATGTAACCCAGAGTTACACAGTACCACATAGATGTAACCCAGTGTTACACAGAACCACATAGATGTAACCCCATGTTACACAGTATCACATAGATGGAACACATATGACACTGTACAGTGTCACATAGGTGTAGGTTCAATGTACACGCTTGGTTGGAGGCTTCAACGCCACGCAGCCGTAAACGTGCTTACACAAGGTTGGGGGGTCAAGTGCGTGCCCGCAGTTCTACGCCAGTGTAGTTTGTTTTACACCCTGGAGACAGTGTCATGTGGCTTCCTTTCGAAAGGAATTCCTAAGCGGGTCCAGAGCCACCGAGTCTGCATGGATTACAAATCGTAAGCTACCGATATGTGCTATTTCCCTAAGCAACAACAACCCTTTTCATTAACTAACACACCCAAGACTCCTCAGCACGGGATGTTCTTATGCATGTGCTGCATTCGTAGGCTTCAAAGGCTTTACTGTGTGTCACCATAATTGACCCACCGGCACCTCTCAAGAGAGGGCGCAAACCATGTATACATTGTGATAATTTCGAAATTTCTTGAATTCAGTCGGAATCTTTTAGCTTCCACATCTTTCCCGGTCGCTGAGCTAGGTAGGTACGAGCCAGAGTCACGGCAAGTATAGCAGGTATGTTCACGGGACCCATAATTCGAATGACATCTGCAAGCCAGCCATACGTGTCGTAAGGTGAACAGCGCCTACATCACTGGAGAGCGCCTTTGCAGGTCCCAGGTTCAGGAGCTTTGTTGTCAAAGTGCCAAGCCAAGCAATTGGCAAACATACTTCTTTGTCTTTTGATTGCGCACATTGACAAACAACGCTCAATCACTTACGGATCCCCGTTATCTGCCCCCCCCCCCCTTTTGCATGCCCTCGCACACACACTCTCTCTCTCTCTCTCTCTCTCTCTCTCTCTCTCTCTCTCTCTCTCTCTCTCTCTCTCTCTCTCTCTCTCTCTCTCTCTCTCTCTCTCTCTCTCTCTCTCTCTCTCTCTCTCTCTCTCCTCCCCCCCCCCCCCCCCCCCACACACAAACACACACACACACACACACACACACACACACACACACACACACACACACACACACACACACACACACACACACACACACACACCTGTCTAGATCTCTGGGCATCTTCTGAAGCACACGCAGATCACATCAGCCCTTGCCCAGGTCGGCCAGGTAGCTGGCTTTCCGGCAGATCTCGTTGACGCGGCGGAGGACGCGCTCCTCCTCCATCACGCCGCGCTGCCAGAGGCGGAGGGCTATCAGCTCATCCTGTGAGGAGGGGGGCAGGTTGTCCCAGAAGCCCCGCCCCACGCTCAGGGCCCCCCTCGTCAGGTACCCCTGGTCCTCTCGGCTGTAGGGCAGGCCTCTAATTGTGTAGTTCGCAAACCACTGGCCCTGCCACAGCAAGTACTGCCCCAACCCCGCGCAGCAACCTGTCAGAACTGACACAGGAAGTAATGCCCATACCCCAACAAGTACCCTGTCAGAACTGAACATGGGAAGTGCTGCCCAAACCCCAACAAGGACCCTGTCAGGCTGACAGAGAGTGTATTGTCCAAATCCCAATGAGGAGCCTGTCAGGCTGACAAAGACTGTACTGCGTCAATCCCTACAAAAAACCCTGTCAGGCTGACACAGAATGTACTGCCCCAATCCCAAGATGGACCCTGTCAGGCTGACAGAGATTGTACTGCCCCAATCCCAAAATGGACCCTGTCAGACTGGCACAACAACTACGATTGTACAGCCCGAAACCCAGCAGGGACCCTGAGAGTGTGCCACAGCCCCAATTGTCCAAGCCCAAGTAGCAGGGTGTCAGGACACTGCAGCAGTACCCCCCATGTTCAACTTTTCTTGAAGACTACAGTTCACCCAGCAATTCCTGTACACTTTTCCCTGTCATACAACAATGAACGTAAGTCGCACACACACACACACACACACACACACACACACACACACACACACACACACACACACACACACACACACACACACACACACACACACACACGCGCGCGCGCACGCACACACGCGTGCTTTCTCCTCTTCTCTCTGATTTCTGCTATTTCTCTACCTGACCCCTGCACCCCCCCCTCCCCGCCCTTGTCTCCACTTCCCTGTGTCTCTCTGTTGAGGCACACCTGCCCAAACTTCACGGGAAAGAGCACCAGCTGGACAGCAAAGAGCTCGTGCCACACTGGCTTCCCGTAGCCGCCGTGCATGATGACTTCCGCATCAGCTCGCTCTTCCAGTTCCTTCAGCTCTTCCGCGGACAGCTTCCCAGGATCCTTCTTGCTGGACTTGCGGGAGCGGGGCCCAGTGGCTTTTCCCGGCTGGGACCCCGCCTCCGCCTCTGACTGCAGCCTCTTCAGCAGGTTCTTGTACCGCGGCGTCTTCCGAATGTTCTCCATTGCCTGCCCAGCCGGAATCTGTCAGTCGTACCGCTTTTCAGTTGTACATCAGTTGTACCTCTTTTCAGAGGGCTCTCATCGCGCGGGGTCTCCTGAATGTTCTCCATTGCCTGCCATGCTCTGTTAGTCATGCCTCTTTAAGCACTGTCTGTGCCTCTTTGGGACACCACCCCTGCCTCTATACGATACCAACCTACCTCTTGAGAGCATCTCTGCCTATTTAGGACACCAAACCCTAACCACTTAAGGAGGCATTCCTGCCTCTTAAGGAGGCATTCCTGCCTATTTAAGACACCAACCTATAACCTCTTAAGGAGACCATCTCTGCCTATTTAGGACACCACTGCTGAACAATGCTTGCAAATTTTGGCAATATTTTCCACCCTTGTATCCTATGGCACCTCTCTTGACTCCTCAGCTTTAACTTGTAAACTTTCTATGGCTTTACTGGCAGGGCTCCTGGTACAGACACACATTCAAATCATCTGCGCAAAACTGATTGAGAGGCTTTGTCGCTTAAATGGCATTAAAGACATTCCTCAAATACAATTTCTTTGTTTTTGGGTGTCCCGGTACCCTATGGCCACCCGGCCGAGCCGAGGGAGGGGGGGGGGTGGGGCAAGGACTTGACAAGACTCTACGAATAGGACAAAATCGCACGCACAATGTCAAGTTTAAGGACGCGACAACGCACCAGGACCAGCTCAAAATCGCATGCACAATGTGACATATGAGGACTTGGGCCACCCCAGGTTCTCAGATGATCAGGAGGTACAACGGGGCTGTACCTGGATGTACAGGGCACGCTTTGAGAAGTACTGGATGACAGAGACCACGGCAATGGCGCCCGCAACCACCAACCTGACATCGGACTGGGCCATGCGGGAGGTGAACTGGGCCTCATAGTACCGCCACTCATTGGTGAGGCGGTCATCGGGGTGGTCCAAATAATAGTCGTATGCCCTTCGGAGCCTGTCGTTTGTCAATATCTGCAAGCCCACCCTCCCTTTTCACATTCGGAGGAGCTCTTTGGTTCTACCAAACCTCCCCAAAATCGCCTCTGGCATCCTCTCGTTGCCTCCCTCCCTATCACCCCACCTTCTCCCTCTCCCTCTCCCTCTCCCTCCCTCCTCCCTCCTTCCCTCCCTCCCTTCCCCCCCCCCTTTCTCTCTCTCTCTCTCTCTCTCTCTCTCTCTCTCTCTCTCTCTCTCTCTCCTCTCTCTCTCTCTCTCTCTCTCTCTCTCTCTCTCTCTCTCTCTCTCTCTTCTCTCTCTCTCTCTCTCTCTCTCTCTCTCTCTCTCTCTCTCTCTCTCTCTCTCTCTCTCTCTCTCCCGCTCTATGAACCTCTCTCTCCCTCTCCCATCTCCACCCCGCAAGTAACGCCAGGTCATGCCGTGACTATAGGTTGCCTGTTCCCCTCCAGCTAGAAACCATTAGTCTGCTTGTCTTTCAAACCGACTGGTGCATACACATCCTACGCAAACGGTCCTAATCACATTGTGCATCGGCTCTCCCGCAGAACGTAGGGCTTATGAACGGACTGCTCTCATGGGGCATGGGAGGCCTTCAAGATACATGTAGATCGTCAAATCGTGGAACCTTCCATACGGAGTGGGCCCCACCTCGTTGGCCCTGGCGAGCTGCTGAAACATGTGTTTGGCCTCTGCATCCGGATTCTTGTCCTGCATCACGTAAAGCTTCGTCATAAGATGACAGATTACAGAACCTCTGCATCCATCCCATATACATGGTGGCCTGTATAAGCCACCTCTCCACCTACCGGGTGGTATTTCAAAGAGAGTCTCCTGTAAAGCTTCTTGATATCCTGTTCAGATGCGCTCCGCTTTGCCCTGAAACAGCACAGAACCAAATCTTCAATGCAAATTCTGTCCTATCCGCATTCAGAGACCTCCTTCGATTGCCAGGACTCGCGCAAGAACTCACAAGATGGTCTGCAGTCGGTTGGTATTAGTTTATAAAACAAATTATGTGGTAACAGCTCCTTCCAGAAGAGTATGAAAGTCCATAACTGGGACACTATCATCCTATCCTTATCATAGCACGCTTGTACAAACCTCCGTCTCTTCACAAAGCACAGCATTTCAAAGGGTCACGCACCCCAAGAGTTCGTAGCAATTATTGTCCCCGCAGTACATTGCTGCGGCATTACGGAACAGCGCCGAAAGTGCAACGAACCACAGGATATTCCACCGAGTGACCATTGCAGTGCTGACCTTCCCGAGCTTTGTTAATAAGACAACATCATGTAATGAACAGCATTTCACGGTCACTCCACCAAAGACCACTCTTACTCGACTTCAGGGTTTCACCCGTACGACTCCCTGGATCTGTCCGACTACGCCTATGAATGATGTGAGATGCGGGCAATTCTATTGTAGTAACTCGGACAAATGCGATTTTATACAGTTTTCAGTCAGGATTGGTAATGAAAATGGGACTGGATGTATTCCTCATTCAGCAGTGTCTAGATCTACCCGCGCTTCAAGGCGGACGGCGCCCTTACGGGGGCTGATCCCTAGGGGATCGTTTGTACGTGCGTACTGCCTGCAGTCCCAGGTTTACCGCCGGACTTTCTCGGATGAATGGCACACTTTTGGCTCAGTCAGGGCATCTATGCCCCAAAGACACCACAAAAAATTGATTGATCAACATGGCAAGTGGTTTTCCAAGTGAAATAGTGCGTCTTCTGATCCTTCCCCCAAGTGGAAATGGAGGATGGGCGGGCGAGCCTATTCTCATATTCATAGTGCCGCCCTTCGACTTTCACACCCATTCTATCTACTGTAGTTATAAGGGGGGGAGAGGGAGAGGGAGGGAGGGAGGGGGAGAGAGAGAGAGAGAGAGAGAGAGAGAGAGAGAGAGAGAGAGAGAGAGAGAGAGAGAGAGAGAGAGAGAGAGAGAGAGAGAGAGAGAGAGAGAGAGAGAGAAGGGGGGGGAGAGGAGGGGGAGACGGAGCGAGGGGGAGAGAGGGAGGGAAGGGAGGGAGGGCGGGAGGGGGAGAGAGGAGAGAGGGGGGGGAGTGCGACGGCAACTGTCCTGAATACCATCGACACAGCCAAAGCAAAATCGGAGTAGCTAAGAACACTCGACACTCATCCGACGGGCTCCGATTGACATGCGCATCGCTCAAACTGGCTTGGTAACAGTGCAAAAGCATTACTGCTGCTGGGGGGTGCGGCTGGGGACTCACTGAAAAGTAGATTAATCGCAGGGTTGCGCCTCACAATATTGTGCCTCAGCGTCTCACAACATTGTGCATCATGATCACTGCCTCACAATACTGTGCCTCAGTGCTTCACAACGGTGTGCTAAGATTGTGCATCATGATCACTGCCTCACAATATTGTCCCTCAGCACCTCACAATATCAATAATAATAGCTATTAATAGTTCCACAATGGTTCAAGCTATTTCGCAGTTCGCCTTGTCCATCCATGGCTGCATTCCTCATGAACACCCCTGCTCCATTGCCGTACTTCCCAGTCCGTCCTTCCTCACATTGCTGCACTTAACAGTCCCTGTACTGCTAGACTTCGATCTTAGTGCGGCCTGACCCGTGCATTAATCCCAGAAGAGATCCGTGGGTCAGCTGACTGACCTGCATGGCCTACACTTCATAGACCTGCTACACTTAATAGACCAGCTCTGCTAAACAAATCAAATGTTGCTGCGCCAAAAAACATCAAATCTTGCCGCGCCAAACAAATCAAGTGTTGCTGCGCCAAACAAATCAAATCTTGCCGCGCCAAACACATCACGAGTGCTTATCGGTCGGTGCGTGATGCTGCGTGGGCCGCTTGGGTCGCCCGTTGCAAATAACGAAATGTAATTTAGAGAAATTTTCCTCATCAGCTAGACAAGTGTCTTATGGTGAATCACATGGGATAAGTGTGGGGGAGTGTGGGACAAGCTCTAGTCGAAGCCCTTGAAAACAATGCCCATTACTGCCCATGAATATTCATGGCTACCTCAGCAAAAGAATGTCACATGAAGTCTATCCACATACATTGAGCCACCTGTCATTATTGTTCTCCGCATTACGTGCATTGCTGCCTCGGCCGCTCCCCCTCTCCGGCCCCTAAAAGAACAACGAGAGAGAAGAACGTGTCACGTGAAGTCGTCCTCATAGTCAAAACGTGACACGCACAGTCTTCCTCATAGTCAACGTGTCACACAAGGTCTTCCTCGAAGCCAAAACGCGCCACATAAAGTCTTCTTCATAGTCAAAGCGTGTCACATGAAGTCTTCCTCATAATCTTGAGCAGATTCATACTTTGCTGCAAGCTCTGCTCTGGTCATCATATTTTCATCCTGCAACCCCCTCCCAATCCTTAACACTCCTTCCAATTCCCCGTTCCAACTTTCCACGCCGTCTGAGCTAGGCTTATAACCCACCCACCCACCCTACCTGTGAACCTCCCCCGATAATGCCTCTCTCCCTTCCTCACCCGCTGTCCCTCCCCTGTCTCTCCTCTCTCGCCCCTGCACACATTTGCCCCCCCCCCCCCCCGGCTCCGAATCTCCTTGTCGATTCCATCTTTGCCATCTCTCCCCGCACTCTTCTTCCCCCGTCCATACCTCCCTTTCCCATCCCTCCCCTTCGCATACCCCCAGCAAAGTACTTGCGTGTGTGTGTGTGTGTGTGTGTGTGTGTGTGTGTGTGTGTGTGTGTGTGTGTGTGTGTGTGTGGTGTGTGTGTGGTGTGTGTGTGTGTGTGTGGTGTGTGAAAGTGTGTGTGCTTGTGTGGGTGCGGGTCCGTGTGCGTGTGCGTGTGTGTCTCTCTGACTGTGCGAGGGGGGTGTCTGCTAGCATGTGCGCCCCTGCTCAACTGCCCCAAAAGATTTCCTTCCGCACAGGCATATGCCCCAGCAACACGCATTTTGCGACTTCTACCGTATCGGCTCTAATTGTTTTATAATAGTATTTGATATAATCCGAGAGCTTTAAAGCCTAAGAAATTTGTGCTGCGGGACCGTAAAAAAAAACTAAAATCCGAACGAAATGTCCCGAGACGTCCCGAAATAATTAGCAAACTTCCGGCAATTGGACCTGAATTGCGTGGTGGTTCTTCCTAACACTGGTGGCAACGGTAGTTAGACGCTTTGTTAGCTTTTCAGTACCGAATTGGACCTTACGTGAGTTTGCTCTCTTAAGCACAAGGCTGCTTCGTCACCATTAACAAAATTCAGTACAATTGGGGGCTCTTCGCCTCTAAAACATTGTAATTGTTAGGTTATTCTTAGTTTGGGCCTTTAGAACCAAATAAAATTCGATCCAAATGTAAATGGGGTGAAAAACATTTATTATTACAAATCCATTTGAGCCGATACGGTAATAAGCACTACCCGCTTGCACGGAGGTTGGCTCACTTCAACACCAGCACTTGAATGCCTTCCCCCCACCCCCCCTCGCTCCTTCCCACATAGACATGCAGGCACAGCACAATCGTTGCAACCAGTAGGAAAATATGTGGCATATCTGTGGATATATGTGATGTGTGTGGATATAAAGATATGAGAAAAAAGTTATGTATGTGGATATGAAGATATGAGAAAAAAGTTATATATGTGGATATGAACATATGAGAAAAAACGAGTAAACATATGTGTGACATAATTTGGATATATGTGGGAGCTGCAACCTGCATGATGTGCTTGTAGGAGCGCAGATCTGCCTCCCGCTTGGCCTGCTCCTTGGCCGCCGTCTCAGCCTTCTTCTGAGCCATTATCTCCGATTTGCGAGCCGCACGCACCTGTTTCAGCCCCCGAACCCCTTTTAGCGGCGGGACGAAGCCCCTTTTGGAAAAAAGTGTGAAATGCTTCACTCTTATCGTTTAATCAAGTGTGGGTGCCATCCCTTCTGCCGTACGGGCCGGTTCTGAACGTAAGTATTTCCTTCCTCCCAAAAAAAAAAAAAGGAAAAAAAAGAAAAAGAAATCCTTTCTTCCTTCCAGGGCTACTGGGACGAACACCATATGTAGGAAAATTTCAGCGCCGTATGCCCGATAAAGTACATTGCAGGACAGATCAGGCGATGTACATCGGGCCGGTATGGCTGCAGTGAGGCCAAGACAAAAAAAAAAAAAAAAAAAAAAAAAAAAAAAAAAAAAAAAAAAAAAAAAAAAAAAAACAGAGGAAAAAAAAAAGAAAAAAAAAAAAAAAAAACCTGAATCAACAGGCACATCGACACATGGTCTTCATTCCTTGGCACCTGGATCTTCCCATCCATACGTGGATTCACTGCTCAACCTGTTCAGTTATTCCCTGACTTGGAAAATGCCTCAAGCCACTAAAAGCGGGGTGGTTTCTTTACTTGCTTTTCTTTTTGCCCCCCATTACTCCCTGCACTCAATCGGCCCCCCAGGTCAAAAAGAATCGAAAGACAAGTGAAAGTTTCGCCTAGACAAGAAAGGCTAATAGGAATCGTTGGAGGCGCAGGGGTCGCCCGTTGGGGGGGGGGGGGGGGGGAGGCGAGGGAGGGGCGTTTGGGCATAAAGCTGCCAGACGCTCTGCCAGAAGAGCGCATGATGCAACAAACATTCCGCCACTTTACGTCAATAATGCCCAGTCCAATCTAAAGTAATGCACGTATCCCCACGATTCAGTCCTACATCTTGACGCTCATCAATGCATCCCACGGTTCCTCATTACACCCCAAGTTCACGGGTTCTCAGGACAGATCGGGATTCTGCCGTACGTCAATGCAAATATACTGCGTACTTCCGACATTTGAAAATATACTGAATACATATATGGTGTTCCAAGTGGCTGAAGCATATACCTTTTGGTGTTTTTCAGGGCATATCAGATGTGTCAAGGCATATCAGATGTGTCTCTGGAAATGCATCTCAGGGAACGGGTCCCCCAGTACATGAGTCACCAGTCTTTCAGTCCATAGATTGATCGTCCATAGATTGATCTTTCAGTCCATAGATTGATCGTCCATAGATTGATCTTTCAATCCATAGATTGATCGTCCATAGATTGATCTTTCAGTCCATAGATTGATAGTCCATAGATTGATCTTTCAGTCCATAGATTGATCGTCCATAGGTTGATCTTTCAGTCCATAGACTGATCGTCCAAGGAACCCAGTCCCGCACACTTCAAATGCATCTCAAGGCTCTTTCTTTGCATCTTGGTGTTTGTTAATGCACCTGTGAGTGTTAGATGCCCTGGAGAAAGTCGAAGTGTATGAAAGGAGCCCTGAGGTGCATTAAGCTCTGACGGTCAGTCTCAAAAAGTCCGAGTTCCAAAGGCTCCTACACGGACAATCCAAAACAGTTTCCGAAGCATATCAAGGCCCTTTGTCACAAATTGGGTTTCTCCATTGCATCTCAATTATGCAACTTTCAAAGTTCTTTGCGACCTCCGTTGGCCTCCAAGTAAGTCTCAGACGGACGCCAAAACAGCACCCATCGCATCATGGTTCATCGCCACACCAAAATCATCGCCACACACCGAGCAGAGATCATCGCCACACATCATCGCCACACCAAAAATGCTTTAAAGCACGCAATGGACCTCTTAAGTAAAGGGATAAGCCCCTCGGCGCCTTCCTCCTTCCCCCCTTTTCAACACATCGAGCCACCCTGATTGTCCCAGGAAACGCTTTTGATCACAGCCGATGCCCCGCTTTTGAGCAGAGGCTGCAGAGGAGGGTGGACCTATTCCAGATCCTGATCAAAACTTCGGTATTCAAATCTCGGCAAGCAAACTTTCGACAAAAGCAAACCTCGAGGTACAGGTTGAGCCTCTTTGGAGAAGGGACAGCGTAGCGCACCTGCTTGTCCCACGTCTCTCTCTCCTTCTCCAAATCAGGGTCATGCTCCCGCTTCGTTCGGTTGAGGCGGTTCACAACCTCATTTAACCGCTTTGCGACCTTCGTCTTCTTCACAGCCTTCTCCTCGTGGAAGCCCACCTGAGCCCACCCCCCCCCCCGGCACCTTCTGATCCCACGCCTGTATCTTTTGCTAGACGAAAGGTGTAGACCCTCAAAAAACTGTGCTCAGAAGAGTGCCCTCAATAGAGTGTACTCAAAAGAGCGTCTCACAAGAGCATACCCACAGGACTGGACTCCAAAGAGAGTACTCATGAGGATGTACTCAACAGAATGTTGTCAAAAGATAGGGGGGGCTCAAAAGAATGGAATAAGAAGAGAGTACTCATCTGAGTGGGAAAAAAAAAAAAAAAAAAAAAAAAAAAAGGTGCGGGTGTGCTCAAAAGAGTGCACTTGGAAGGGCTTCTGCTTGTCCACGTCATTCCCTTTCTTCCTTTCCTTCTCCTATGGGCAGTCTGCTTTATTTGTCTCCCCCATTTCTCCTCCCAACAGCACTGTGCTTCTCCGTATTTTAACTTTCTGCCTTTTCTCCTGCTACCAGCAATCTGCCGCGCCCCTCACTTGAGACCTTGCGCTGGAACCCGATTATATTCGTTGACCCCAATTGCATTTTACCGACCCGATTTAATTTATTCACCCCGATCCCATTCATTGACCCAATGCCATTTCTTGCCCCTATGCCAATTATGGACCGCGATCCATTTATTGACCCAATGCCATTTCTTGCCCCTATGCCAACTATGGACCGCGATCCATTTATGGACCCGATGCTTTTATGGGACATCGGAAGGGACCGCGCACCTGCCCCACACTCATGGCGGAGGTCTTCTTGAGATTGGCCCAGGGCGTATACACGACCTCGACGTTGTTCTCCTTGTTCCCCTGGATGGAGTTGGCTTTCACCAACTGAGCGCAGTCCACCAGCGTGTCCTCCGGAATGTCCTCAATGCTTTTCCCCTCCGGAAGCCGCAGGTACACGTGTGCAGATGACATATCCCCCACATGGAACCTGCGTAGCTTGATCAGGCGTGGCTCAGATGAAATTGATGGCTCCCGCCCTGATGTATAGCTCCTG
Organism: Botryococcus braunii; assembly: GCA_002005505.1. NCBI lineage: Eukaryota > Viridiplantae > Chlorophyta > Trebouxiophyceae > Botryococcus > Botryococcus braunii. The sequence continues at coordinate 283,271 of KV908533.1, forward strand.
CCCTGATGCACCCACCTCGTGTGCACGCTGTGTCTCTCTCTCTCTCTCTCTCTCTCTCTCTCTCTCTCTCTCTCTCTCTTCTCTCTCTCTCTCTCTCTCTCTCTCTCTCTCTCTCTCTCTCTCTCTCTCTCTCTCTCTCTCTCTCTCTCTCTCTCTCTCTCTCTCTCTCTCTCTCCCTCCCTCTCCCTTCCTCCCCATCCTTGTGGCTGTCTTCCTTGCTCCCACCCCCCCCCCCCACTGTATGTGTGACGTGCATGCCTGCGTGCTTGGATGTGTGGCTGTGTGTGTGTGTGTGTGTGTGTGTGTGTGTGTGTGTGTGTGTGTGTGTGTGTGTGTGTGTGTGTGTGTGTGTGTGCGTGTGCGTGTGCGTGTGCGTGTGCGTGCCAGTGCGTGCGAGTGCGTGCGTGCGTGTGTGTGTGTGTGTGTGTGTGTGTGTGTGTGTGTGTGTGTGTGTGTGTGTGTGTGTGTGTGTGTGTGTGCACGCGCGCCCGCGCGCAAGCGCCTCTCCATTTGCCTTCTTTTATCCCTTCCTTCAAACCAAGTGGATTGTGAAACGCACGTCTAATGCACGGCCCTTTCCATTCCGTTCCTAACCCCGAGAAACTGCCAGGTAGCAGTCAAATATGATCGTTCCCAGTTCATCAGTGCCACTTTACTTGAAAGTCTGGTGCAGCTGCCGAAGTTGATGTAAGCATAAACCACCCCTTACACA
>KV908533.1:296482-299922 GCA_002005505.1 Botryococcus braunii
TGACTTTGAGGAATTCCCTGGTCTGACTTTGAGGAATTCCCTGGTCTGACTTTGAGGAATTCCCTGGTCTGACTTTGAGGAATTCCCTGGTCTGACTTTGAGGAATTCCCTGGCCTGACTTTGAGGAATTCCCTGGTCTGACTTTGAGGAATTCCCTGGTCTGACTTTGAGGAATTCCCTGGTCTGACTTTGAGGAATTCCCTGGTCTGACTTTGAGGAATTCCCTGGTCTGACTTTGAGGAATTCCCTGGCCTGACTTTGAGGAATTCCCTGGTCTGACTTTGAGGAATTCCCTGGCCTGACTTTGAGGAATTCCCTGGTCTGACTTTGAGGAATTCCCTGGTCTGACTTTGAGGAATTCCCTGGTCTGACTTTGAGGAATTCCCTGGTCTGACTTTGAGGGAGGAATTCCCTGGCCTGACTTTGAGGAATTCCCTGGTCTGACTTTGAGGAATTCCCTGGTCTGACTTTGAGGAATTCCCTGGTCTGACTTTGAGGAATTCCCTGGTCTGACTTTGAGGGATTCCCTGGCCTGACTTTGAGGAATTCCCTGGTCTGACTTTGAGGAATTCCCTGGCCTGACTTTGAGGAATTCCCTGGTCTGACTTTGAGGAATTCCCTGGCCTGACTTTGAGGAATTCCCTGGTCTGACTTTGAGGAATTCCCTGGTCTGACTTTGAGGAATTCCCTGGTCTGACTTTGAGGAATTCCCTGGTCTGACTTTGAGGAATTCCCTGGTCTGACTTTGAGAAATTCCCTGGCCTGACTTTGAGGAATTCCCTGGTCTGACTTTGAGGAATTCCCTGGTCTGACTTTGAGGAATTCCCTGGCCTGACTTTGAGGAATTCCCTGGTCTGACTTTGAGGAATTCCCTGGTCTGACTTTGAGGAATTCCCTGGTCTGACTTTGAGGAATTCCCTGGTCTGACTTTGAGGAATTCCCTGGTCTGACTTTGAGGAATTCCCTGGCCTGACTTTGAGGAATTCCCTGGTCTGACTTTGAGGAATTCCCTGGCCTGACTTTGAGGAATTCCCTGGTCTGACTTTGAGGAATTCCCTGGTCTGACTTTGAGGAATTCCCTGGTCTGACTTTGAGGAATTCCCTGGTCTGACTTTGAGGAATTCCCTGGCTGACTTTGAGGAATTCCCTGGTCTGACTTTGAGGAATTCCCTGGTCTGACTTTGAGGAATTCCCTGGTCTGACTTTGAGGAATTCCCTGGTCTGACTTTGAGGAATTCCCTGGTCTGACTTTGAGGAATTCCCTGGTCTGACTTTGAGGAATTCCCTGGTCTGACTTTGAGGAATTCCCTGGTCTGACTTTGAGGAATTCCCTGGTCTGACTTTGAGGAATTCCCTGGTCTGACTTTGAGGAATTCCCTGGTCTGACTTTGAGGAATTCCCTGGTCTGACTTTGAGGAATTCCCTGGTCTGACTTTGAGGAATTCCCTGGTCTGACTTTGAGGAATTCCCTGGTCTGAACTGTGCTGTTCGCTGACATGGGCAGGTAAAATGGTTTCTGGTCCACACGCTTGGTGGCGGCCCCCCTACGCCCTAGCTCCTGTTGTAAAACGTGACTTTCTGGTCCACACGCTCGGTGTAGGCCCCTCTACGCCCTAGCTCCTGGTGCATAAAGTGGCTTTCTGCCCCGCACGCTCGCAGTGGGCCCCCCTACGGCCGTCTTCCTGTTCTTTGAAGAGAGTTTCGGGGCCGCAACCTGATTCGCGGGCCCCCTATGGCCTAGTTCCTGTTCTCTGGCATGGCTTTCCGGTCCGCATGCTCGCGCTGTCGGCCCGCTACGGCATTCGGTGCAGACCTGGCCCTTCTTGAAGACACTGCGGCCGGCAGCATGCAGGTGCTCGGCGAGGGCAAGGCGATCCTTCTGTTCCTTTGACGCGATTTTCGGGGCCGCACCCGATTTGGCGGGCCCCCACGGCCCAGTCTCAGTTCTTTGATGTGGTGTTGAGATCTGCACAGTGCAGACTGCACCCTGACTGGCGGGCCCCCGGCCGGCGGCCTAGTTGGAACAAAGAACAGGAGTTCCTGTTCTTTGCCAAGACTTTCTGGTCCGCAGCCTGACTGTCGGGCCCCCTGTGGCCGAGGTTTTGTTCCTTGAAATGACTTCCTGGTCCCCACCCCGCCTTTCGGCCCCCCCTCTGGCCAAGGCTCTGTTCTTCGACACGACTTTCTGGTCCGCACCCCGACTGTCGGCCCCCTACGGCAGACAGTGGGGGTCTTGCTTTTGGGATGCCCAAAGCGCGCCGGGGGTTGTGCAAATGCTCACTGTTGAAAAGGAGACGGCTGATTGTGATGTGCAGGAAGTACCCAAGCTGGTGGATGGAGGGGAGGAGTCGGGGCTGGCAGACGCAGTGGAGGATGAATTTGATCTGGCAGACATCCTGGGAGAGGAGGTGGCTGCTTCGGCGGCTGCAAAAGCAGACAAGATGCAGGCTGTGGACGCTGAGCTTGAGCGGGTGTTGAACTCTGACACCCCCCCCCCCTCCTCGTCCCCTCTCCCCCAACCTACCCAAAAAAATGAATGAATGAATGAATGAATGACTAAATAGATAAAACACACCTACATAGGGCATTAGCCAGTTCCAGGAACTGAGGACGGATACTTAGTCAGTGTTTGTTGTTGACGGCGTCCTCACAGATCTGTACCGCAGTAGCCAGTGGCAGAGTCTGAGATTCAGGATTTTCTCTGTGTGTTTGTTTCGTTGCGGTTGAAGGTGCTGGATGGTGTCCAGGAGGTTGTGCATTCCTGGTTTGTGAGTGGGGAGTGTGTGTGTGTGTGTGTGTGTGTGTGTGTGTGTGTGTGTGTGTGTATGTGTTTGTGTGTGTGTGTGAGTGTGTGTGTGTGTATGTGTGTGTGTGTGTGTGTGGGCGTGCGTGTGTGTGTGTGTGTGCGTGCGTGCGTGTGTGTGTGTGTGTGTGTGTGTGTGTGTGTGGGGGGGGGGGGGGCGTGCGTGCGTGCGTCCGTGCGTGCGTGCGTGTGTGTGTGTGTATGTGTGTGTGTGTGTGTGTGTGTGTGTGTGTGTGTGTGTGTGTGTGTGTGTGTGTGAGAGTGTGCGTGTGCCTGTGCGTGTGTCTGCGCGCGCGCCTGTTTGTGAGCGTGTGCGCACATGTTGCTTTGTTTGTTCTTTCCCCCCATCTTTTGCGGGGCGGGGAGTGCTCAGTCTGCATGTTGGCCTGGCAGGAGGCGAAAGAGCGGGCGGAGGCGGAGAAGCTGGCCCGAGAGGCAGCAAGCAAGGCATCAAAGAAGAAGAAGAAAAAGAAGAGCAAGAAGGCCAAAGGCTCTACAGCAGAGCTCTAATCCCCCATCCCCGAACGCCCCCGCCTCCAAGAATCCTTTCTGTGGATGCATTCCTGTGCGAAAGCACTTATGCTTTTATTCGCTTCTAATGCCATACGCTCTTAGCATACGCTTCTACTTGCCTTAT
>KV908534.1:11638-35186 GCA_002005505.1 Botryococcus braunii
CACACACACACACACACACACACACCACACACTCTCCCCCCTCTCTCACTCTCCCCCATCTCTCTCTCTCCCCCTTCTCCCCCCCTCTCTCTCCCTCTCTTTCTCTCTCTCTCTCTCTCTCTCTCTCTCTCTCTCTCTCTCTCTCTCTCTCTCTCTCTCTCTCTCTCTCTCTCTCTCTCTCTCTCTTCATCTCTCTCTCTCTCCCCACCCCACCCCCTCCTTGCCTCCCACCCCTTGCTCTCTTTCTCTCCCCCCCCCCTCTCTCTCTTCACTCTTAATATTAAACAATATTGTGGTTGATGTGGGATCTAACAGTTGAATGTGATTACAGTTTCCCCTCTTCACGTTGATGGTAATTGATGAGCATCAAAGTGGGATTCCAGTTGCATGGACTATCACAGATAGTCAAACTGGTAGCAACATTGCAAGGTGGCTCAAAGCAGTCATCAGTGCCATACGACAGCGATGTCCCAATTGGGAGCCTAGTTGCTTCTTGGTTGATAATTGCGATGCCGAACACAATGCAATAAGGTGAGATCTTTAAAGCCCTTAGGTTAGCTCCCTAGCTAGGGGTTGTGCATGCCCTTTTGTTTTTCAGATGCTTTATTTTCACCACACTCATATTGCCATGACAGCTCTGACGTGGGTTCAAGTCTCCCAGGGAAGCATTCCCCGAGGGTATGAACATTTACTTATGCACTTGGCATGTCGAACGCTGCTGGATAGATCACTTGTGCCGGAAGGTGAAATGTCGTGTAAAGAGAACGGAGATTTTCGGCAAGCTGCAATACATATTGATGTTTAAGCACTTAATGCCCCATGGAGAAGCTCTGTCATGGCTTCAGCAACAACTCAGCAAATTCTATGAGGAGTTCCACGAATGTAGAGAGTTCGTCAAATATTTCAAAGACACGTGGGAGCCCAAAGCAGGTGTGTGTCTCTCGATTAACAATATAAAAGACTTGCTTTACCTGTTTGTTTTGAATCAAGCTTCGTAACGAGGATTTAGGGGGGGGGGGGAGACAGAAGATACACAAACTCGCCCCCTGAGCCATGCTTCACCTCACTTGCCTGGTGCAAAGCATGATATCACCCATGACTGAGTTTAAACTGGGCTTCCCATGCAGAAATGTGGGCTTTGATTTTTCGAAAGGCGCGACGTCGGAACCAAAACACCACTTCTGCAATTGAGGGATATCATGGGGCTCTGTAGTCAAACCTTTTGGCATCAAAACAGCAAATGCGTGGCAGGGCGGTTGCTTGGCTGATCTATGCATTGATACACCTCATAGAGCCAAAGTGCCGCCGACAAGCAGCCTTCAAACTGGTACTGCAGTGCCATTGTACATGTTTTTGATGATCACTATATAGAATTTTTCAGAGCTCATATCTGTCAGATTACGATAATTACCTTGATGACCCTACAAATTTGTTTAGATATACTTCAGTTCTATATATATGTGTGGCTAGTGTTATTGTGTGCAAAGTGACCACTACTTTCGATCCCCATTACACGGCTGTGTTGTCAAAAAGCACAGCAGCAGTCTCCTGCATTTTCAATATGTGGATTTAACGTGAGTTACCACACGGTGTACAGAATGGCTTTCAAAGGAACAGAAGGGCTGAACAACGAGCGATCTCTACATACTTCCATGCACTGGAGATTTCCGATGAAGCAGTGACACTGTACGGAGATGTTGATGCGGGACATGCCTTAGTGCAGAGCACCCGTGACTCCGATGTAATGTAAGACACATATGCTGCCCCACGTCCAATTCTACAATGGCTGTTCACTTCATTATGTCACATATATACGAAAACCGGTGCTCTCTCCCCCCTCCGGTGTGTCCGTGTGTGTGTGTGTGTGTGTGTGTGTGTGTGCGCGTGTGCGCTCGCGCGCGGGCGCGCATGCACGCCTGCTGACTTTTTTATCTTGCATGTTTGTGGGAGCCTGAGCTCTTTCTCTCTCCCCCCCCTCTGTGTGTGTATCCGCGAGAGAGAGAGAGAGAGAGAGAGAGAGAGAGAGAGAGAGAGAGAGAGAGAGTGGGTGTGTGCGGGTGTGTGTCTGTGTGTGTGTGTGTGTGTGTGTGTCTGTGGATGTGTGCGTGTGTGTGTGTGTGTGTGTGTGTGTGTGTGTGTGTGTGTGTGCGCGCGTGCGCGGGCGCGCATGCGCGCATGCGCGCCTGCTGACTTTTCTATCTTGCACGTTTGTTGGAGCCTGAGCTCTTCCTCTCCTCCCCCCCCCTCTGTGTGTATGTGTGTGTGTGTGTGTGTGTGAGTGTGTGTGTGTGTGTGTGTGTGTGTGTGCGCGCGCGCGCACTCGTGCATGCCTGCCGCGCGCATGTGTCTGTGTGTGTGTGTGTGTGTGTGTGTGTGTGTGTGTGTGCGCGCGCGCCCCGCGCGCGCATGCGCGCACCTGCTGATTTTTTCCTCTTGCACGTTTGTGGGAGCCTGGGCTCTTTCTCCCCCCCCCCTCTATGTGTGTATGTCAGAGAGAGAGAGAGAGAGAGAGAGAGAGAGAGAGAGAGAGAGAGAGAGAGAGAGAGAGAGAGAGTGCGTGTGTGTGTGTGTGTGTGTGTGTGTGTGAGTGTGTGTGTGTGTGTGTGTGTGTGTGTGTGTGTGTGTGTGTGTGTCCGCCCCGCGCGCGCGCTTGTGTATCTGTTGGTCGGACCTTGACATAAATACTGTTGTTGGGCCAGGTATGAAGTCACGAGGGCCCGATGCGTGGAGATAGATGGGTGTTCATGCACGTGCCATGTTGGCTTCCAAGGGGATTTCTGTAAACACAGAGCAAAGGTGCTGTTGATGGATGGGATGACTCCAATGGAGATCATTCGACGCTATGGCACTTTCTATGGAGCCCATGAAAATGTGAAGACATCAGCTGGGATTCTTGATGATCATGTATGTGCTCCAATGCCATGTCCAAAACCAATAATCAATTCTTACAGAGCTTCACGTATGCTTGTACTTGCATGCCTGAGTACCATTTGAGCGTGACTGTTTGTACAACTATGCAAATCTGCTCGTCGTGTTTGTGGCCACAAATGTGTGACATGCACTGAACATTACAGTCTACCTCGCAGTGGCAAACCAAACCCACTCTTTTAGTCTAAAAGATGAAAACTGTCACTAAAATGTTCAATGGATCGGTGTTTTGCAGGCCAATGCACCCAGCCTTGGCTGTTCCCAACCAACCAGGGTGTCTGGCCAACACTGCAGTTCAAAAGCCCAGGCTAAAACGCAGCTTGAGTTACTGATTGAAGAAATAGAGAACCTTCAAAACACCATACAATCATCCGAGCAGGACCCTGACAGCATGTTTTTCCTATTACTCCGTGCTGGCATAGTTGAAACAGTACAACGTGTCCAAGCAGCTCAGGCAAAAGAATTGCTTCCAGTCAATGAACCAACTCCCTTTGTTGCACGAGATGATGGACATGGGTTCAGTCTGAAGCGGCTAAAACCGTATTATGAGATTGGCGGAGGGAAAGGGAATCCTCACCCCAAGCGATCTGCCATATCCCATAAAGAGAATTCACAGCCCCTTGCTGAGCCATTTTCTCAACCTCCAGCATCAAAAAGACCTCAGACGATGATGGAGCAATTAGATGCATCCAGCTCCAGAGCCAAACGCCAGAAGGTAACTTCATTGCAAACGTTACAGCATGCGGGCTCGGCATTACCCAGTGACAGCCATGGGCCCCTGCAGTTTGCCAACCCTGCTCCTTCAGTGCAGTCTCAAGCCTTCCAACCAGCTTTAGATTGTTGCACCCCTTCAACTACTCCATCACAAGAGTGGATGCACCCATCGACTTCATCAAGCAAGCATGGAGGAGGTCCACCTGCCAACAAGGGCCAACTACAACCAGCAGACCCTAAACCCTTATCACAACCTCAGGCATTGCAAATGATACAAAATTTTTGCAACAAAATCTCCATTCCTCTAGACTTTCAAATGTCAGCAAACGTGCAAGGAGGGGATCCCGTTTTAGTGCAACTTGCGGGCACCAACTCTTCAGTAGAAGTTCCAACTATGCCAGCACCTTTATATCTTCACCATCCAATCTTCTATCCCTTTGTTCAAGTGCCATTCCAGATGCCGGGTTGGGGACTACTTAATCAGCAGGGGCTGCTTGTGCCACCTACGGCTCTCGATGAACAACTGAGCCAACGAACAGATGCAGCAACCACATGACTTCAGATAGCAATCTTCTTCCGCGAGGGATAATTAAGGATCAGGTATGCCATAAACTTATATATGCCCGTGTGCTTGCATAGTTCAAAAGCAGGTGCCCTAACAGTTGTGAGGCCTCTATCAGTTTGACAATGAAGCATATTCAATCTTCAACAACACAGATGTCGTGACTGACTAGTCTGACGCAACAATTCCGTTGTTCGGTGTTTTAAGGAAACTTGGCTCAGCAATCTCAGTCTTGCAAACGAAGCGATGCCTTAATTAGATGTCTAGCATGAAAGGAAGGAAAGGCCACAGACATGACGATAAACACTTCGTATTTGAGATATAATTTCTGTTTAGGTTCCGTCGCAGCACTAAGTGTGTTATTCTTTTGCAGGCCCTGCGGTTGGATCAGCATATCGCATCTCGACGGTCGTACTGCGAAAACGAGATCGAAAATCCTGACGGTCGAGCGCGACCGTAATTTCGTTGTACGGCACCCGCAAAATTGTACCGGGTGAACGAGAAATTGGGGCGGGCGTCCCCCCTAGTCTACAGTATACTCGTACTGTTATGTAATCGAGCTCCATGGCCTAGGGTTTCATTTAGCCACTTCTTTTCGCCCGAGAGTGGAAACGCATTGGCAGTACATTCAATTTCAATTTTCATTTGCAGAATAATTTTAGAACCAACGGCTACGTGCCCAACGAGACGACGTAGCTCCAACATTTTCTATGGCAGTTTGCTCATGAAACCCGCAAATAAGATAGAGATTGATAAGACGCTTCTTGCAGAGTGTCGGGTCAAGGTAGAGGACCCACCTTCCCTCCTGAGCGATCCGAAGCGCTCGTGGGCTTTAAGAAATGGTGCGCACGTCGTCTTTCAAAGATGTATTCCTGTTGAAAAGAGACTATAACTTATACTGCGATGTTCTTGACCATACGGTGATGTCGGAGTGCATGTCGAGTGCATTGTGGTTGTACTGATTTGAAATTCTTGGCTTTGCGGTCGAGGGGAAACTTGCCCGGCCGCACCCTTGTTACAAAAATTAGCTTTAATAACATAAAACTTCCATGATGAGTGCATTTCCAAACAGTTGCCGAGTTTATGGTGGAAAATAGTTGTTTCGATACTACAAGTGATGCGATACTACAAGATAGAGCACACAGGAAGGGGTGATAGTTTTCTACCAAACTAATTTAGGAGGGTTGGTGGAATCAGGGCTTGGAGTGGGTGGGTAGGTGGCGTACGAGCAACGGGAAGTCCATTTTTTTTCTCTTTGAAGTGCAGCTTACGTCAACTTCAAAAAAAAAAAAAAAAAAACACGAGTGTGAGTTGATTGCTTAATATGCATGTCTCTATACGTTGAGCGGTTTCTTGAATACAAGTACTGGTGTTGTTAACCACCAATAAAAACTCTTTTGTTGTGATTGCTTCTCAGGGCTGACTACAAGTCTCACTTTTAGTCACTCCCTGCTTCAAAGTGTCATTGCCAATTGTCAAACCTGGGATGCCTGCAATGTTGCAGCTGGTTCCGGAGCCCCGTGGGCCAATACTGGATCTTGCCCGTTGGGACATTATTCCAGTATCGAAGTTCTATATCGCATTCAAGCGTAAGATGTCACTGGGGCCTGAAATCTCGGCACATCCATGGATGCCTGTTGCTGGTCGCCTCAACCAAGCAGGCTTGGCTGGTGTACCTTCTTAGGTATGTCCTAGCAGACTGCCCCCCTCCCTCTTTCTCTGTCTGTGTGTGTGTGTCTGTCTGTCTGTGTGTGTGTGTGTGTGTGTGCGCGCGCGCGCGCGCACGTGTGCGTGCGTGCGTAACCCTCTCCTCCCCTCCTCTCTCTCAACCCCAATTATCGCTGTTGCCCACAATCTTGCAAACCTCAGTTTTCAGGTTCCTCACACCTTCTTATGTTATATACTCCAAAAACAAGAACCCTTGAATAAGGTAAATTTGAGGAGGGGGGTGGGAGGTGTACTTCGTGAAGAAATTCTAATGCCTGTGTGTGTGTGTGTGTGTGTGTGTGTGTGTGTGTTTTGACCCTTCTTCCGTCCCTCACACCCCTGTAAGCGCTCTCCCCTCGTAATCTGTCTCCTGTGTTGTACCCCCCCCCCCCCTCTCTCTCTCTCTCTCTCTCTCCCCCCCCCCCCATCTCTCGCTCTCAACCCCCCTCTCTCTCACTCGCTCCCACACCTCCCCCCCCCCCCTCTCTCCATCTCTCTCACACCACTATCTCAGCTCACACACCCACACACTCTCTCTCTCTCTCTCTCCTCTCTCTCTCCCTCTCTCTCTGTTCCATCTCTCTCTCTCTCTGTCACACCCTCCCTCTCCATCTCTCTCACACCCACTATCTCTCAGTCTTACACACACTCTCTCTCCATCTCTGTCACACACCCGCTCTCTCCTCTCTCCCTCTCTGTCTCTCCCCCCCTCTCTCCTCCTCTCTCTGTCCATCTCTCTCACCTCCACCATCTCTCAGTCTTACACACACACTATCTCCATCTGTCTCACACACCCGCTATCTCTCTCTCTCTCTCTCTCTCCTCTCCTCCTCTCTCTCCTCCCCCCCCCCCCCCCCCCCCCTCTCCCCCCATCTCTCTCTCTCTCTCACCCTCTCTCTCTCTTTCCCCCTCTCTCGCTCTCCATCTCTCTCACACCCACTCTCTCTCCGTCTGTCTCACACACCCGCTACCTCTCCCTCTCTCTCGCTCCCCCCCCATCTTTCTCACACACCAACTATCTCTCTCACACACACACACCCACTCTCTCCCTCTCCCTCCCTCCCCCCCCTCTCTCTTCTCCCCCCTATCTCTCTCTCACACCCTCTCTGTCTCTCTCTCACTCTCTCCATCTCTCTCACACCCACTATCTCTCAGTCTTGCACACACACTCTCTCCATCTCTCTCACACACCCACTCTCTCTCTCTCTCTCTCTCTCTCTCTCTCTCTCTCTCCCCCCCCTGTCTCCCTCGCCCCCCTCCCTCCCCTCCCCCTCTCTCTTCTCCCCCCATTGCTTTCTCTCTCTCTCTCTCACCCTCTCTGTCTCTCTTTCTCTCCGTCTCTCTCACGCCCACTATCTATCAGTCTTACACACACTCTCTCTCCATCTGTCTCACACACCCGTTATTTCTCTCTCTCCCTCTCTCTCTCTCTCTCTCTCTCTCTCTCTCCCTCTCCCTCTCTCCACCTCCCCTTACTTTCCTCTCGAATGATCTCTTCCTCGCACGTCCGGCAGCTCCAGCTTTCATTGAGGCAATTTGCTCATTAGCAACTGTTGTGACGTGTTTGTGATACCTGTGGGCCTGTCTGTGTGCGCCCGCTTGCCTGCGCGCGCGTAGATGTGAGGTCGAGGGGAAACTTGCCCGGCCGCACCCTTGTTACAAGAATTGGCATTAATAACATAAAACTCCCATGCTGAGTGCATTTCCAAACAGTTGCCGAGTTAATGGTGGAAAATAGTAGTTTCGATACTACAAGTGATGCGATACTACAAGATAGAGCCAACAGGAAGGGGTGATAGTTTTCTACCAAACTAATTTAGGAGGGTTGGTGGATTCAGGGCTTGGAGGTGGTGGGTAGGTGGCGTACGAGCAACGGTGTACTGTGCAAAGTACTGGTGTTGTTAACCACCAATTAATTTCTTTTGTTGTGAATGCAGGGCTGACTACAAGTCTCACTTTTAATCACTCCCTGCTTCAAAGTGTCATTGCCAATTGTCAAACCTGGGATGCCTGCAATGTTGCAGCTGGTTCCGGAGCCCCGTGGGCCAATACTGGATCTTGCCCGTTGGGACATTATTCCGAAATCGAAGTTCTATATCGCCTTCAAGCGGAAGATGTCACTGGTGCCTGAAATCTCGGCACATCCATGGATGCCTGTTGCTGGTCGCCTCAACCAAGCAGGCCTGGCTGGTGTACCTTCTCAGGTATGTCCTGCCAGTCTGCCCCCCTCCCTCTCTCTCTGTCTGTACCTGTGTGTGTGTGTGTGTGTGTGTGTTGACCCTTCTTCCTTCCCTCACACCCCTGTAAGCGCTCTCCCCCAATCGTAATCTGTCTCCCTTGTTTGTCCCCCCCCCCCCCCCCGTCTCTCTCTCTCTCTTCCCCCCATCTCTCTCTCTCTCTCTCTCTCTCTCTCCTCTCTCTCTCTCTCTCTCCTCTCCTCCCCCCATCTCCCTCTCTCTCTCTCCCTCCCTCTCTCACACCTCCCCCCTCCTCTCCCCCTCTCTCCCCCCCCCTCTCTCTCTCTCTCAGTCTCACACACACACACACACACACTCTCCTCTCTCTCTTCCCCCATCTCTCCTCTCTCGTCACACCCTCCTCTCTCCATCTCTCCTCACCCACTCTCTCAGTCTTACACACACACTCTCTCCATCTCTGTCACACACCCGCTCTGTCTCTCTCCCCCCCCCCCCTCTGTCCATCTCTCTCACCTCCACCATCTCTCAGTCTTACACACACTCTCTCTCCATCTCTCTCACACACCCGCTTCTCTCTCTCTCTCTCTCTCTCTCTCTCTCTCTCTCCCCCCCCCCCCCCCTCTCTTCCACCCATCTCTCTCATATACCAACTATCTCTCTGAATCTACACACCCACTCTCTCTCCCCCCCTCCCTCCCCCCCCCCCCCTCTCTTCTCCCCCATCTCTCTCTCCTCTCTCTCTCTCTCTCTCTCTCTCACCCTCTCTGTCTCTCTCTCCATCTCTCTCACACCCACTATCTCTCAGTCTCACACACACACACACACACACACACTCTCCATCTGTCTCACACACCCGCTACCTCTCCCTCTCTCTCGCCCCCCCCCCCATCTGTCGCACATACCAACTATCTCTCACACACACACACTCTCTCCCTCTCCCTCCCCCCCCCCCCCCCCCCAATCTCTCTCTCACAACCTCTCTGTTTCTCTCTCACTCTCTCCATCTCTCTCACACCCACAATCTCTCAGTCTTACACACACTCTCTCTCCATCTCTCTCACACGCCCGCTGGCTCACTCTCTGTCTTTCTCTCTCCCCCCCCCCCCTCTCTCCCCATCTTTCTCTCTCTCACCCTCTCTGTCTCCCCCTCTCCATCTCTCTCACGCCCACTATCTATCAGTCTTACACACACTCTCTCTCCATCTCTCTCACACACCCGCTATTTCTCTCTCTCTCTCTCTCTCTCTCTCTCTCTCTCTCTCTCTCTCTCCACCTCCCCTTCCTTTCCTCTCGAATGATCTCTCCCTCGCACGTCCGGGCAGCTCCAGCTTTCATTGAGGCAATTTGCTCATTACCTACTGATGTGATGTGTGCCAGCATGTGCTGATAAACACACTGTTGTGTTTCTGATACCTGTGGGCTTGCGTGTGTGCGCGCGCGTGCCTGCGCGCGCGTATGTGTGTGTGTGTGTGTGTTGGGGGGGGGGGATCGAGATGTGGGTATTGGTTGATGGGGGGGGTGCAATAGTGGTGAGTGTGTGTGGGCATGTGTCTGCATGTGTGTGTGTCCACGCGCGTGTGTCTGCGGGGGAACGTACTGGTGTTGGACTACTGGTGTTTTTTAAACACCTATCAAAAGTTTGGAATTGCAAATGGTGCTTGGGCCGACCCGTGCAACCCCTGGGCTTCAATCCAGTTCCACCCCAATCATAATCTCTCTCTCGCCACCCCCCACCATCTTCCTTTAAGGGCTTCGGAATTAATGCAAGCGCTCTTCCCCAATCATTCTTTGTCTCTCATCCACCCTGGGTACTGGAGCCCCCAAATACAAGCCCCATCCCATGCAGGCCACGGGTGGTCCCCCCTATCCCTCCCCCTGGCCCCCTGTGGGCTTCAACCACTGCATCCCTCCCCCCCAATCATTCCCTCTCTCTCTCTTCCTCCCCCCCCCCTTTCAATCAGACCTGTCCACCCTAAGAAATCACTTGTCATGGTTGGATTCCCCAAAAAAGTTGCACGGGTATTGAGTCACGTCACATCTTACAAAACATTCCTGACATCCCATGTAATCGCATGTAATTGAGTGTACTTGTACTACTCAAAATGGGAGATCTGTACCTATCTCCCTCCCTCCACCTTTTTAGCGCACACCCTCTCCCACTCACTCACAGACACACATCCGAGCAAGCGTAAGAGTATTTCTGGAAGAATGGCCACATGCCGGGGGAGGGGGGGACAAGGGAGGGTACACAAGGAGGTGTACCCTCCCTTGTCCCAACATGCCGAGATGAGCTGGGCTATGTTATTAATTCCCTTTTTGGGTAGTGTTGATAAACACTAGTTGTTATGGAAGAGCATGTCTACAAGTCCAGCTTTCTGCATTGGGCGCGTTTCCACCCCCCTAAAAGTTTTGGGTGGTCAGTTGACACTCTTGTGGCGCAGCATTGTCTGTATTACATGCTTGTGGATTTGTAATAGGCTGCAAGGAAGGCAGGAAGGACCAAGCGTTCAATTGAGTCGGTACCAAATACTGCGGGTAGATCTGCATTTGGGTCATGTAATTGGTGAGCGTATCGGCGTTCACTCGAAGTACTTGAGTGCTGGGATAGGTGCGGCACGGGTCCACGGGGTCCTTGTAGGCCGGCTGGGACTGCAATTGAGCTGTTCTTTGCGTGGATTGTGCTGTAGCTAGTGTTGCTGCCCGCAACTCATCGGTTTTCCCAATCTTCTGCTTTGGTGGCTTCACAGGGATAATTGGAGGCCCGTAAGGTTTTGGTAACTTTTGAAGTTTCCGGTCTGCCTGAATCTCCAGCCAATTCTTCTTCCGCTTTAAGCTATTGTCATCATCATTGTTGTGGATCACAACGTTGGCAGCTGTTGCTTCTACAAGGTGCGCACGTTGGGACTGCGTTTTTTTACAAGTGGCAATGAGATGTCTCAGGCCAAAGCGGATCCCCATGAGAGATTCTAAAGGAGCACAAGACACAAATTCTGTAAGCTCAACCACACATTCTGTAATCAGCCGGCGTTCCATTGTAGGACAAGTTTGAGAGAAGTGAGGGGTCTGGTGCACTTGGGGTCTTTCGTCTGCTGAAGTGGCTGGCATGGGAATGGGATGGGAGGCTGTAGGTAGAGTCTGAGACTTCCACAGCTCTGGGTACCCTCCAAATTTGCTCCCCCAAAAACCTCCAAGGCATTTAAGTAGGTCATGTTCAGTCATACCCACCGCCAAAAGACAACTGATTATGTGCCAACATATGTGGTGCTGCTTGCACATAGTCTTGCACAGGCAATGTGCATCTCTTGTCGGGTGAACAATTACGCTGTACGTGACACCCGGTCTGCTGGAACTGCGGACTGAAAAGCTGTAGGGGTTGACTGATCTGATTGCTGCATCTTTGTTCTCCACTTCTTTTGCCTTAAGGATACCACTGTTGACAATTGTATGTGCTTTAGCATTCCAAATGCGGCCTTCGATCTGGAGTTGGCGTCGGACAGTGTAGTCGAACCTGACCTTGTCATACAGAATGTGGACAAGCCAATCAAGGCGTCGTGCGGATTTTCTCGGCTGCACCGCTAGGTGACTTGCCTACATGAACACACCTGGAAGTGAGTCCCCACAAATGTATCTGCCTCCCATATGTAAGTCATGGATTTACCCGTGAGGCTCGTGTTTGCCCCTTCTTTATTACATCCCCAAAAAAGTATGTTCTTCAATCAATCTCATTTCAATTATTCACCAATGGTGGCTCTCCGCTAGTCTAATCCGCCAATGACTTCATTGAGGAAAAAGCACCCCCTCCCCCCAGCCCATTTTTGGGGATCAGAACTTCTTTACCTTAAGGCTGGAGTGATATCCTTCGGCATGCTGTGTGCCACTGAACTTGCAATGCTTCCGGGTTCTAAACATCTGAACCAACATCTCTGCCACCAAAACAAGCTGTCAGTCAATAATCCTTTCTGGTCATGTCTAGGGATGACCATGTCTGGTAAAACAAAAATATGTTTTGCGCATGATGGTGGACATTTTACCACATTACTGCAGGTCTCTCTCTCTCTCCCCCTCTCTGCCCCCCCCTCCCCGCCGTCTGCTATATACCTGCCAGACGGCACATACCACACACACACACACACACACACACACACACACACACACACACACACACACACACACACACACACACACACACACACACACACACGCACTCTGGCGCATGCGCGCGCGCGCGCACACACACACACACACACACACACACACACACACACACACACATTGAGGCGTGCGCGCATGCACAAGCGCATTCCCTGATGGTTGACATTTTAACAATTACTTAGAAGCGCAACAATGGCAGAAGGGCGGGACCTACCGAGTTTGTCTCCCCACTGACATTGGACATATCTCTGGAAATTCTCGTTTCCTGAGTATGTTGCCAACACATCTGCGAACTTTGTTTGCGCTAGGGTTTCAATGTCATCATCCGGCCCTACATCTGGGTCATATTGCAGCATGCCTTGAAAGGTTTGGAAGAAGTGCTCGCGGATGCTAGCTTCTGATGGTCCTCGGACCTGGAAAATTGCAGGTGTCGTTAGAATATAGAATGGCAAGCTGAAAATGGACCCGTCTTTCAACAGTGGCCATTATAGTAATATTGAGACAAACTTCTACAGGTATGACTGCATCTCTCCAAATTAAGGCCAAAATATAGCAGGAAAGGCACCCAATAAAAAAGGGTATCAAGGTTACTGTACTGTTCTCGAAAGTGCTGGTGGGAAACGTTCAAGGGAAGAGTAATATTATCTCAATTATGACAGTCATATGCAAGGAAGCTCGAAGGCCAGTGGGAGCATGTGGAATACCTTTTCAAGCAGCGTTTTTTGAAATGCCTTCTCGACATGCCAATGGCAAAGGAAAATCGGGGTGTTAGGAAATGCAAGTCGAATGGCTGCAATCTCTGCCGGGCATGCATCGATCAGAATGCAACTTGCTGACCAGCTGGAGCAGTATTCCCGCATCTGCTCAAATTTGAATGTAGCTTTAGTTATTCTGGTGCTTACGGCAACGTTTTTAAAACTGCTGGAAGCCCTTAGGAAGTTGATTGTGGTTGTTTGGGGAGATTGGGGTCACACAACATAAACCCTAATCCCGGCTAAAGCAAATTTATAAATTTGCTTTATAATTATACTGCCCAAGGGGCCATTTAAATGGTGAAACTAGTCCTTGTACTAATAGTACTCATGCATTTAGAAACCCGAGTGGGTATATGAACATGAACAGTTGGGTATATCGCATAAGGATTTGGGGATGGGAGGGAGACGGGAGGGGGAGGGAACGAGAGAGGGAGAGGGAGAGAGAGAGGGAGGGAGGGAGGAGGGAGAGAGGCGGCCCCGTTGTCCCATGCAAGACGGTGCACTTACAGTATTGATGTTGTAGGGGAATCAAAGAACTAAGAAGTTTTTGCGCACCTTGCTCAAAAATGCTTGAAGAAATTTGGTTAAATTCTCAGTTGTTTCGCGGCTTAGTATACAGCATGCCAGAGGCTGGACCCCATGGAACGGATCGACCCCATGGATTGTTGTAAGAGGGAAGCCTGCATTGTTAGTAGAGAATGTTGAATCCATAATAAGCGGTTTGTCGTTATATGAAATAGCAAACTCCAGCTGATCTTTGTGTATGAAGCCAAATACGAAGTCTGTCCAATTTTTTACGTTGTACTCGAAAACTTGCGGACCCTTTTGGTTAACCGGTGCCTGTGTGGGGGCTTCTAGGGGATCCTCAGGATCACATGGGAATTCATCAGTGCCATTCAGAGGTTGGCAATGATCTGGGTCCCCCAAGAGGACATAGGATGCTGATGGGTCCAAATCTTTTGTGTTTCTCATGGTGCCATGATAGTATTCATGGTCGGGGGTTCCGGGCAATGGGCGCTGTGGTTCATAAATAAGTCTGTGTTTTTCAGGAAGCCCCTGATAAAATAGGTGGAGGCTAATGGCCGGATTAGGATGCCGCTTCCAATCTGCAGCTTCCATTTTTGCCTGCACAACACACTTGCCTTCACTGTTTGTATAACAAAGGTATACAAGGGGCCCTGCATGGATGATCACCCCTCTGGAATGCCAAGCCATGCGCGTGAACGCGGGAGGGAGGGGGGGGAGGGGGGATGGCCAAACGCATACAATATGTCCAAAGGACACCTAGGACAACACAATGTGTCAATTCAATAGAATTCCTACACGCCAAATCAGTGAATGAGGAAAAGATGGTTGCACTTACTTTCAAGTTTGGAAAATCTTTCTTTGTTTAAAAAGTGTAGAGTACAAAGTACACAGTTTAGAAAGTCAAGGGCTCAATTGGTTTTTGGAACGTGAGAGTGAATGCAAAGATGGTTGCACTTACTTTCAAGTTTAGAACATCTTTCTTTGTAATATACCAGTCTCTGCTCTTTTCGCTCTCCAAAAAACGCTTTTGCGCTTCATTTGGACAAAGGATTTGTCTTTGTAATCTGAACTTTTCAAGCTCCAGGTGCCTGACCTTGTCCACGATCTCATGTGGTGGCACATTAAGGTTCAAGTAGTGTTCAACGAGCTGTCGAACCTCAACTGACAATGCCTTCTTGAAGACCCCAGGGGTATCCTGTTTCAGAACATTTGTAAGCTTTCCATGCGTACAGATCAATGCACAAATATGCACATGATGTAATGTAATGCAACTCACAACCCCATCTACGCCAAATGCCTTTCTTGCTCTCCAAATGGTCCTGACCAGCAATGTTCAATGCCTTTCTTTCTTCCTGTTTTTGGAAGAAATTTGTGAAAGTCATGCGAAAGATACAACTTAAAGAAGGGTTCACGGTATGGAAGATTTCTATTCAGTCTCTTACCTCGTTAGTAGGATGATTCTTGTGCTCATATGCAAGATATTGGACCTTCCAGCATATGCATTTCATTGATGTGACTTCAATTCTCTTTGCAGTGAAGGAAACAGGGCACCCTCTTTTACAGGAGCCCCGAAGTGCCACACCACGACAACGGGTATTGGGCTTGCTAGGTTTTGCCACGCCTACTTCGGCTGATAAGTCTTCGGGTCCGTGCTTGCAAGTTATGACAAGCTCCTCAAGCGTCCTTGTTTCCCTCTGTGCAGGAACCGGGCTCCCTTAGTGGAAGGGTATCGCTACCGACATTAAAATTTTATTTGATGCTCACGTTCAACATCAAAACTTACAAATCTCATTGTATTTTCCTTTCCCGCCCGGCAATGGTGCTTCTTGACGGCGAAACTTGCGTCTGCCCGTAACTCTTCTCCGACTTTGAAGTCCTGAAACCTATTTTCTGGAATAAAAAAACAAAGGTACTCCTTGTTGCGGAACAATTCTGTCGTTTTCCTCAGGGTTGGGTCCAAGACATCAAACGGCCCCGGAGGGGGCGAACTTATATCAACCTGCATTTGCCAGGCCTATTTCAACGAAGATATAACATTATATCAAGTTGTAACTTGAAATAAAGCACAGCTAGAACACTCTGTCAAACGGCGTTTCCAGAAATAGCCTCCTTACCAGTTCAAACTTGGCCGGCTGAAACGGCCTGACCCCGGAACATTAAAACTTCTGTACTGCAGGTGGAGGGCGAGGCGATATGGCGCAAACGAAACCCTAGGCCATGGAGCTCGATTACATAACAGTACGAGTATACTGTAGACTAGGGGCCCCGGTCCCCTAAAAGTCACATGTCTAGATCATATCGCCACGGGTGACCGCGGGACACTGACCCACCCTGGTCAGTGACCAGCAGTGAACGACAACGCGTACGGGAACCGTACGCGGGTTGCGAATTTCAGTAGGGGTCCCGTACGGCCCGTACGACCCGTACGGTACGACCCGTACGGTACGGGTCGCCTAGGGGGGATACAGCTTCCCCGTTGGAATTACTTTGTCGTGAAAACATGATACCGGGAGTCAGCGAAGAGTGGGCCGAATGCACAAAAATGTGCAAGGGAGAAAGAACCTGCATATCCAGTCACATAGACAATTATGCAGTGAAGCCGTCAGTGCACAAACATTGTGCAGCCATGAGCGACGGCGAGACAGTGGAACCCCAAAGTCTATTTACAGTTTGATGGTGCTACTCAACCTAGCTAAGCAACCCTTACCTGCATATCCAGTCACATAGACAATTATGCAGTGAAGCCGTCAGTGCACAAACATTGTGCAGCCATGAGCGACGGCGAGACAGTGGAACCCCAAAGTCTAACCATCCCTCTAACTACGACTCCTTATATACTCAAGGGCATTGGAACTGACATGAAGCCAAGCAACATAGATTGCCTATAGGCTCCATCGGAGCTACGCCCTCAGATCGTGAGCTAGATTGTAAACACCCAAAGGGCTGGGTACCGAAGCTCCGGTACCTCAACTCGAACAGGAGATCGACCTCCGAGCAGGTCGAGCGGACTCCTTACGGATCTCGAAGTTCCTCCGCAGATTACTGAAGTGTTCGTTAACGCTACATCCTTCAAGGATGTCTAAATTCCCATTATTGAAAGGAATGCTAACATTGACTCCTGCAATAGCCTGTGCAACTGTGTTCCAACTGAGCAACATGAGTCACAATGTCAACCTCCAAGGAACCTATGTCAAGGACTTAAATTGTCCAAAGTTCAGCTATCAACTCGAAATTGTCCATGCCCAACCTTAAACGGTTCAAGCACTCTCGAGAGTAGCCACATGTGCATTATTACCCTAAAGTATCGTCTAATGACTGACATGTGACCACATTTGGTCCATACCCGTCACGTCACTTCACAAATGCACATCATAAATGTAGCCCCTCCATCCATAAAGGTGGATGGGGGTACGCACGATCTACGACACCTCCCCTTGCATGCAGTGAAGGGTAAGTGACTTAGCATATTCATAGGAAAGAAGTGAAGCGGCCATAAACACAGGCACTACATTATCACTTCAACTCATCGTGATCATAAACATGAAAGTGTCTCATGAGATCCCATACTTAAAAATCCCAAACACTCTTATCAATATCAATGGGTGTGTTACTCAAACGACAACCCTTACGGCAAACACAAGCACCATGAACATCATGTATTCGTGCAACACCTGAACTAATTAGTTCAGTATCGTAACCTCAAGGACCAGATCACTTGGCCTTGGAAAGTCTTAAGATAAATACCCAAGCTAATGACTACTGAGTCATTTTCTAAGCTTTCAACTTGCCTCCCCTACATTCTAGGAAGAAGCTTTTCGTATCAGCAACGTCCACGTGATTATAGATAAGACCATTTTATTCAAATGATCTCAACACATACGGGGTACACGATAAGTTCACCGTAGAGGACTTAACCGCAAATGATGACCTTCATCCATAACTAGGATGATTTACTACAAATTGTTAACACGTGAAAGACAGTGACATGCCCATAGCATAGGCACGACAATGCCACCTCAACTCACAAAGCGAAGGTAGAAGTGCGGGATTATGTATCAACAATCCCAAAACAACACTTCACTATTATCATTCCATCTTGCAATGTCAAGGTACACTCCAGTACCATGAAACAACATGTTTGTAGTGTAAAATTTGCAATACACTGTCAACTGTGAAGCTCTACTGTTGAACTTATGCAACCAGTAGATGACTCGATGACGATAACAAATAATGATGTCTATGCACTCTATGTGCATCCACATGCCTCCCCTCAAACCTTAGGAAGAGGTACGTCTCAGAAGACAGTGAACTCAATGTTTAAGGATCAAAACTCAAGTGATCCTAAGCAAGGTCTTAGCCAACAACTATGGCTAACATACATCTTAGGGTAAACCACCAGAAGATTCGAAACACAAACCGTCCGGACTCCGGACTGTACATCGGTCAACAAATTGAAGAGTCGACACGGAGTCGACACGGACAAAACGTGCGCCTACGACTTGAGCCATTCGAGTTCGAGCGACAAAGCCAGACATCGACGCGGAATTTATCACAAACGTGTGAGAACTAAAACTTACACGTTTTTATGTCTGTGAGGTCTGCAGAGCCTTCCTGTGCCTCCCAGAACCAGGGAACAACCGTCAGGTGACACAGAATGTCCTAAACATGATTTAAAAGTACCTCAAATACAATGCCTTATAAGAAGATCACTTTCAAAGTGATTCCTGTATCAAACGCGCCTTTGGCGCAAAGACGTATCGACGTCTGCAAACACTGAAGCAGCCACAGCTACTTCCAGTTATACCAGAAACTGAAATAGCTTGGCCAAACTTTGCAAAATATTATTAAACACCTTTCAGAAAGATTACAGCCCTTATCTATGGGCAGCAACTCCTGAACTAAGCATTAGCCTTTAAGTCTGTTTGTCTCTTCCCAGAGAGTATCCAGCCACTGCAGATCAATGGCCCTCCCCTGGATTGAAGCTCTAAACACAGTTTAGGTTTTCTTAAATTTGTGACATGTTTTGGGCAGCAGAGGAGTAACCAGCCATCCATCAGAAGTGGTCCTCCCCTTGCCCAATGGATCTTATGCACACTGCAAGGCAGAATGCACCACACAAGGCTCCTACCAGGAGCAGGAAGTCAATCAATTTTTCTAGCGTCATTGCCCAACAGTGAAAGTACCCAGCTTACAAAGCCCAAGCAACCATGAATACACACACTCACACACATCATGACATGTGGGAAGCATTCTATGTATGAGCACCACTATTGGTAACTTACCAATCAAGGAAATTTGACAACTTGTCAAATGCACCAGTCATCCAATGACTGCATGCACACAGCTATGAAAGTGTTTAGGTAGTCCCTTTGGTTTTTGTGGTTTCTCCTATTGCTTACATAGCCTTGACCACCCATCCTCAAACTGTTTTTGGGGTCAGAACTCCCCTCAGCTGTGTTGGGCCACCCTCAGGCTTATTTGGGTCCTCTGCCCGTACCGATCTTGGGTTTCCAGCCCTCAAGCGTCTTGGCAGCAGTTCCCCCCTCAGTTGTGTTGGAAAATGGCATACAAGCCCTTGACGGGGTCAACCTACTAGCCATATCAGAAGTAAACCCCAACCATTATGGTAACTACATGTTCCAACAGCCCATCCTTGGTGTTCATACAAATGCACAACCCAACATTCATGGATCACATGATTTGCACCTGAAATCAATTGTGTGGTGCTGCATCATGTTGCTCTTTCACCATTTGATAACAAACAAGACAACTCAACATGTACCAATGTTGAGTTCAAGCATGTAAGTGGACATCAAAATCCACCATGCATGCTACATGCACAAGCCCCCCACAAAGCATGACTTGTACAAAGACCAAGGACATCTGCACACCCCATTCAATACAAGAAGTAGGGTGCAGTCCAATCCCAAAAGCGAGTGCATGACAACATTCAAAGGGGTACACCTCCTAAACTCCCCATTCATGAATGAGCCAAACACTAAGTTTAGAGTTTAAGTGAGCTGCCAAGTATTTAAATTGAAGCAACAATGCTTTGAGTAAACATGGCACTTGAGCATACTCAACGAGCGATGCCCAAAAAAACAAGAGAGACTAGTGCATGACAACATCCCTATGGGGTACACCTCTTAAACTCCCCAACTTTAGGATGAGCCAACACACTAACTAGAAAAGAGGATGCTTCTACCAAGCAACACATATCATGAAGCTTGAGCATGCTTACCAAGCAATGCTCAAACAGGAAAGTACATGCGTGACATCATCCTAAGAGGTACGCCTCCATAAACTCCTCATTTCAGGATGAGCCACCAAGCACCAAGCAAAACAGCAATGCCTTCAGTTAACATGGGACTTGCACACACTTGAACAGCAGTGCATGACATCACCCAAAGGGGTACACCTCCTTAACGCCCCATTCATGGATGAGCCACCACTGGTAGTTCAAGTGGGATACCTCTGCCCACTGATCCATGTGTGCCAAGTACCTGAACCACATTGACTTCAAAGCTGTCAGTCAAAGCTTCATGATTATCCCACTGTAATCATGTTCTCTGGTTGCTCCGATCAATTATTCATGCGTGTGTGTCTCGAACTTGAGACGGCACCAAACGTATGGATTCATCAGCAAAATAAATCGAAAGCAACACGACCAAGTATTATCAAGCATCTAAGCATATGCATCTCAAGCACGTAGTACTATGCAGAAGCGGTGGTTGGTTGCAGAAGTCGCTCTTGTCGATCCTGCTCCACCTGGAGTCGAACCTCGCCGATACCATGTCGTGAAAACATGATACCGGGAGTCAGCGAAGAGTGGGCCGAATGCACAAAAATGTGCAAGGGAGAAAGAACCTGCATATCCAGTCACATAGACAATTATGCAGTGAAGCCGTCAGTGCACAAACATTGTGCAGCCATGAGCGACGGCGAGACAGTGGAACCCCAAAGTCTATTTACAGTTTGATGGTGCTACTCAACCTAGCTAAGCAACCCTTACCTGCATATCCAGTCACATAGACAATTATGCAGTGAAGCCGTCAGTGCACAAACATTGTGCAGCCATGAGCGACGGCGAGACAGTGGAACCCCAAAGTCTAACCATCCCTCTAACTACGACTCCTTATATACTCAAGGGCATTGGAACTGACATGAAGCCAAGCAACATAGATTGCCTATAGGCTCCATCGGAGCTACGCCCTCAGATCGTGAGCTAGATTGTAAACACCCAAAGGGCTGGGTACCGAAGCTCCGGTACCTCAACTCGAACAGGAGATCGACCTCCGAGCAGGTCGAGCGGACTCCTTACGGATCTCGAAGTTCCTCCGCAGATTACTGAAGTGTTCGTTAACGCTACATCCTTCAAGGATGTCTAAATTCCCATTATTGAAAGGAATGCTAACATTGACTCCTGCAATAGCCTGTGCAACTGTGCTCCAACTGAGCAACATGAGTCACAATGTCAACTCCAAGGAACCTATGTCAAGGACTTAAATTGTCCAAAGTTCAGCTATCAACTCGAAATTGTCCATGCCCAACCTTAAACGGTTCAAGCACTCTCGAGAGTAGCCACATGTGCATTATTACCCTAAAGTATCGTCTAATGACTGACATGTGACCACATTTGGTCCATACCCGTCACGTCACTTCACAAATGCACATCATAAATGTAGCCCTCCATCCATAAAGGTGGATGGGGGTACTCACGGTCTACGACATACTTAGATTCTGGTAGCGAAATACGGGTCGTACCCAACGGCCTAAACGGAAGTCTTACGGCGTACCCGGGAAGTTTTCCATTCTATCGGGACAACTCTAGGGATCGACTTTTGTTAGAAAAATGGACACTAACATGTATACCTTAGCTATTTCTTCAACATGTTGGGTCATTTCATCTTAGCATGTTTGTGAGCCACATCTATCATTAAAAGGCTTTATAATACTTATAATACATATAAACAATAAGGTACAGTCATATCTCACTTGGGTGTGTTCGTACTGTATGGTACTTTAAGGATAAAAGACACTCATAGTGGTTTATAGGGGCCATGGTACAAACTTCGGCTGTTTTTCCGGAGTTTTCTAGTAGGGTACACTCAGCCCGGATCTCATCGATCGTGAGACTTTATGTCCTGCGGTCCTTGGTTTCTGATTCGAGGTTTATCTCGGTGGTGAGTCAAAGTTTCGAGTCACTTAGATTCGAGATTAGCATCGACCGAGATTCGCACTGTTCATCGACGACTATGTCGAATCATGAGGTACATTGAAATTCCAGTGCATAGTACTGATGGCATGCAAACTTGATCGTGCCCGTACGCTTTTAAGATCTGGAGTTGCAAACCTGTCAGGAGGCTAATAAATGTTTAGTCTCCCTAGTTAGTATAAATAGGAAGTGCTCAAAGGGTCAGTCAGTCTTGAGTTCCCTTATCAAGCTCCTGTCCCGTTTGCTTGGTCGTGTTTCGTCCACTTCTACAAGCTTTTGTTTGGGTACAGTTCACTTACTCAGAAGAGTGTGAGTCACAGGTAATTGCAACATCATTAGATTAGTTGTTATTGTAAAAGTCTTGAGTTCCCTTATCAAGCTCCTGTCCCGTTTGCTTGGTCGTGTTTCGTCCACTTCTACAAGCTTTTGTTTGGGTACAGTTCACTTACTCAGAAGAGTGTGAGTCACAGGGATTTTTATACCAATTCCAATTCTGCAAATTCTGTTTTGATGATGCCATTATGCTAAATGGTATCGGCGATTAAATCGCTTATGGTATTATCGTCTCCCGGCGCACGGGATCTTTCTACGTAAAGAAGCCTCGCAGCTTTCTACGTTCTGCTTTTCATAGCACTCTTTTAAAGACTAAAGAGCACCTAAGCCCGCACGGGGTCTACGCAGACCACCGTGTCAGGTAGAAGGACTCTTGTTGTCTTCTGGTGGGTTACTCTGGTTGGACTTCTCGATTGTCTAAGCCCTTGTGGCTAAGGCAGTGGGAGAGAAGTTGGTTATTGGTGAAGGCAGCTTTCCTTTGGGAAGGCTGGGGTGGTCGCTGGAGAGCTCTACCTGTTAGAGTTTGTGCTGACTACGTTATTTTCATGCAATGAGTGGTACATATACTGTGCCACCCGATGCTAATCCTGAAGAATCATATGAAGTACCAATTATGATTGAGGATGATCCCTCAACTGTTTACAATAATGAAAGCTTTGAACAATCGTACTCCACACAGAGAGACTCAATGGGGTACACCACCAGTGCAGGCACAGGTGCAGGCAGCGGAACAGAGGACAGTGACGCAGAAGGGCACCAAGCAGGGGAGGTAAGTGAAGATTTTCTATACGGGGTTATCACCACTCTGAATCTCTTTCTACCAATCCTGCTGGCCAACCCTTAGCTGAACTGGTACCTGCTGTGAGCGCAAGCACCTCACCTCCTGGTGGTACGCATTCCAACCTTCCTTTGGATCCTAGTAGTACTAGGAGGGCAGTTAGGATTAATCCTTTGCCTATTTCAAATGCTCCAAGAGGCATTCGCAGACCTTCACAGTCTGCTGTTTCTGGGTCAAGGACATTGTCCAGTGGCCCTTTACAAGTTCCAATTTCACAATATCCTGCTGTGACAGTCCAGCCAGCTAGCGTTCCAATTATTACTAGTGGCGCAATAGTTCCAGCAACAACAGTAACTAGTGCACAGGCAACTGTTTATTTACCACTAGCTACTGGGGGCATGATCCCCATTTCACTACCTGCCTCAACGCTGAACCAAATTTCTAATCCAGCCTTGGTTCAGCCAGCTAGTGTGCAGGTACCATCCAACTTTGGAGTGTCAACGTCAGCTTCAGCAATTCCAGCTGGAGGCCCTCCTGGTGGTGGCTACCCATACAGCTCAGGCAGTGGACCTCCTGGAGGTGGGCCACCATACAGTGGGGGTCCCCCTGGAGGAGCAAGCTCGATTTGGCATCCTCCACCAGTCTCAGGCAACTACCCACAATACCCTGTCTATCCGG
>KV908534.1:35433-102933 GCA_002005505.1 Botryococcus braunii
TCTTAGTCCTTTTTTTTTTTTTCTTTTATGTCCGTTTGCTTGGTCGTTTCGTCACTTCTACAAGCTTTTGTTTGGGTACAGTTCACTTACTCAGAAGAGTGTGATCACAGGATTTTATACCAATTCCAATTCTGCAATTCTGTTTTGATGATGCCATTATGCTAAATGGTATCGGCGATTAAATCGCTTATGGTATTATCGTCTCCCGGCGCACGGGATCTTTCTACGTAAAGAAGCCTCGCAGCTTTCTACGTTCTGCTTTTCATAGCACTCTTTTAAAGACTAAAGAGCACCTAAGCCCGCACGGGGTCTACGCAGACCACCGTGTCAGGTAGAAGGACTCTTGTTGTCTTCTGGTGGGTTACTCTGGTTGGACTTCTCGATTGTCTAAGCCCTTGTGGCTAAGGCAGTGGGAGAGAAGTTGGTTATTGGTGAAGGCAGCTTTCCTTTGGGAAGGCTGGGGTGGTCGCTGGAGAGCTCTACCTGTTAGAGTTTGTGCTGACTACGTTATTTTCATGCAATGAGTGGTACATATACTGTGCCACCCGATGCTAATCCTGAAGAATCATATGAAGTACCAATTATGATTGAGGATGATCCCTCAACTGTTTACAATAATGAAAGCTTTGAACAATCGTACTCCACACAGAGAGACTCAATGGGGTACACCACCAGTGCAGGCACAGGTGCAGGCAGCGGAACAGAGGACAGTGACGCAGAAGGGCACCAAGCAGGGGAGGTAAGTGAAGATTTTCTATACGGGGGTTATCACCACTCTGAATCTCTTTCTACCAATCCTGCTGGCCAACCCTTAGCTGAACTGGTACCTGCTGTGAGCGCAAGCACCTCACCTCCTGGTGGTACGCATTCCAACCTTCCTTTGGATCCTAGTAGTACTAGGAGGGCAGTTAGGATTAATCCTTTGCCTATTTCAAATGCTCCAAGAGGCATTCGCAGACCTTCACAGTCTGCTGTTTCTGGGTCAAGGACATTGTCCAGTGGCCCTTTACAAGTTCCAATTTCACAATATCCTGCTGTGACAGTCCAGCCAGCTAGCGTTCCAATTATTACTAGTGGCGCAATAGTTCCAGCAACAACAGTAACTAGTGCACAGGCAACTGTTTATTTACCACTAGCTACTGGGGGCATGATCCCCATTTCACTACCTGCCTCAACGCTGAACCAAATTTCTAATCCAGCCTTGGTTCAGCCAGCTAGTGTGCAGGTACCATCCAACTTTGGAGTGTCAACGTCAGCTTCAGCAATTCCAGCTGGAGGCCCTCCTGGTGGTGGCTACCCATACAGCTCAGGCAGTGGACCTCCTGGAGGTGGGCCACCATACAGTGGGGGTCCCCCTGGAGGAGCAAGCTCGATTTGGCATCCTCCACCAGTCTCAGGCAACTACCCACAATACCCTGTCTATCCGGGCTCTGGTGGGAATGTTCCTGGTGGCTTTGGTGGGGGTGGTCCTGGTGGTCCTGGAGGACCAGGCGGTCCTGGTGGTCCAGGCGGTCCTGGTGGACCAGGTGGTGGTGGTTGGTGTGGTCCTCCTCATAGTCAGGGGCCACCATATAGTGCTGGGCAAGGTCAATTTCCAAACGTAGGTATTCCTGGTCTGCCCAATATAAATCCAACCACTGGCCCTTCGTTCTCTTCTCATCAGAAGTTAACTCCAAAAATAGAGTTAGTCAAGCTGAATGATACCAATTGGTTGACATGGACAAAGCAAGTGTATGCTATGTTGTGGGAAATGAATGTCAACTACTGTGTTCATGATGATTATCAGGGAGCTTATGATGATTTCAAAGCTCAAACCATTATCACTCAAGCATGTACTGAGCAATATTCTGTTCAGATTACTGACTTGACAAGTGCTTACCATATGTGGAACAAGCTGCTGCAGGTGTTTAACGCTAGAGCAGCAGCTAGGCTGATGCGCCTCCACAGGGAGCAAAAGTT
Source organism: Botryococcus braunii (assembly GCA_002005505.1). Lineage (NCBI taxonomy): Eukaryota > Viridiplantae > Chlorophyta > Trebouxiophyceae > Botryococcus > Botryococcus braunii. The sequence continues at coordinate 37,393 of KV908534.1, forward strand.
ATTTGCCATGAAGCCAGGTGAAAAACCATCTGACTACGTGTTAAGGTGCAGAAAAATTGCAAACAACCTCAAATCACTAGGAGAGCAGTGTTCTGAGGTTTGTCAGTGCTCTATGATAATTGAAGGCCTCACTGAAGAGTATGAGGTAGATAGGCGTTTACAGCTGTCTGTGTGCAACAACTATCCAAATGTGCACCAACTCCAGCATGTTCTTGAGTTAACATATATGGATCTTCAAGCAAAGAAGCCATATAATCCTCCAAACACCTCAAACCCCAAACCTTATAGGAATCAAGGTGGGGGTGGTCAGCCTGCAGGCAGGCAAGGTGGTTCAGGTGGGGCTGGTCCAGGTGCTCACCAGGCAGAAGTGCCTAAAAATACTAACCGTGAAAATTCAGGGACAGGGCAACCTGCTTTTCAACAGCAGGGAAGGCCTGTACTAATTTGCCAGTACTGCAGGAATCTAGGACACATCAAAGCAACGTGTCCTAAGCTTGCAGCACAGGAGAGGAGGGCACAAACCAATTGTGTGCAAAGGGATACAGTAATCTCCCAACCTTCTCTTCCTGCTTGGCTTATAGATTCAGGGTCAACTGATCACATTTCACCTTCAAGTGAAAACATGATAAATTATGTCAAGTTTGATGTGCCACAACGTCTGATTGTGGCAAATGGCAAGTCTGAGGAAATTGTAGGAGAAGGTTCCATGCAAGTGTTCCTCGAGTCTGGCAGTTCTTTGTTCTTGCATAATGTCAAGGATGTTCCCTCTAGCAAGAAGTATCTTCTATCAGTGGGCAAAGCTTATTTAGATGGTATCAATGTCAATATTATGGGTATCGAGTGTTACCTCACAGATTCTAATGGGTACCATTTGGGAAATGCTGAGCATGCTTTCCCCTATCAGTGGCTGGTGGACTTAGCTCTACCAGACAAGCATGTTTCTTTTCATCCAGAAACTAAGTTTGTGGAGGCATGCAATGTTCAGGTGCTTCACAGGGATGCAGACCTGTGGCATCAGAGGCTGGGGCACTTGTCTCCAGCCTACATGGTAAGAATGATGAAGGGAAAAATGGTCAAGGGAATGAAACTCCCCTCTTCTGATTTCTCAAGTTCTATTGGTACGAGAGGTGTCTGCAGTGCCTGCTTGCATGGGAAACAAACTGTGCAACCTTTTAAACCAACAGGCACTGCTTGCACTAGAAAATTAGAAGTTGTGCATATGGACCTTATGGGTCCAGTCTCACCAGAAACTTATGATGATGAGAAGTATGCACTCAATGTCTTAGATGAGTTTTCTGAGATGTCAGCAACCATTCTACTCAAGTCAAAGGCAGATGCATCAAGAGAGGCAGTTAATTTATTGACTGAGTGGCAGACCCAGCACGCGTGCAAGGTTAAGTTTATCAGGACCGACAATGGTACTGAGTTTTCTGGTTTAGAAAAGTTCTGCAGGAAAAATGGTGCAGTCCACCAAAAGACTGCACCATATGCCCATCAACAAAATGGGAAAATTGAGAGGCTGAACAGGACTCTGCAGGAGAAAGCCAGAGCCATGCTGACTGCCTCGAGCCTACCTCCAGAATATTGGGGTGACTCTCTCTTAACTGCAAACTATGTTAGAAATTTGTCTGCAGTTTCAAATCATGATAAGACCCCATTTGAGATGTGGTTTGGCACTGTTCCTGATGTCAGTCACTTACGTGTTTTTGGGAGCAAGTGTCATGTCATGATTGAAAAGTCCAAAAGGGATGGTAAATTTAGCCCTGTCAGTAAGGAGGGTATTTTCTTGGGCTATGATGGGCACAGCAAGAATTATCGTGTCCTCATGGATTCCAAAGTCATAGTGTGTGCAAGACAATTTGTCAAGTTTGAGGAGGCCTTGTCTGATGATGATGAAATGCCTGATCTCCTTGATGTGGTGAATGATGAAGAGGATTCTCCTGAAGATTCTGAAACTGCAATCATTGGGGAAGATGTGCATGAAACTTCTGAAGACTTGTCTCCTGTTTCTTTAGACCTTTTGGGCACTGATCCAAGTGTCATAAGGTTTGATCAGCTAAACCTTGAAAGGGCTAAGTTTATAAGTCAAGAAAACACTAACCTTGGGGAAAATCAGGACATTGCAGGTCCTGAATCCCATGGCTCGGACCCGCGTCCCGTTCAGGATGTTCCACAAGTGGTCCTCCAACAAGGTATAGTTAATGAGGCTCCTGATGTCCAACTTGAGCCTGTTGAGTTTGATTTTCTAGGTGCTGGTGTTTCACACTCACCTGCTGGTCTCTTTGGGGGTAGATATCCTGACAGAATTAGGAATACAGTACTCCAAAATGAAGCAAATTCAATTGAAATTTTCAGTGGTTATGTGCAAGTTCAAAAGGACACACTGATAATTGAGGCAAAGTATGTGGCTACCAGTGAGAATATTGCAGATTTCTTCACTAAGGTACTTTCAAAGGTCACTTTTGCCAAGCTTAGAGCAATGGCAGGTCTTAAATAAACTTGTGACCTATTTTCAAACAATCTAGAGATGTTTCTCCCTACACATGAGGGGAGGTGTTAGAAAAATGGACACTAACATGTATACCTTAGGTATTTCTTCAACATGTTGGGTCATTTCATCTTAGCATGTTTGTGAGCCACATCTATCATTAAAAGGCTTTATAATACTTATAATACATATAAACAATAAGGTACAGTCATATCTCACTTGGGTGTGTTCGTACTGTATGGTACTTTAAGGATAAAAGACACTCATAGTGGTTTATAGGGGCCATGGTACAAACTTCGGCTGTTTTTCCGGAGTTTTCTAGTAGGGTACACTCAGCCCGGATCTCATCGATCGTGAGACTTTATGTCCTGCGGTCCTTGGTTTCTGATTCGAGGTTTATCTCGGTGGTGAGTCAAAGTTTCGAGTCACTTAGATTCGAGATTAGCATCGACCGAGATTCGCACTGTTCATCGACGACTATGTCGAATCATGAGGTACATTGAAATTCCAGTGCATAGTACTGATGGCATGCAAACTTGATCGTGCCCGTACGCTTTTAAGATCTGGAGTTGCAAACCTGTCAGGAGGAGGAGGAATAAATGTTTAGTCTCCCTAGTTAGTATAAATAGGAAGTGCTCAAAGGGTCAGTCAGTCTTGAGTTCCCTTATCAAGCTCCTGTCCCGTTTGCTTGGTCGTGTTTCGTCCACTTCTACAAGCTTTTGTTTGGGTACAGTTCACTTACTCAGAAGAGTGTGAGTCACAGGTAATTGCAACATCATTAGATTAGTTGTTATTGTAAAAGTCTTGAGTTCCCTTATCAAGCTCCTGTCCCGTTTGCTTGGTCGTGTTTCGTCCACTTCTACAAGCTCTTGTTTGGGTACAGTTCACTTACTCAGAAGAGTGTGAGTCACAGGGATTTTTATACCAATTACAATTCTGCAAATTCTGTTTTGATGATGCCATTATGCTAAAACTTTACATGACTTATGACATTAATGCCGTGATTAACCTACCCCCCCCCCCCCTGGGGAGGGTAGGTTGACGTTGCCACTCTACCCCCTAGAAGATGTTGTGAAATAATATGGGAACCCTAGGGTTTGAGGTTCCCCGTAGCGTGTGCCTTCGTGTGTGAAGTGGCTGATGGACAATAAATGGTCACTTTCCAGTCGTTCGTAAACATGTGGAACTCATGGTTTAGTTTGGAAGGTACACTTGGCATGTGACTAGCTCCTTGTGTTATGCTTGGTGCTTGTCATACGGTAATCTCAAAGGTAATGTCTACTAATGTGGTTGCCTGTCGTTGAGGATTAGTCGATTCGAGAAGTCATGACCTCAAGTTTACTATCATCCTCTTGTGTGCCTTGGAGGTTCAAGTGATGTACTCATGAAGGGCAATTAGTTCTCTTCTTGAGTAATTGCTAGGTCTGACCTTTGTACCCAGGAAACACTAGGGTACTCTTAAAGGTCATAGGAGTTCCTTGGAAGTTAGGAAACGTGCTGAGGATTTGACCTCCTTGAAGCGCGTGTGAGTGGCAGTTCCGTAGGGACCCGGATTATTGTCGTACGGTCTCGTCGGAGTCAGTGTAGCTGGTAGGCTCGGAGGCCTAGAACTTAGGAATTCTAGCCTCGTCCACCTACCGTTTAGTTTCCTTTGGCCTTGCGTCATATGGGACGGCTTGGCATTCTTTCATCAGTCTTGATGGTGGATAGCCTCGACTCCTTGTCCCTTGTGCGCATGGTGCGACAGGACTCGTACTACACGTCCTTACGTTTTCTGTGACATACATGGTTATGGCACAGGTAAGACTGCCCTTAGTAAGGTTGCTTTGTTAAGCTACGATACTTTGTGTAAAGTCTTGATGGTGGATAGCCTCGACTCCTTGTCCCTTGTGCGCATGGTGCGACAGGACTCGTACTACACGTCCTTACGTTTTCTGTGACATACATGGTTATGGCACAGGTGGCCTTGTTAGATGGTGTTCCTAACAAGTGTCTGGAGTTATCTCCTGCTCTGGAGTCGTCCAAGTGGAGTCGTCCATCAGGAGCGTGCTTGAAGCTTTGTCTCACGTTTCGACAAAGGGTTGGATGGTGTTCCCAACCTAATTTAATGTTTTCCTTCTGAAGTAATTGTGGTCTAATGTTATGGCTTCATCGAACTTCTTTTTCAGAAGAGTGAAGGATTCCGCTGGGCAGGCGCATAATTCTCACCTAGTGTCGCGCCACGACGCAAACTTTTTTCAGTAAAAATTGGTCGGTTTCCGCAGGGCAGTCGACAAATTAATAACTAAGAAAATGTCAAAACAGACATTTTGGGGGTAGCCGGAATGTGGGCCGTTGTGTGGTAGCCGATCGTGCAGCCATGAGATTCGGGTGAATTTGTAGTATTTCCTGCACTGGCGCTGCGGATGTCTGGCATTTGCCTGACGGTGGCCTCCAGTATTGCGTTTTTCGTATTTTCCGTGTGTGACCGTGTGATGTGCGGAATTGTGCACGGTCTGTGGGTGGGGACTGCGTTTAGCCCGCAATTTCCGGTGGTCGACATACTCTTCGGTGCGCAGATGTCTGGCATGTCGCGCATTCGCTAGGCGGTGGCCTGAAATTTCTGTCCTGAATACATACTGGATTTCGAACCCAATCGCGCATTGCGGAGCCTCGCCGGCATGTCTTGTACTTTGCGGTCGTACGTATGTGAAGTTCGCCTCCTTTGAAAGGGCAAGGGCCGCTTTCTCTTATCCAAAACGATTCGCTGTGGTCCAGGAATCCTGGACCAGGATCTGTTTTTTTTAGTACATTCCATCGATTTGAAGCCACTTACGAGAGAGACGTTCGTGCGGACGGTATGCGTTGCATAGCCCCAAACACAACGAACCCGCGATTCTTGTCCAATGGGAAAGCTTGTGAGGACGCGTTTTGACATTTTGGTAATTGAAATCTAAAAAACGCCGCGCGGACCACGATTTAGACCACAAGTTGGCCGCATGACTTCGATGGACTTTCTGTACGATTATGACTTCGGCAACAATGTCGTATGGCCATTCGACTGTTGCGTTTTAGGCCATGCATTTTACGATTTTCCCTTCCATGTTGACGGTTGGCGATGCTCTGCTGCGATGCCTGTTCGTCAGTCGGTTTAAGGTCGTATGTTCGTCACTGTCGGGTGATGCTTGCAGGTTCTCTTGCATAAGAGTCTTATGATAAGACAGGTTGTACATCATGGACTGACTGTAGATGTTCTGTGCATTTTGAGATAAGAAATCCGATATTTGGGACGACATGATGATGTGGCACCGACTCTTGATGTCACCACCTCCAGTGCCTGGGTCACGATATACCAGAACTTACACGTGCGAAGTTTGGCATTTTGAAACGTTGCAATGGCCCTAAAATTGAGATTGTTAAATATTCGCCGTATTGGATTTGGCAAAGCAATCCACCGTGATCGACCCCACTTCATGGAAGATTGCAGTTTCTCCTGTAGAAGACAGATTATAAATCATGGACTGACTGAAGAAACTCTGTGCAGTGTGAGATAAGAAATCGATATTCGGGACGACATGCCATGGCAACGACTCTTGATGTCACAACCTCCGGTGCCTGGGTCACGGTATACTAGAACTTACATTTGCGAAGTTTGGCATTTTGAACGTTGTAGTAGCCCTGTAATTGCTGTTGTTGAAGAGTCGCCATATTGGAATTGGGAAACAGTGAAATTTTTAAGGAATCTTGGAGTTATGCCACGTGGCATAATTTGGCTCAGTAGTTTATTTTTCGTCTGCCACGGGGTGGCAGACACGGCAGGAATAATTTAATTTCCCCCCGCCACGGTGGCAGAATTAGTATCAAATCAAGAGTTTCGCCAACTGACCAGTGTTGTACAGGCCATCCAAAATTGGTACGGGGGCCCCAGGTTGGCCCCGTAAAAGTGCCGGGGGTGGCCCCGTATTTCTGGTAGGAAAACCGTCGTGATTATACGGGTGCCCCGTATGGCATGTCGAAAATCGTACGGGGTACCAAAAATGCACATTTCTGGCCCAAACCGCGCGCCAGCCACCATATCACTTAGTGCGGCCCACTTAGTGCGGCCCTTAGCAATTTTTCAATACAAATAAAGGAACGTCGTGTCTGTCTTCAAAAGGCAGCAACCCTGTGTCAGTTCAAGGTGTGAACTTCACACCGTTTTGGATGGCATAAACGAACCGACTACGCAAAAGATATTGAGAACTCCCGCGGCGGGAGTCCCGCTGTGCTTTCGCGTGATCGCATTTCAGCCAATAGGGTGACCCGATTCCCGAGTCGGGACACCCTGAAGGCCCCAAATTCTCCTATCAATAAAGGAATTTGCGCTGGAAATCCAAATAAATTCGACCTCGCGAGTTCCCAAACAAATGTGACACGGCCGGCCGCTTCTTGTAGTATTTGAAGCCATTTTCACCAAATACATGGGCTTTGTACGTCGATCAGAGCTTTTTCCCCCCGTAAATCAATTGAGAAGTAGGCGTAATTTTTACGGGGGCCCCGTAGGGCGGGCACCAACTGGCATGGGGCCTCCCCGTATTTCCTTAACCAAACAGTCCGGATTTTTACGGGTGCCCCGACCCAGGCCTGGAATTCTGTACGGGCCCTGTATGAATTTGCATTCCCCGTACGGGCAACGTACGGGGTGTAAAACACTGCAACTGACCACAGAACTCGCCGCTTTTGTACCTCTGCTGGAGTTTGATCACGAAACTCGCCTCTTTTGTAGCAGACCCCTACCTCTGCAGGAGTTTGATCACGAAACTCGCCTCTTTTGTAGCAGACCCCTACCTCTGCTGGAGTTTGATCACGAAACTCGCCTCTTTTGTAGCAGACCCCTACCTCTGCTGGAGTTTGATCACGAAACTCGCCTCTGCTCTAGCAGACCCTATCTCTGGAGTCTGATCACGAAAGTCGCCGCTCCTGTACCAGCTTTACTGCATACCCTTGTCTCGTTTAGAGTCATTGAATAAGACTTCTGTTTTGATGTCTTGAAAGTCTATCAATTCCAACACCCAACCCCTCCACTGCATTATTTGCACATGCACGATTCACTCGCAGCCCTTCTTGCTGTTTTTATAAATTAATTAATGCAACTTGAGCATGTATATACGCGTTTCCAACAACACAGAACAAAGAAATCAAGGTCATCAGTAAATAGCAACACGAGGGATCTCTCCTGGCACGCATCACAAACGCGAAGATAATCTTCAACACCTTCCCTCAGCTTCGGCCACCAAAAATACCGTTGTATTTTCTCCAACATTGTAGTCCGGCCCACATGGCCTGCCTGTGGCACTTCATGGTTTTCTTTGAGAATGGCTTCTTTGAGCTCTTTATCTTTACCATCTGCCATTTCGGGAACATACATTGCTTTTCCACGGAACCAGTAACCATCTTTAGCGACCAACTTCGCTCTTTGTCTTTTACGCCCATCCCTTAGAAGATGATCCTGCTCATACGCGGTCCGTATGCGGTGCAACCAGTCTTCCCCCTCGGGGCACCACATGGTGAACCCATCCGGGCACGCGTCGCCCGAGTCACTTGCTGCTCCAGGGACCACCCCACCTAATGGCGGGGCCGTACCGCCTCCAGTGGAACGCGCCCCCTTGCGCGGAAGTACAGCACACCTAATACGATGACCTATGCCGCGCCCCCCCATTGCGGCCCTACGCTGAACAGAGCCCCTAGGAGTGTGCACCAAAGAACTAACGACGAACGCTGGATTCCTACTCAAAGGGTCCGCAACATTAGTACGACCGGGCTCATACTTCCACTCTATAGAGTACATCTGGAGCAACTCCGACCACCTGGCTTGCCGAGGGCTCAAAACCGATTGGGACGGCAAAAACGTGTTTGCTGCATGATCAGTGACCACTTCAAAGGGTTTCCCAAGGAGATAACATCGCCAATCAGTCAATGCCATACACACTGCAGCCAACTCTTGCTCGGTGACATGATAATTTCTCTCAGCATCAGAAAATTTCCGGCTCATATAGGCACATGGGCGTCCATTTTGCTCAAGCACAGCACCAACACCATTCTTTGAGGCATCACACACGACCCGAAACTTAATCGCATCCGGGGAGAGATCAGGGATTGCCAACACTGGGGCATTTGTGGTGGCCCACTTCAACCCATCAAAGGCTTTATGACATGCATCAGTCCACAGCCAAGGGACACCTTTGCGCAATAAGTGATTCAACGGGGCAGCAAGTTGGCTATACCCTTGTACAAATTTCCGCGAAAAATTGCAGAGGCCCAAAAACTGTCGTACCTCAGTGGCCGTCGTCGGTACGACCCACTTCATCACTGCTGCGACTTTATCCGGATCAATCTTGATTCCATGCTTCCCCACAATAAAGCCAAGATAGCGTAGTTCAGGCTGACAAAAAGAACACTTCTTTAGCTTCACAAACAATTTATCTTCACGTAGGCGCTCGAACACTTTTTGCAAATGCTCTTTATGCTCTTCTTCGGTTTTAGAGAAGATCAAAACATCATCAAGGTACACTACCACAAAGCCTTCAGCCACAAAGTCATGGAATACGCGATTCATCATACGTTGAAAAGTAGCGGGGGCATTTGTCAAACCGAAGGGTAGGACTTTGAACTGATAATGGCCAAAAGGTACACGGAAAGCAGTTTTGGGAACATCCTCCTCTTGCAAGCGAATTTAATGATAGCCAGAGAGTAAATCAAGACTTGTAAAGAACACAGCACCTTGCAGTTTATCAAGCAACTCATCAATCCGCGGGAGGGGATAACGATCAGGGACAGTAATGCGGTTTAACGCACGATAGTCGATAACCATACGCAATGTGTCATCCTTTTTCTTCACAAACAGAACAGGGCTGCTAAACGGACTGCAACTTGGCTGAATCAATCCCTGCTCAAGAAGTTCAGCAACCCGTTTCTGTGCTTCTTGCAACTCAGGCAAAGCTAAACGGTAACCAGGTCGGGATGGAGGAACATGTTTACTGTACAATGGGATGGTGTGGAACAGATGTCTGTCAGGGGGTAGGCCTTCTAATTTCTCAGAAAAGACATCACTGAGCTCAGCACGAAGGTGTTGACAAATGGGGTGATTCAATCCACTTTTATCAGAAGGGACATCGGCCTTGTTTGTAGGCCCAAAAGCAGGTTCAAACTCTTTAACATCATGATCATAATCGCTATGCCCTTCGTTACACGCCTCATTGCCCTCTTGCCTATCAACATGTTCATGCCCTTGCCCATCCGAGCGTGTCTCATTATCATGCCCTTCATTCTTGCTTACCATGCCCACAAACACTGGACAGCCTTGCTTCATATAGCGCGCCAAATGCCTCGCAGAGATGACAGGGGACTTCTTTCTAGCTCTCTTCACCCATGACAATAAATCTTGTCAGGCGCAAATCTGGGAAAAGGAAAGGAAGATTACATCCAAAGACCAGCCACTAGGGCTGAAGAGGACGGCAGTACAATGAATTACCCATATCTAGCCAACTAAGGTCGCACAGCACCTGGGAGAGTGAGGTAGCTCTCCAGTGCTCTAGTCACAAATTTGGCAACCCCTTCAAGGTCTTCTTGCCACATAAACGTCTGTACAGATCGACTCCTTTGTTGAAAAAGATGCATAAATTGTTGCCGTACATGTTGTACAGCCGGACAAGTGAACAACAGATGATGTTCATCACCAACGAGCTCTAAGGAGCACCTCGTGCAAATCCTCTGGTCTCGAGGGATGCCTTGTTGTCTACCTTTATCAATAGGAAGGTCATGACACCCTAATCTAAATCGCATAAAGGTCCGCAATGTACCATTAGGAAGGTGGAGTTTGAGCGCACTCTTACTCCGTGGTACATGAGGCGGACGTGCGAACCACCTTTGGTATCTGCAGAATAAGGCTCTTGGGGATGCACAAGAGCGAGGGGAGATGTCTAGGTCATCCCATATCATGTCACTTTTACGGTCTAACAGATCCTTTACCTGTGAAATGTCAATCTGCAAGGCTCTGTCAAACCGCACATGGTCAGCTATATAGTATCCTAGTTTCTTAAGTTGTTGCATAAGGGTACCCGAAAACGTTTCTCGGCCTTCTACTATTGCCAACCTAATGTCATGCATGAGGACCTTGTAGTGTAATGAATCAGGTCTCATGGCCGCTATATTGTTCCAAAACCTAGCCATACGTAAGATCCAAGTTGACCACAAAGAGAATATGTTTAATTCACAATTGATTATTTCCTCAGGGATTGTCCGACGTACCCCCAAAATCTGAGCTAGGACCCGCTTGTGCGCATCCAATAGGGGTATACTACTAGGTTTTCCCGAAGACAATTGTCTGCCTTGAAAGCATCTGAATGCCCAGACTTCACATCCATAGGAGATGAGGGGTGGTAGGCAAGCTAAGTACAATTCTGTCATGAGCATCATTGACATGTTGCAACCAAGATTGCTATAAGCTCTAGTAAGGTCTTCCCATGCTATCCAGAACCTCTGCTCGAGGTTCTTAATGCCGGCTTGAAGGCCATTCTTGGCATGAATCTGTAATCCAAGGTATTTAACCTCCTGTACCGGACTAATTCTAACCCCTGCAACCTCCAGAGAGGTAGAGAGTGTCAGAGGGTCTGGATTTACTGAAAGGTATTGCGTCTTGGCCCCATTTAGGCGCATGTCCATACTCTTACACCATTCTTGAGTAGCATTCACCAACACCTGTAGGTCCTCAACTGTAGGCGCGACGAGAACAAAATCGTCGGCAAAGCCTAGCACTTGGATACGTATTATATTTAAACGTGTGCCATCAGGTAACTGAAGGCCAGCCGTGGGGCAATGGTGTGCAAGATATCGGGGGAGTCCATCCGACATAATTCCAAATAGTGTAGGGCTAATGGGGCACCCTTGAGGAACACCCGCACTTGATTCAAACAACCCCCCATGTTTGCCCTCAATTTTGATCGCCAATACTGTACTGTCTATTACAGCTTGGGTAGCATATAGAAAATCCCCTTGGATTCCCAACTGCTCCAAAATATGCCCTAACTTAAGACGCGATACCCTGTCATAAGCTTTAGAGAGGTCCAGGAATGCAAAATGGAGTGGAGTGATGCCCATTGCCCAATCTATGAGATGTTGTATAACAAACAGTTGATGGGTGGTGGACATTTCAGGACGGAAGCCTGTTTGGCAAGAATCCGCATTTCAGGAATGTACGAATGGGCTGCAGAAATCCGCATTTCAGGACATTTAATCAGGGGTTTTGAGGGCCATGGGCAGTACACGTGTGAGGCGTACTGCAAGTTGCCGTAGTACAAAGAAAATCTAGTGGGCCCTGCGCGACAAAGATGGTACAGTACCGCCCTGAAGTTGCAGGTGGGACATGCCGTTTGAAGCCCGGGGAGGTAAGGGCTCTGTTTGCAAGAGCTTTAGAGGGCGTTCCCAGGGCTTTCTTTTTGCAAGAGGCATACCAGTGGGTGGCCGTGGTGGCAAGGAGAAAGGGTGCGAAGTTTGGAGAGCATCGGGGAAGGGACGGAATTTTGCATGCCCAAGGTCCGAAAGGAAGCCGTGTGCCCGACACCTTGGTAACATTTTGCTGCAATATTTTCAAGCAATCCGTGATTGGTTTGGGGTATTTCTGAATGTTTTGGCTGGGCTGAAAGCCTGGCCCGTGTGAATGCGGACGGGCAGAGGGGAGGGGACGCACCCTCAAGGGGTGATGTTGGGCCCTACGCCGAGTTGCGGGGCCCAAAATTGAGAAATATGGTGAACTTCCACTTGTTGGTGCAACTGGTGTGTGTGAAACCAAGCGTTGGTCATGTGTAGGGGCTGTATCTCGTCGGCCTAGCTTCCATCCACGTTTTGCCTTGCTCATGTAGGACCTTGATATTGAAGCTTGTGGGCTGTAAGCGCAAACTGGGGTTTTGCAGGCCAGACTTGCGTGAGTAACGCTGTGACAAGACTTCTTGTCATGGGTGTCGCGCAAGAGCAAGGAAACCTCGGAAATTCGACTATCGCTCGTTTGAGCATTAGCGGAGCTCACCGACCACGGAGCTTGTAATAAAAATACATTCTTATTCCTTGCTATTGGCCACGTTTGAGAAGTTGCTTTTTATTTTCGGCGATTCTCAAGGTGCCGATCCGGGGCATTCAGCCCTACTTCCTCATTTCTGACGCGGAATGCGTTTGTTACCGAAAAAAAGTCATTTGAATGTTTTAAACGTAAGTTTGAAAGCATTTGATGCAATGTGTATAAGAAATTTCGACTTTTTGCTCCAAATCAAGGGTGGGCCCATGCAATGGGGGCCATGGCAAGTGGCAGCACCGACTTGCTATGATTTCAAAATGATTTTTTTACTAGTTCAATACTTGCTATACTGCATCAATCTCCATATTTCCTTGGTATTGCCAAGGCTGGACTCGGATGGCAATGTTGATGGCCATACCATGCCCACATGTGATGCCACACAAATATGGCTCAAAAACTGAAGGGCCAGCATATTTTTCTACATGACTCTGCTTGAACATTGTTTAGATTCGCTGCCTTCTCATCCACCGAAATTATCACAGGAATCTGATGTTTATTTCAAGAAAGCGCCTTCGTCGCATAGCCGCTTTCGCTAGTACTAATGAATCAACACAAAGTCATGTAACTTGGGCAACCTACTCACATGCCTGGCCACAATTGTTGTGAGTTGGTGCAGTGGATGCCTGTGTGTGGAAGAGAGGGTCAATATATAAATTGATGGGCAGCAACACTTCAATGAGTCAGGACTTGATGGGGTGTGACTCTCGAAGCAGCAAGAGCGCTAGCGGGACGAGGAGCTTGGCTTTCAACAAGGCTGGCACATCCTGCGCTTGCATTTCGGGGACACTGGCCAACAACATGCATGGATTAGGCTTTCATATTAAATGTAAAGCTGAGGCTGCATTTGATGAGCATAGGAAGGCCATAATTCAAACCCACAGTGACGTTCTCGCTCTCGTATTTTTGACCGAGCTTACTTGGAATCATGGCCCCAGAAACCCCTAGCTGCTTGATATTACTCTCTAAGGCTGGAGAAGCGGTGATGGCAGCATCAATGCTATTTAAAGCGCTGCCCATCAGGCATTCCTTTGCCCACAATCTGCGCAAGCTGTCTGGCAAGCTTGCATGCCTTGCGCAAGGCAGCTTGTGGGGGCGACCCGGCCGACGCCGATCTTCCAACTTTCCCATCTCCATTAGATTGATCCAATTCAGCTCACATGCCCTGACTGGCTGAAAAAGACATGCACAGCCTAGTTTATGTATTAGCAGTGTGCCCCATTTGGCGCGGTCATGCCCTGCCTCTTCAGAACAATGTGCCGCCGTCTCTCGCGCGTAAAGCCAGAGTCTCACTTCCGCCCTGCAATTCCGTCCCAACCTCTCAAACCTCTACTCCTCATCCTTGAAATCTTTGAACTCCAAATTCCACCAGTGGAAGCCCAGATGTGGTGTGCTATTATGCACAACAATAAACCCTCAAGTAAGTCCCATCCCACGTGGACAACCTAGGGTTGGATTGAGTCGTCACCCATGACAATAAATCTTGTCAGGCGCAAATCTGGGCTGCAGAAATCCGCATTTCAGGACATTTAATCAGGGGTTTTGAGGGCCATGGGCAGTACACGTGTGAGGCGTACTGCAAGTTGCCGTAGTACAAAGAAAATCTAGTGGGCCCTGCGCGACAAAGATGGTACAGTACCGCCCTGAAGTTGCAGGTGGGACATGCCGTTTGAAGCCCGGGGAGGTAAGGGCTCTGTTTGCAAGAGCTTTAGAGGGCGTTCCCAGGGCTTTCTTTTTGCAAGAGGCATACCAGTGGGTGGCCGTGGTGGCAAGGAGAAAGGGTGCGAAGTTTGGAGAGCATCGGGGAAGGGACGGAATTTTGCATGCCCAAGGTCCGAAAGGAAGCCGTGTGCCCGACACCTTGGTAACATTTTGCTGCAATATTTTCAAGCAATCCGTGATTGGTTTGGGGTATTTCTGAATGTTTTGGCTGGGCTGAAAGCCTGGCCCGTGTGAATGCGGACGGGCAGAGGGGAGGGGACGCACCCTCAAGGGGTGATGTTGGGCCCTACGCCGAGTTGCGGGGCCCAAAATTGAGAAATATGGTGAACTTCCACTTGTTGGTGCAACTGGTGTGTGTGAAACCAAGCGTTGGTCATGTGTAGGGGCTGTATCTCGTCGGCCTAGCTTCCATCCACGTTTTGCCTTGCTCATGTAGGACCTTGATATTGAAGCTTGTGGGCTGTAAGCGCAAACTGGGGTTTTGCAGGCCAGACTTGCGTGAGTAACGCTGTGACAAGACTTCTTGTCATGGGTGTCGCGCAAGAGCAAGGAAACCTCGGAAATTCGACTATCGCTCGTTTGAGCATTAGCGGAGCTCACCGACCACGGAGCTTGTAATAAAAATACATTCTTATTCCTTGCTATTGGCCACGTTTGAGAAGTTGCTTTTTATTTTCGGCGATTCTCAAGGTGCCGATCCGGGGCATTCAGCCCTACTTCCTCATTTCTGACGCGGAATGCGTTTGTTACCGAAAAAAAGTCATTTGAATGTTTTAAACGTAAGTTTGAAAGCATTTGATGCAATGTGTATAAGAAATTTCGACTTTTTGCTCCAAATCAAGGGTGGGCCCATGCAATGGGGGCCATGGCAAGTGGCAGCACCGACTTGCTATGATTTCAAAATGATTTTTTTACTAGTTCAATACTTGCTATACTGCATCAATCTCCATATTTCCTTGGTATTGCCAAGGCTGGACTCGGATGGCAATGTTGATGGCCATACCATGCCCACATGTGATGCCACACAAATATGGCTCAAAAACTGAAGGGCCAGCATATTTTTCTACATGACTCTGCTTGAACATTGTTTAGATTCGCTGCCTTCTCATCCACCAAAATTATCACAGGAATCTGATGTTTATTTCAAGAAAGCGCCTTCGTCGCATAGCCGCTTTCGCTAGTACTAATGAATCAACACAAAGTCATGTAACTTGGGCAACCTACTCACATGCCTGGCCACAATTGTTGTGAGTTGGTGCAGTGGATGCCTGTGTGTGGAAGAGAGGGTCAATATATAAATTGATGGGCAGCAACACTTCAATGAGTCAGGACTTGATGGGGTGTGACTCTCGAAGCAGCAAGAGCGCTAGCGGGACGAGGAGCTTGGCTTTCAACAAGGCTGGCACATCCTGCGCTTGCATTTCGGGGACACTGGCCAACAACATGCATGGATTAGGCTTTCATATTAAATGTAAAGCTGAGGCTGCATTTGATGAGCATAGGAAGGCCATAATTCAAACCCACAGTGACGTTCTCGCTCTCGTATTTTTGACCGAGCTTACTTGGAATCATGGCCCCAGAAACCCCTAGCTGCTTGATATTACTCTCTAAGGCTGGAGAAGCGGTGATGGCAGCATCAATGCTATTTAAAGCGCTGCCCATCAGGCATTCCTTTGCCCACAATCTGCGCAAGCTGTCTGGCAAGCTTGCATGCCTTGCGCAAGGCAGCTTGTGGGGGCGACCCGGCCGACGCCGATCTTCCAACTTTCCCATCTCCATTAGATTGATCCAATTCAGCTCACATGCCCTGACTGGCTGAAAAAGACATGCACAGCCTAGTTTATGTATTAGCAGTGTGCCCCATTTGGCGCGGTCATGCCCTGCCTCTTCAGAACAATGTGCCGCCGTCTCTCGCGCGTAAAGCCAGAGTCTCACTTCCGCCCTGCAATTCCGTCCCAACCTCTCAAACCTCTACTCCTCATCCTTGAAACCTTTGAACTCCAAATTCCACCAGTGGAAGCCCAGATGTGGTGTGCTATTATGCACAACAATAAACCCTCAAGTAAGTCCCATCCCACGTGGACAACCTAGGGTTGGATTGAGTCGTCACCCATGACAATAAATCTTGTCAGGCGCAAATCTGGGCTGCAGAAATCCGCATTTCAGGACATTTAATCAGGGGTTTTGAGGGCCATGGGCAGTACACGTGTGAGGCGTACTGCAAGTTGCCGTAGTACAAAGAAAATCTAGTGGGCCCTGCGCGACAAAGATGGTACAGTACCGCCCTGAAGTTGCAGGTGGGACATGCCGTTTGAAGCCCGGGGAGGTAAGGGCTCTGTTTGCAAGAGCTTTAGAGGGCGTTCCCAGGGCTTTCTTTTTGCAAGAGGCATACCAGTGGGTGGCCGTGGTGGCAAGGAGAAAGGGTGCGAAGTTTGGAGAGCATCGGGGAAGGGACGGAATTTTGCATGCCCAAGGTCCGAAAGGAAGCCGTGTGCCCGACACCTTGGTAACATTTTGCTGCAATATTTTCAAGCAATCCGTGATTGGTTTGGGGTATTTCTGAATGTTTTGGCTGGGCTGAAAGCCTGGCCCGTGTGAATGCGGACGGGCAGAGGGGAGGGGACGCACCCTCAAGGGGTGATGTTGGGCCCTACGCCGAGTTGCGGGGCCCAAAATTGAGAAATATGGTGAACTTCCACTTGTTGGTGCAACTGGTGTGTGTGAAACCAAGCGTTGGTCATGTGTAGGGGCTGTATCTCGTCGGCCTAGCTTCCATCCACGTTTTGCCTTGCTCATGTAGGACCTTGATATTGAAGCTTGTGGGCTGTAAGCGCAAACTGGGGTTTTGCAGGCCAGACTTGCGTGAGTAACGCTGTGACAAGACTTCTTGTCATGGGTGTCGCGCAAGAGCAAGGAAACCTCGGAAATTCGACTATCGCTCGTTTGAGCATTAGCGGAGCTCACCGACCACGGAGCTTGTAATAAAAATACATTCTTATTCCTTGCTATTGGCCACGTTTGAGAAGTTGCTTTTTATTTTCGGCGATTCTCAAGGTGCCGATCCGGGGCATTCAGCCCTACTTCCTCATTTCTGACGCGTAATGCGTTTGTTACCGAAAGAAAGTCATTTGAATGTTTTAAACGTAAGTTTGAAAGCATTTGATGCAATGTGTATAAGAAATTTCGACTTTTTGCTCCAAATCAAGGGTGGGCCCATGCAATGGGGGCCATGGCAAGTGGCAGCACCGACTTGCTATGATTTCAAAATGATTTTTTTACTAGTTCAATACTTGATATACTGCATCAATCTCCATATTTCCTTGGTATTGCCAAGGCTGGACTCGGATGGCAATGTTGATGGCCATACCATGCCCACATGTGATGCCACACAAATATGGCTCAAAAACTGAAGGGCCAGCATATTTTTCTACATGACTCTGCTTGAACATTGTTTAGATTCGCTGCCTTCTCATCCACCGAAATTATCACAGGAATCTGATGTTTATTTCAAGAAAGCGCCTTCGTCGCATAGCCGCTTTCGCTAGTACTAATGAATCAACACAAAGTCATGTAACTTGGGCAACCTACTCACATGCCTGGCCACAATTGTTGTGAGTTGGTGCAGTGGATGCCTGTGTGTGGAAGAGAGGGTCAATATATAAATTGATGGGCAGCAACACTTCAATGAGTCAGGACTTGATGGGGTGTGACTCTCGAAGCAGCAAGAGCGCTAGCGGGACGAGGAGCTTGGCTTTCAACAAGGCTGGCACATCCTGCGCTTGCATTTCGGGGACACTGGCCAACAACATGCATGGATTAGGCTTTCATATTAAATGTAAAGCTGAGGCTGCATTTGATGAGCATAGGAAGGCCATAATTCAAACCCACAGTGACGTTCTCGCTCTCGTATTTTTGACCGAGCTTACTTGGAATCATGGCCCCAGAAACCCCTAGCTGCTTGATATTACTCTCTAAGGCTGGAGAAGCGGTGATGGCAGCATCAATGCTATTTAAAGCGCTGCCCATCAGGCATTCCTTTGCCCACAATCTGCGCAAGCTGTCTGGCAAGCTTGCATGCCTTGCGCAAGGCAGCTTGTGGGGGCGACCCGGCCGACGCCGATCTTCCAACTTTCCCATCTCCATTAGATTGATCCAATTCAGCTCACATGCCCTGACTGGCTGAAAAAGACATGCACAGCCTAGTTTATGTATTAGCAGTGTGCCCCATTTGGCGCGGTCATGCCCTGCCTCTTCAGAACAATGTGCCGCCGTCTCTCGCGCGTAAAGCCAGAGTCTCACTTCCGCCCTGCAATTCCGTCCCAACCTCTCAAACCTCTACTCCTCATCCTTGAAATCTTTGAACTCCAAATTCCACCAGTGGAAGCCCAGATGTGGTGTGCTATTATGCACAACAATAAACCCTCAAGTAAGTCCCATCCCACGTGGACAACCTAGGGTTGGATTGAGTCGTCACCCATGACAATAAATCTTGTCAGGCGCAAATCTGGGCTGCAGAAATCCGCATTTCAGGACATTTAATCAGGGGTTTTGAGGGCCATGGGCAGTACACGTGTGAGGCGTACTGCAAGTTGCCGTAGTACAAAGAAAATCTAGTGGGCCCTGCGCGACAAAGATGGTACAGTACCGCCCTGAAGTTGCAGGTGGGACATGCCGTTTGAAGCCCGGGGAGGTAAGGGCTCTGTTTGCAAGAGCTTTAGAGGGCGTTCCCAGGGCTTTCTTTTTGCAAGAGGCATACCAGTGGGTGGCCGTGGTGGCAAGGAGAAAGGGTGCGAAGTTTGGAGAGCATCGGGGAAGGGACGGAATTTTGCATGCCCAAGGTCCGAAAGGAAGCCGTGTGCCCGACACCTTGGTAACATTTTGCTGCAATATTTTCAAGCAATCCGTGATTGGTTTGGGGTATTTCTGAATGTTTTGGCTGGGCTGAAAGCCTGGCCCGTGTGAATGCGGACGGGCAGAGGGGAGGGGACGCACCCTCAAGGGGTGATGTTGGGCCCTACGCCGAGTTGCGGGGCCCAAAATTGAGAAATATGGTGAACTTCCACTTGTTGGTGCAACTGGTGTGTGTGAAACCAAGCGTTGGTCATGTGTAGGGGCTGTATCTCGTCGGCCTAGCTTCCATCCACGTTTTGCCTTGCTCATGTAGGACCTTGATATTGAAGCTTGTGGGCTGTAAGCGCAAACTGGGGTTTTGCAGGCCAGACTTGCGTGAGTAACGCTGTGACAAGACTTCTTGTCATGGGTGTCTTAACAGTAGCAGAAATAGACTTTACAATCATGCCTCGCCCTCTGTTCCAAAATGTACACGTATCTTCCGCTACATCAATCTTGGCCTTATAGCGCTTAAGGAAATCCATGCCCAACAAGACATCACAGTCACCAGCCAATTTTGGTAGCACATAGTAAGTATCACTCCCCCGAAAAAATAAGTGGCGATCGAATATACAGGGCGAAATTGCCTAAGGTAGCCGCACGTGCCTAGGGAAGCGAGACACAGCCATGTGTAGCTCTAGTGCTGACGTGGTATGTACTGCCAAGAGTACGATGAACCGACTCTCTCTTTCGCACTTGGGCAAATTTTCTAAGGTGGGCAAGCGGGCGACTCGGCAGTGGTCCAGAGTCGTCACGCCTGAAATTCTAACAAAGAAAATTCCCTTTCCAAATTAAATTTGATTAGAAAGCAAGGCACAAGGCCGTGTATTTGAAGAGGGACGGTCAGGGCGTGTGAGTTTTCAGGTAAGCCAATGTACTCCGTACAAGGTTCGGGGGTCACTTTGGGCTAAAATGCAATTTTGCATGCTGTATTTTCGTGTGGTATGAAGAGGATAGGAGCCCAGCATGGCTTTGGGTGCCACTATCCAAAGGATTGGCCCTTGACAGAGGTGTGTGTGGGCCCGGACCCGCGAGCAAGGTCTAAGGGGAAACCTTGTGAGGCTTTAAACGCAAGGGCCGAAGGGGACAAAACTTGAGGAAACAGAAATTCTGGGCCTTGTCAAGAATTTGGGGATTGCTTGCAATCTATTTAGAGTCATGGCTTGCTAGCCCCATGCGCTAACAACAACTCACAAAGGGACCGTTTAATGGCACGCTTGTATGCAGAGCCCCTATCTATATGTAGCAACAACTTCTCAAAGTGACCGCCACTAATTTTTTCGGGGGAGTGATGCGAGTTTGGTGTTTTCTTCCTAACTCACTCGCCGGAAATCTGCTGCCGTGTCGCGAATGCATTAAGCACTGGGCCGCAAAACTTCAGCTATAATGATAACTTACGTCTTTAAGGTAAATACAATAAAAATGTTGGGTAAATGTTTAAAAACTGCTTCGTGGGTTGCTGCCGGGATCTGGCCGATGGTCTTTCGAAGTGCGACACCCTTGTCTTGCACTTCCGTCACCGGAAATGCTGTGAAATAAGACATTCTGGCAAATTAAAAGATTTTGTGAAGGATTGATTCGTGTGCAATTCGATATTTGGCTACTTTCAAGACTTTGTCCTACGTGATTGGACCAACGGGTTTGATAAGTGGCGGATAGACAAATGTAGCATTCAAACAACGGTCCAGAACTTTTTAAACTACGGTGTTTAGACCCATTTGCTTGATACCGCAACCATCTCCTGGCTAAAACGTCCAGATATATGCCACATGGTGTAGATCTGATGATGATCCAGTGGTAGCAAAAAAATAAACATGAAGCTCTTAAAACTTATAGGGTTCACCGACGTTCGTCTTGGATACTAAAGAGCCCTTTCAAGTATATGGGTACGTCCAAATTCGGGAGGTGTCTGTCCAATGAAGATGTGGATGTGTATGTGCACATGCCCACTACAAACACGAATGAACTCAAGCAGATAAAGTGCAAGGAATCTATTGTTTCTTATTGGCATTTCCAGATGTCACTCTCGCTCCAGCATGTCATTACCCCCCCCCCTCTCTCTCTCTCTCTCTCTCTCTCTCTCTCTCTCTCTCTCTCTCTCTCTGTGGCGCTCAGCGGAATTCGAACCCGGGACTGTCGCCCGGCGTGGGATTGTGCTCTCTACCCAAAAGGAGCAACCACGTGTTCGGAGTACGGAGAGGGTAATTCTCTTGGATATTAACCGATCGAGCCGGGGACGCATTCCGCGCGTTACATCTCCCCCCCCTTAAGAGGAAACCCCCCGCTTGGGAGTTGGGCACCTTGGATTAGGTAGGCTCTGTGTCGACTCTGCGATCCACAGGAGCTCGGCTCTTCTGGCCTCTACCCGATTGGGAGAAAGAGACGCCCCACCCGATCGGAAGGAGAGAAACCACTCGCCGATACCAAATGTGGCGCTCAGCGGAATTCGAACCCGGGACTGTCGCCCGGCGTGGGATTGTGCTCTCTACCCAAAAGGAGCAACCACGTGTTCGGAGTACGGAGAGGGTAATTCTCTCGGATATTAACCGATCGAGCCGGGGACGCATTCCGCGCGTTACACACACTCTCTCTCTCTCTCTCTCTCTCTCTCTCTCTCTCTCTCTCTCTCTCTCTCTCTCTCTCTCTCTCTCTCTCTCTCTCTCTCTCTCTCTCTCTCTCTCTCTCTCTCTCTCTCTCTCTCTCATAAACCCACACACACATCATCCTTTCGTTACTTTGCAACCATCTAATAGAAACTAGCACGCCGCTCCTCGTGTTGGTAACGGCTATGTCACACGTGTCCGCCATGGCAAAAGCTAGGCTATCCTTCAATCCAGGTTGGCCGGAAGAATGACAATGCCATGAAGCATTTTGAGTCACACAAATCGTTACTAATTGAGAGCGTAGGCCCATATGTTTTACTTTCAAACGTTTCTTGAGCCATCCGACCATGTCTAAAATCATGGTCGTGTGTGTAATGCAAGCCGTGGCTTGTTAGATTCCATATACCATGGTATTTTTATTGCTCTCCATTCGTCAACATGGTGCTAACCAAACTCTGGCACGTTCTTACATAATCTAATTGAAATGACGTTTCAATTATGTATGCCAAGTCCCAAACGAAGGGAAGCCATGTGCTGCTATGACGAGAAATGGAGCGCACTTCTATTTAATGAGTGTCACATGTGCTAGGTGTTGTGTACCCCTTCCCCACATGAGTGGGGGACGCCACCCCTGGGTCATTTGGGGCCTATCAGGAAACCCACGTGACACTCACGTGACATGACCTATTATTGTACCAGGGGGATTAAGGCACTCACTCCCCCGAAAAAATAAGTGGCGGTCGAATATACAGGGCGAAATTGCCTAAGGTAGCCGCACGTGCCTAGGGAAGCGAGACACAGCCATGTGTAGCTCTAGTGCTGACGTGGTATGTACTGCCAAGAGTACGATGAACCGACTCTCTCTTTCGCACTTGGGCAAATTTTCTAAGGTGGGCAAGCGGGCGACTCGGCAGTGGTCCAGAGTCTTCACGCCTGAAATTCTAACAAAGAAAATTCCCTTTCCAAATTAAATTTGATTAGAAAGCAAGGCACAAGGCCGTGTATTTGAAGAGGGACGGTCAGGGTGTGTGAGTTTTCAGGTAAGCCAATGTACTCCGTACAAGGTTCGGGGGTCACTTTGGGCTAAAATGCAATTTTGCATGCTGTATTTTCGTGTGGTATGAAGAGGATAGGAGCCCAGCATGGCTTTGGGTGCCACTATCCAAAGGATTGGCCCTTGACAGAGGTGTGTGTGGGCCCGGACCCGCGAGCAAGGTCTAAGGGGAAACCTTGTGAGGCTTTAAACGCAAGGGCCGAAGGGGACAAAACTTGAGGAAACAGAAATTCTGGGCCTTGTCAAGAATTTGGGGATTGCTTGCAATCTATTTAGAGTCATGGCTTGCTAGCCCCATGCGCTAACAACAACTCACAAAGGGACCGTTTAATGGCACGCTTGTATGCAGAGCCCCTATCTATATGTAGCAACAACTTCTCAAAGTGACCGCCACTAATGTTTTCGGGGGAGTGATGCGAGTTTGGTGTTTTCTTCCTAACTCACTCGCCGGAAATCTGCTGCCGTGTCGCGAATGCATTAAGCACTGGGCCGCAAAACTTCAGCTATAATGATAACTTACGTCTTTAAGGTAAATACAATGAAAATGTTGGGTAAATTTTAAAAAACTGCTTCGTGGGTTGCTGCCGGGATCTGGCCGATGGTCTTTCGAAGTGCGACACCCTTGTCTTGCACTTCCGTCCCGGACATGCTGTGAAATAAGACATTCTGGCAAATTAAAAGATTTTTTGAAGGATTGATTCGTGTGCAATTCGATATTTGGCTACTTTCAAGACTTTGTCCTACGTGATTGGACCAACGGGTTTGATAAGTGGCGGATAGACAAATGTAGCATTCAAACAACGGTCCAGAACTTTTTGAACTACGGTGTTTAGACCCATTTGCTTGATACCGCAACCATCTGCTGGCTAAAACGTCCAGATATATGCCACATGGTGTAGATCTGATGATGATCCAGTGGTAGCAAAAAAATAAACATGAAGCTCTTAAAACTTATAGGGTTCACCGACGTTCGTCTTGGATACTAAAGAGCCCTTTCAAGTATATGGGTACGTCCAAATTCGGGAGGTGTCTGTCCAATGAAGATGTGGATGTGTATGTGCACATGCCCACTACAAACACGAATGAACTCAAGCAGATAAAGTGCAAGGAATCTATTGTTTCTTATTGGCATTTCCAGATGTCACTCTCGCTCCAGCATGTCATTACCCCCCCCCCCCCCCTCTCTCTCTCTCTCTCTCTCTCTCTCTCTCTCTCTCTCTCTCTCTCTCTCTCTCTCTCTCTCTCTCTCTCTCTCTCTCTCTCTCTCTCTCTCTCCTCTGTGGCGCTCAGCGGAATTCGAACCCGGGACTGTCGCCCGGCGTGGGATTGTGCTCTCTACCCAAAAGGAGCAACCACGTGTTCGGAGTACGGAGAGGGTAATTCTCTCGGGTATTAACCGATCGAGCCGGGGACGCATTCCGCGCGTTACATCTCCCCCCCCTTAAGAGGAAACCCCCCGCTTGGGAGTTGGGCACCTTGGATTAGGTAGGCTCTGTGTCGACTCTGCGATCCACAGGAGCTCGGCTCTTCTGGCCTCTACCCGATTGGGAGAAAGAGACGCCCCACCCGATCGGAAGGAGAGAAACCACTCGCCGATACCAAATGTGGCGCTCAGCGGAATTCGAACCCGGGACTGTCGCCCGGCGTGGGATTGTGCTCTCTACCCAAAAGGAGCAACCACGTGTTCGGAGTACGGAGAGGGTAATTCTCTCGGATATTAACCGATCGAGCCGGGGACGCATTCCGCGCGTTACACACACACACACACTCTCTCTCTCTCTCTCTCTCTCTCTCTCTCTCTCTCTCTCTCTCTCTCTCTCTCTCTCTCTCTCTCTCTCTCTCTCTCTCTCTCTCTCTCATAAACCCACACACACATCATCCTCATCATCCTCTCGTTACTTTGCAACCATCTAATAGAAACTAGCACGCCGCTCCTCGTGTTGGTAACGGCTATGTCACACGTGTCCGCCCTGGCAAAAGCTAGGCTATCCTTCAATCCTGGTTGGCCGGAAGAATGACAATGCCATGAAGCATTTTGAGTCATACAAATCGTTACTAATTGAGAGCGTAGGCCCATATGTTTTACTTTCAAACGTTTCTTGAGCCATCCGACCATGTCTAAAATCATGGTCGTGTGTGTAATGCAAGCCGTGGCTTGTTAGATTCCATATACCATGGTATTTTTATTGCTCTCCATTCGTCAACATGGTGCTAACCAAACTCTGGCACGTTCTTACATAATCTAATTGAAATGACGTTTCAAAAATGTATGCCAAGTCCCAAACGAAGGGAAGCCATGTGCTGCTATGACGAGAAATGGAGCGCACTTATATTTAATGAGTGTCACATGTGCTAGGTGTTGTGTACCCCTTCCCCACATGAGTGGGGGACGCCACCCCTGGGTCATTTGAGGCCTATCAGGAAACCCACGTGACACTCACGTGACATGACCTATTATTGTACCAGGGGGTTTAATGTAGATAAAACAACATGAAATAAACAATTACTTCAACAATTACTTCAAACCTTGCTGACGGAACACCATCGTCAGTAAGGATAATGCCTGCATGCGCACCGACACCAGGACTTCAAACAAGCCTTATTGAAGGCACATAACAACAAGACGTGAGCCGTGGTCATATAGAAAGCCAACGAACTTTGTTACAATGTGTGTGTCTTGTAATTGTAGCCTATAGCTAAGCAAGCTATAATGAAGGTGATTACCTGCATGCGCACCGACACCAGGACTTCAAACAAGCCTTATTGAAGGCACATAACAACAAGACGTGAGCCGTGGTCATATAGAAAGCCAACGAACTGTTGACTTCAAGAGACTGGCCCTCTTAAATACCATGACAAGCTACGTAGCCGTACCCGAGTCAGCCCAAGTACGTCTACCTTGTACATGGTGTACAATACACCGGACTTCGTGTTCGAATTTGTAAGTCCGAACATCCGGGTCCTGATTCGGACCAGAACACTCATGTTTCTAGTCACGATCGTCGGTGCTGGCTACTAAATGGCTAATCAAGGGGAAAGGACCGTGAATGCATACGGTCAACCTTTCGGTTACCCCTTGGGTTTGCCCACTCATATTTCTATCTCCTGGAGGTGCTAG
This sequence comes from Botryococcus braunii, assembly GCA_002005505.1. Classification (NCBI taxonomy): domain Eukaryota; kingdom Viridiplantae; phylum Chlorophyta; class Trebouxiophyceae; genus Botryococcus; species Botryococcus braunii. Next base: position 63,349 of record KV908534.1, read on the forward strand.
TTGACTTCCAGAAGTGGCACAACACATTGAGGCTTATGAATTGCCAAGATCTAAGTGCTTAGTCAATTCCAGGCCTCAGCATTTCATCATAAGACTAGACAAATGATAAGGTCATACTGGAGTTCATGAGAGAACACCAAGATCAGCGTCCAAACAGCTTCTATACAAGTATTCACGCATGGAATGCCTTAGAAACTGTCTGTGATACAGTAGAAACGGCCAAAGGATGCGAAAACAATGGTTACAAGTTGTTTGGGCTCCACCTCAGTACCCGTCCAGTCCGGCCCGGTCCTTCCTCTGCCAAAGCCTTATTCTATCCTGTTCTAAGTGTGTCCCTGTCTCCATCGCCAATGCGCCTTGTCAAGTAAGGGTCACTCCCTTGGCGCGTGAAGTAGCCACTTCTTGGCGTGGAGGAACATAACTCACGAAGGGACCTTTATGGAGGTCCAAATCCTCGTGGTCCGGTCATTTTCCTATAACACGCGACTTTTCCTGTTACACCCTCCCCCCCTTAGCTTGGACGTCACGGCCAAGAGGGAGACTCACTCTAAACAACTACACTACGCACCTAACACACTTGGCAGAGGTACGGTCCTGTCACGTCCTGTCCGCGGGTACTAGTCTGGCGTCCCCAGCCCAAGCCAGACCCCTGTCCTGTCTTGTCCAGCCCTGTCCGTATAACAATGTAAAATCTGTCCCGTCCATACATAAATTCGCCCGTCCTGTCCAATAGGAATTCTTCCCAACGGCAGTGGGGCCACCCATCTGCGTCGGGCGTTACGCTACAGCGCGAGCTAGCACGGATGTCGCGACATTACATGCTTGACGTCCGAAACCTGACAAGGGTGAGCAGTCAGCACCGCACGCACCCGAGGTAGACGACACCCTACCTCGACGAGTCCTGTCCAGGGTGAGCGGTCATCACCGCACGCACCCGAGGTAGACATTCTACCCCGCTTACGTCCTATTCATCCGAGTGCGCTCTAGTACTGGGATACCCCCAGGGTACACTCTAAGGGCCAAGCTTAGAGCTTCCAAGGTGGCCCAAGGACGTACCGAGGGGCCGACCCGACCTGCCAGAGCACTAAGCGCGCCTAGCGCGCTTCCGCTGCTTCTCAGCATTTTTACCACGTCCTTTACGTTTCTTGTCCACCTTTTCTTTTTGTTCCGGCCTGTGCTCCGTGGTTAAATCCCAGTACCGCTGTAACGCCTCCCTGGCGTGTTCTAAGTTATCCTCTGGCTCCCAAGTATTATGAATATCCTGATACCCGGTCCACTTTACAAGATATTCTCGCGCAGTTTTTCGACCTCGTAACTTTCGTTCCCTATGAGCTAGCACAGCCTCGACCTCATACTCCTCTTCTCCATCAATAATCTCAGGTAGAGGAGGAGGTTGTACCGTCCCACCTTCCTTATAAGGCTTAAGCATAGAAACATGGAAGACATCATGAACCCTCAGAGTTTTTGGAAGCCTAATTCTGAAAGCTACCGATGATACCTCCTGGACGATGGGAAAAGGCCCAATAAACCGAGGTAAGAGTTTTCTTGTCCGAGTATGCTTGAATTTCAGATTCTTTGTTGAGAGGAGGACAGGTTGGCCTATTTTTAAAATAGGAGCATCTTTTCTCCTCGCGTCCGCATATGCCTTCATGCGGTCCTGCGCAGCTTTGAGACATGTCCGCGCTCTTTCTAGATCCCATCTCATCCTTCGTACAAACTCTGCTGCTGCCGGTACATACTCACGTACAGAAGATGTCACACCTTCATAGACTTCCTGGAAGGGAATCGTGGGATCCTGACCGAAAGTCAACCTAAATGGAGTAGTGTTGATTGATTGCTGAAAAGTGTTGTTGTAAGAAAATTCAGCCTCACACAAATGTTTATCCCAGTCGTTGTGTCTTCCAGTGACGTAATGACGCAAATAATCCTCCAAAATCCTATTAATTCGTTCCGTTTGACCGTCGGTCTGCGGATGAAACGCTGTAGATAGCGCAGAGCGACAACCGGTCAACCGAAAGAGCTCTTGACAGAAGCGACCCACCCACCTAGGATCTCTGTCTGATACAATGTGAGTGGGAAACCCATGCAAGGTGAAAACCCGGGTCCGTAACAGTTGAGCTATCACTTCTGCACTTGCGTCAGTGGTCGTCGGAGCGAAGTGCGCATACTTTGACAACCTATCAACAGCAACCCAGATAGCGTCATATCCTTCCTTAGTTCTTGGCAGTCCAGTGATTAGGTCCATAGACATTGATTGCCACTTTCTGTCAGGTATTTCTAGAGGGTGTAGTAACCCTGCAGGTAAGTGTGCTGGGGCTTTGACACGCTGACACGAGTCACATTGGGCCACAAAGTCAGCCACATCTGCGGCCATCCCTGGCCACCACCAGGAACGTTGAACTAATTCGAGGGTCCTGTCCCTGCCTGGATGACCAACTATAGGTGGTCCATGCAAATTTTCCAGGATTTCTCTACGAAGGTTACGTTCGACACCGTCAGAACTCATATGGTGGGAGGGAACGTAAATGCGCGCACCGCGCTTCCACAAGCCACTATGGAAGCTTAACTTGCGGCGATTTTGTTTACGATGGAGCCAATCATCTATCTCATATGCCTCACTTAAAACCCTTCCCCATCCCCTCAACCCGTCCATCGACGTGGGTAGGGTGGTGGAGTCTGCAGCCTCCCCAACCCCCATCGCTCCTACTCCGACAGGGGGAGAGTGCTCCCCCAGGGGCCCTGCCCTAGCCTGAACCGACGCCTGAACCCCAGCCTGGGCCCGAGCTAGGGCTCGGACGTGGGCCCCGGCTAAGTGAGGACTCCTAGACAATGGGTCAGCAGGGTTAGTGGATCCCGGCGCATATTCCCATTGGATGTCGAATAACTGTAGAAACTCCGCCCAGCGCGCCCGTCTGGGTGAGAGTAGGGTTTGGGTTTGCAAAAAACTATTCGCGCGATGGTCCGTAACAACTGTGAAAGTTTGCCCTAATAAGTAACACCTCCACTCCTTGAGGGCATACAACACACCTGCAAGCTCTTTCTCAGTTGTGGAATAATTGCGTTCGGCATTACTAAGCTTTTTACTGAAGTATGCTACAGGTCTACCTTCTTGCAATAGTACTGCACCCACCCCATAGTCACTGGCATCTGAGATCACTTTGAAAGGCTTGCTACTGTCTGGGAGTGCTAGTACAGGAGCATTGGACAAAGTTTCTTTTAAACTTTGAAACGCGTGCTCTTCAGCTTCTCCCCACGTCCAAGGAACTTTGCCAGTGAGCCGGGTTAAGGGGGCCGCAAGCGTACTGTAACCCGGGACGAACTTGCGGAAGTAGTTGGCTAGTCCCAAGAATTGTCGTACGTGCGTGCTCCCCGTGGGTGTTGGCCAGTCCACAATAGTCCGAACTTTGGCAGGGTCAACTTTGATGCCGTCGCGCCCCACGACATGTCCCAAATACCGCAACTCGTCAGCAAAAAACTCACACTTGGATAATTTTGCATAAAGTTTTTCCTCTCTCAGCCGAGTAAGGATGCGAGTTAAGTGCTCTAAGTGCTGTTCCCTGGACTTGCTGTATACCAACAAATCATCTAGGTAAACCACAACAAAACCCTCTCGAATAAAATCATGAAACACACTGTTCATCAGTCTCTGAAACGTGGAGGGAGCATTCGTGAGACCAAAAGGAAGCACCAAAAATTCAAATGAACCTAAGGGTGTTCTAAAGGCGGTTTTGGGAACATCGGATTCATGTAATCGCACTTGATGGTAACCTGACAAGAGATCAAAAGAGGTAAAGAACTTTGAACCCTGCAGCTTGTCCAGAAGATCGTCTATCCGTGGCAACGGATATTTGTCCTTCCTTGTTAAGTTATTAACTGCCCTGTAATCTATAACCATTCGGAATGTTCCGTCTTTCTTTCTCACAAACAATATGGGGCTACCATACGGTGATGCACTCGGCCTGATGAAACCCTGTGCTAGTAATTCCTCAACCTGCCTCCGACACTCCGCCACTTCTGGTTCAGCCAACCTATAAGTGGGGCGACAGGGCGGCGTATGGCCGGGTGTCATAGGTATAGTGTGCAAGATGCCCCTGTCTGGAGGTAAATCTGGCAATTTCTCTGGAAAAACATCCAAAAACTCTAACAACAATTGCTTCAAGTCTTGTGGCTTGTCAGTCATACCCTCAATAACACGCCGGGAGTTTTCGTTTAAATCTAGGCCGGTGGCTCCGCTGTCTTCGTCCCAAGGATTATCCCCCTCTGTAGTTGCCACTGCAACCCTATGGAGATAGTGTGTTGCACAAACTGAGTCCTGTCCACTCCTTGCCTCTCGCACTACCCCCCAAAACCCTGGACAACCCTTTCGCATAGCCCGCCTAGCTTGACCCTCACTTATAACATTTACTTTTTGCGCCGGTAAGGTACCTCTTTCACTAGGGGGCAGCGGGTTGAGGAGTGTAATGTAGTGTGAGGAATGAGGCGGTTTAAGATGAACTGCGCCATGATTGTAGTCAATTAACGCTTTTCTTTCTTTCAGAAAATCCTCACCAAGGATTAAGTCCACCCCATCCAACAGAGTTTCGCAGACAATGAAATCCCTCTGTTCCACATATGTTTGAGATAAGTGCACCCTGAGCTTAGCTGTCCCCGCCGAGCGCATGGTCTGCCCATCTGCAAGCTGGACATCCACACACTTCTTTGACAGCCTCACTCCGAGAGTAGCTAGGAAGTCATGTCTGACGAACGAGTGCGTCGCCCCGGTATCGACTAAAGCGACGCCCTTCACACCAGTACAGTTAACATGAAAAAGCATTGCTAAATGCCTATTTGAAAAAGCTTGAGCAAAAGATACGCTAAATTTGGGTCCGGCATGGTAAACTACATAGGAGTAGGGGACATCAGGTCCCTTGGTACCTTGCAGGATAACTCTCATGCCTTTTAGCCATGGGTACACTGCCTTGGATTTCGCCACTTTACTACCCATTAGAAAACAAGCACTTAAATGTTTATTTGCTTGTTGCTCACGAGCGAAAGTGGATAAGGTGTCCTCCGCTTTACCTATAGGTACTGCAACAAATGTCGGTTTAGACGTTCCATCGGGTAGGGTATTGTCAAAGGGGCCTCTAGAAAAAGAACAATGCAAAAACTCAGAACAACGTTGCTCGATAGAAGAATGAAAAGATTCCCAAGGAACAAAAGTGTGGAGGTTTCCTTCTCTAACTCCACTCATGGCCTACCGCGTCCCCTTGCCCGGCCCCGTCCACGGCCCCGTCCTCTGATTCTCCGTCCCCGTCCGGCCCCACCCTGTGCTGTCCACCCTTGCATAGGGGCTGCTCCCACACCGAGGGACCTAAAGTTGTTGTGGCCCCCTCCTACCCGTCGCCGCAGCAAATCACCAGCCAGACCTGGAATTGGTGGAGCAGGCTGGTTTACCTCCTGTCTGGCCTTCACAATGTGTTGCAAGATGTCCCACTGTTGTTGATTAAGATAGGCGTTAGGGTCCTCTCTAAGTTTTTTGAGTGGGCAAAACCAAGATTCATGGCCAGGGGTATTGCACGCGTAACAGCTTCTGTTGAGGGGAAAGGCAACTCTAGTGTCCCTCCGATACTCGGGAGGTAAACCATCCCTGCGGGGATAAGGAGTCGCGCCTTGGATCGCGGCGACCGTGGCGAGCGGCGCAGGGTAACCATGGGCCATCTGGATTGGCGCTGCCACCATCGGTGCAGCTGCCATCATCCCAAATTCATGACTGTAGTAGGGGATTGTCCAGTCCTGTCCGACGCCAGCAACGTGCGGTGCTGGGCCAACGGTGGCGGTTGCAATGCTTGAGTTAGGGGCCCCGGGGCCGGTTCTCAGTCTCTTTGCCTGTAAGGGCCCGCCCACCGCGGCATCGTACCGTGTGAGTAAACTTATCAAGGCATCCAAATCATCAAAACCTTTGCCTGTTGTAGGGTTAATTGCTGAATATTTCTTTAAATCCTCACGTAGGCCTTTACGAAACCTATGGATTTTCTCCCCCATGGATAGGTCCCCACTGACTTCTACCTCTGCTAGCAAGGTTGTAAAGCGCTCAACATACTTCTCAACTGATTCGTTGCCCTGATATACGGAATCAAGTTTATCCCTTGCCTTTGCAACCTTATCAGTGTTATCATAGACAGAAGACAACAGATCCCCAAAGAGAGCTAAATCCACGACAGCACCTGGATTTTGCCTCACGTAAGCTGCTTTTTTTGTTAACCACACCTTTTTCACGCTCTTTCCTAAGCAGCGCACTGCGTAGTCAACCCTGAGGTTCGCGGGCACACCGGTGAGTTCACAATATGACCTCACATCGTCTAGGAATTGTTCGAGATCGTCCCTGCGTCCCTCGAATTTTTCCGGTAAGTGGGTTCGAACGGTCGGGATTCTTGCCTGTGGGTTCGCGGGGTTTTGAGCCGCAACTTCAGCGTTTTCTGCCTGTTGTCGTAACTCAGCCAGTTCGGCAGCCATTGCCGCTTCACGCCCCTCGGCCTCGGCCAAAGCAGCCTGCAGCTCTTCGACTTGTCGTCTAGCCATTTCTGAGCTGTCAGTGCTGGCGAGGCTCGGTGACACAGGAAATCGAGAAAGTCCGGGTGGGGGCCCTAAACTCGGTGACCCGAGTCGTAGGCCCCTAAAAGCGCCACACACACCACAACTAACCCAATCCGAATCTATAGAATTCTCTGAAAAACTTCTTTGGGAAATTTTTTCAACGAGAGGAGCTCAAAATTTGGCCCCTCTCGCCGATACCAGTGATACAGTAGAAACGGCCAAAGGATGCGAAAACAATGGTTACAAGTTGTTTGGGCTCCACCTCAGTACCCGTCCAGTCCGGCCCGGTCCTTCCTCTGCCAAAGCCTTATTCTATCCTGTTCTAAGTGTGTCCCTGTCTCCATCGCCAATGCGCCTTGTCAAGTAAGGGTCACTCCCTTGGCGCGTGAAGTAGCCACTTCTTGGCGTGGAGGAACATAACTCACGAAGGGACCTTTATGGAGGTCCAAATCCTCGTGGTCCGGTCATTTTCCTATAACACGCGACTTTTCCTGTTACAGTCTGAGCACCCGCAGACACTCTTAAAGAGTACATAGACACTCTTGAAGATTACAAATAAACAGCAGGTACGTATCTCGCATTGCTCAGTAAGTACAAACCACGTGGCAGATGAGGTCGGCATGGCCTAGATACTTTGTTCAATGATCCTTGTCCCCAAAGTCACATGTCAATTTATTGGATAATGACAATTAGGGTCGCATCTGCAATTAGATTATCACAACACTCCCCCATGACTGAAGGGGACAATATTCATGTAGACTTGTGTCAAGGAGCTACACGGTGGCACGGTCTTCTACGTCGTGTCGTTCCACCACCCTGCTATCCAGCCACCAGAGACTTCCCCCTTTGGGTGCGAAGCCACTCCCACCCTGTGGGTTTATGGTGGAGAAGCTCTATGATACGCAAGGCAATCAAGTAGCAGCTTGACATGCATGCATTATGTCATCGGACAATGTTTCAGTACGTCTGTCAGGGAGCTACACGGTGGCACGGTCTTCTACGCCGTGTCGTTCCACCACCCTGCTATCCAGCCACCAGAGACTTCCCCCTTTGGGTGCGAAGCCACTCCCACCCTGTGGGTTTATGGTGGAGAAGCTCTATGATACGCAAGGCAATCAAGTAGCAGCCTGACATCCATGAATTACTCCATCCCAATCCCAGCCCTCAATTTCTGGAATTGCACTTTAGGCAACGCTTTGGTGAACATGTCCGCCAGATTTGATGCAGACTCCACATAGAAGGGGCTGATTGATCCTTGCTCCACTTCCTGCCTGACTCTGTGGTATCTGACCCCGATGTGCTTCGTGCGCGGCGAGATCGGAATGCCCTTGATGTTGGCCAGCGCTCCCGTATTGTCGGTGTAGATCCTGATTGGCGCTGGAACTCCCCCAAAATCTGACACGAGCTTGGAGATCCACAGGGCTTCCTGTACTCCGCTGCACATGGAGACAAACTCTGCCTCCACTGTAGAGAGGGCTGTGACCTTTTGCAGCTTACTCCCCCATAAGATGGCAGCCGTACCACTGAGAAAGACATGGCCAGAAGTGGACCTTCTGCCATCGACTTCTCCTGCATAATCACTATCGACAAAGCCGGTTATCCCATTCTTCCCTTTATCCCACAACAGCCCAAAATCCTTGGAGCCGAGCAGGTATTTCAGCACAGAGATGCCAGCCCTGTAATGATGACTTGTAGGGCTGACGGCAAACCTAGCAAGGTGGTTGGCAGCAAAAGCAATATCTGGCCTAACGGTATTTGCCAAATACATTATCCCACCCACCAGCTCTCTGTACCTATTCCCAACTGGAAGAGGATCACCAACATGTGCAGATAACTGAAATGCTGTGTCCATAGGTAGGGCTTTGGGTTTTAAGCTTTCTTCACCATGAAAGCTGGTTATTATTTCTGCAGTCAACTTTTCGTTTGACAATTTGATTGACTGCAACACACCATTGTTGTCAAAACTTTGCGTTACGCTCATGCCGAGAAAACACTTAGCAGGACCTAAGTCTTTCACAGCAAAGTGTGCATTTAGCAAGGCTTTGACAGCAGTGACTTTGTCCATGTTCTTGGAAGCGACAAGAATGTCATCAACATAGACGAGCACATAAACATCATCATCTCCCAATTTTCTTGCTATGAATAGGGAGGGGTCAGAATCAGCAATGACAAAGCCATCATCGAGCAAAACTTTAGACATAGTGTCATACCATGCTTTTGGTGCTTGCTTTAAACCATATAGGGCTTTGTTTAGTTTGCACACTGTGTTTGGTCCTCCCTCATAAAAGCCAGGTGGCTGCTGAACATAGACGGTTTCCTGCAATTTACCATGGAGAAATGCAGTACTAATGTCCAGCTGGTGTAGATGCATTTGTTGCTCTACAGCCATGGAGAGAAGGTACCTTAGAGTTGAGTGTCGAGAGACGGGAGCGTACACTTCTGTATAGTCCACTCCGTATACCTGCTTAAACCCTTTGGCGACGAGTCGGGCCTTGAATTTCTCGACGTCTCCACTCTCTGTCAGCTTGACCTTGAACACCCAGCGTACCGGCAAAGCTCTCTTTGCTTGTTGCTCCGACACCTGTACTAAATCCCAGGTCTCCAAGGCATTTAAAGAACCCATTTCTTCAAGCATAGCAGTAATCCATTTTTCGGCTTCGGGACTATTGATTGCTTCAAGATAAGTGTTGGGTTCTGCATACACAGTGTTTGCTTCAATTTGAATGACACCCTGTACAGAAGTGTCAGCAAAATGTGCCTGTGTTGTGTGTGTGTATCTCTTCCTAACCGGATACCGACCGGCAAATAGACCAGCAGGGGTAACAGGGATTTTAGACCCAGAGAAGTCAAACTCAACTACCTTCTCCGTTCGAGAGCCCGAGACTTCGCCCTCTACACTGTTGTGAGTGGAGACTTGTGGAACACCCTTGGGCAAAGGGCGCGCTCCCGGAGGACTTGTGGAACGGGAGGGAATCAAGTGATCACCATGCCCCGCGCCTCCCTTTTGCTCACCCCTAGCCTCGTTTGGAAAGGTATCCTGCTGATCCACTTCCCCATCCCAGGCATCAGCCACTGCAGATCTATTGCCACTAAACTCCATATCAGACACATCAGGCACATACTCTAAATCAGGCTCATCATCCGACTCAGGCTCAAAATCTTCCTCTTCCTCCATTGCACTTAGAGGAGAAGAGACACCATAAGTGAAATCAAGATCAGAAGATGCATGCGTGCGATGATTTACAGCACCGTAAGGCTGCGCTGCGGAAATCTGCGTGTCGGGTGCGACTTCAAAGCACTTGCAGTCAGCACCTCTATGCACTGTCACCTTCCCATCTATCAAGACCCTGTACTGCTTGCTGTCTCCCTGATAGCCAAGAAAAACACCAGTTTGACAAACAGGATGGAATTTACCAGTCCTAAGGGTCTTGGGTGTCAGAACTTTGCACTTGCTTCCAAACACTCTCAAGTATGAGACATTTGGGACAACACCATACATGAGCTCGTAGGGTGTTTTGTCATGCAAATTAGTAGGGGACAAGTTTCTTACGTGACATGCGGTCAACACTGCTTCCCCCCAATACTTTCGTGGTAGCTCTGAGTCTGCAAGCATGGCCCGTGCTTTCTCTTGGAGAGTCCGGTTCAAGCGCTCAACCTTCCCATTTGATTGATGAGAGTAAGGAGGTGTCACTTGGTGCAGAATCCCATGTTTTCTGCAGAACCGGTCAAGTCCCAAGAATTCAGTCCCACCATCCGTTCTAATGGCTTTGACTGGCAATTCAGTAGAGAGAGAGAGGGTCTTCAACACTAGAATAGCCTCCGAGCTCGCGTCGCTCTTCTTCTTGAGTAGCACTGTTACTGAAAAATCAGAACGTTCATCAATAATATTTAATGCATACTCTTCCCCCTCAGGTGTGACAGGTCTGATGGGACCCATCACATCCATGTGTACAAGTTCCATCCTATTAGAGACAGTGGACCCTGTTGGTTTGTGGGGAGCAGACGACATTTTACCATCAATGCAAGCTTCACACATGCCATTCATCCCAATGAGGGAAGTCAAGTTCCCCGCCGGAAGAACAACCCCTTGCACGCATGAGGTTTTCCTAATTTTGCTCAGCATAGCAGGAGACAAGTGGCCAAATCTTCTATGCCATAAGTCAACAGACATGGAAGCAAGAGGGTTGGCTTCAGGCTGTGTGTGTTCTACTGGATTAGCAAACGTCACTCGTTTGGCAGGAATAGACTTATCAATCAGCCACCAATAAGGGTGAGCGTGGTAAGCCGCAACAATGGGGGTACCCTCTGAGTCTTTAATTATGCAAGTGAGACCATTGAGGGACACAAACAGACCATCTCTGTATGCTTTTCCAACGGAAAACAGGCGCTTCTGCGTAGAAGGAACATGTTTAACATTGAACAGTTGCATGGTACTGCCATTTTCTAAATGCACAGTGACAGTGCCCTCCCCCAGGATATGTTCCTTCCTACCATTTGCCACAGTGACGTATTGAGGATCAGTGTATGCAACATAATCCTCCATACAAGACATGTCAGAACAAATATGGTCGGTCGCACCGGAGTCGACCAACCAACCAGGAAGAGGAGGGGTTGCGCCGAACTCATGAGTTTGCACAACGTTTGCCTGAGACTTGTTCTTTGGGCAGTACGTCCTGATATGGCCTGCCTCCCCACATAGGAAGCATATAGGTACAGGCCTCCCTGGGGTTTGGACTGCAGCCCTTCCTCCCTGCACAGCTTCCTTGACAACTGCAGTGTCAGCTTCCACAGCACCTTCTACAACATTCAAGGATGTTGAAGTTCTAGTGAACTGGGGCCTATTGCCCTGAGGGTGTGGGTTGAAGTTCCTATGTAGTTTAGGAACTTCTGCTGTGGTCGCTTTAGGTGTATGTCCCTTTGCGGCACGCAACCGGATAAACGTAAGTTCTAGGTTGCCCTGCAGTCTACCAATATCCGGGTTATCTTGGACAAGATTGAACTGTGTGTTCTTGTCTTGTTCATATTCAGGAGTCAAACCTGCAAGTATGACATAGCATAGAGCCAGATCTGTGTAATTTTGCCCAAAACTTCTCAATGACATGACAAGTTTCCTAGCTCTGCTGACATACAAGGAGGGTTTTTCTCCTGGATTCATCTTCAGAGTGTGAAGCTCTTGGAATAGAGCCATCACCAGCCCTCGACCTCGTACTGTGAAGATGTTGATTAAACATGACCAGATACCATATGCAGATTTCTGATCACTGACCTCAATTTGGTACGGCTCTGTGAGTGAACCAGTGAGTAGAGTTTGGGCTACCCAATCGTGGGGATACTGACTACAGTCAGAGTGTATACACCATTCAACCCCAGCAGACAACAAGATTGCATGAGCAAACCGGGACCAAGCTACCCAATTGTGATCGTTTAATTTCATAACGTCGAGCTTGGGCAACAGTTTGGAAATTATTCCTTGCAACGCATCGGAAGAGTTTGAAGCGTTACCCATAGGGAATGGATTTGGGAGGCCAGAACCTGATCCCCCCGGTCCCCCTGGCCATCCCGGGCCACCTGGGCCACCTGGTCCACCCCCTGGAGGCCACCCACCACCTGGTGGTCCGCCCCATGTAGGAGGAACGCCGGGAACGTTTGGATTAAATTCACCTGGTGGCCAACCTGGTCCACCCGGTGGTCCCCCACCTGGCCCCCCACCACCACCACCTCCACCAGGCAGGCCTGGTGGTGCTGAGGTCCAAGGGAATACCAAGGATGCCTGACTAGTGTTATTTATACTAGCATTGGCATTCATTGTACTTACTAGATTTGGATCAGGAGCAGACATGGTAACACCAGGTTGTGGAATAGGCATAGATGCAATGCCTAGACTACTAGTAGGTACATTTTCTGCAGCAACTGGTGCACTCGTATCGGGGAATGTATCATCAAAGGTTTGTGTATGAGACATTTCCCTGAAAAAATTCATGGGCCTGACTCCACTCCCAATGGGTGTTCCTAGAGGTGGTCTATAGGATAATGAACTCCTACCCATGGAGCGTGGTATGCCATATGTAACATCCATAGGGACAAATGTTCTAGGAGTGGGTCTGGACTGAGAGGGTGACCAACCTAAGGGCACCGCTGCACCTCTGTGTGGTGGGGCAGAGTACCTGACCCCATCCCTGCTGAAAGACTGCCCCATATCGCTGAAGTTACCGTGGTCACTTTGTTGAACGTGTGGGGCAGCCCTCCCGGAGAGTGGAGGTGTAACTGCTGCCACTTGTCCAGACAGATTTGGTGCCTGCACAGTTTCAAACAAAGGATTCTCGTCAATGGCAACGTGATCTGCAAACCTATCGTCTTCAACAACGTTGAAGCGATTGCGAAAAATATTGCCAGATCTGGTTTTAGAAGGGTAGGTCCCACCTGGACCAAGCCCTGAACTCATGTTTAAACGTAATGAAGGGTTCAATCAGTGTAAAAGCACGAGTTTGCCTCCCATTAACGGAAAACAAAACACCAAACTCAACACAATCCAAAAGCTCTGTGTGACGTGGCTTGGATATATGTGAATTAACACGGATCCTCCACCACACTATGCTCCAACAGCCACGAAGTAAATAGTAGTGTAATGCAAGTGATAAATGCAGTAAGCAAAATAATCAAAAAGCACGACATTAATTTACTTCCCTTCCAAAATTTGTACTCCTCACACAGGCAGATGATGTCCGATCGGGACTAAGATCGCCTCTACTTGCGATCCCATACGACGGGATCGCCGATACCATGTAGATAAAACAACATGAAATAAACAATTACTTCAACAATTACTTCAAACCTTGCTGACGGAACACCATCGTCAGTAAGGATAATGCCTGCATGCGCACCGACACCAGGACTTCAAACAAGCCTTATTGAAGGCACATAACAACAAGACGTGAGCCGTGGTCATATAGAAAGCCAACGAACTTTGTTACAATGTGTGTGTCTTGTAATTGTAGCCTATAGCTAAGCAAGCTATAATGAAGGTGATTACCTGCATGCGCACCGACACCAGGACTTCAAACAAGCCTTATTGAAGGCACATAACAACAAGACGTGAGCCGTGGTCATATAGAAAGCCAACGAACTGTTGACTTCAAGAGACTGGCCCTCTTAAATACCATGACAAGCTACGTAGCCGTACCCGAGTCAGCCCAAGTACGTCTACCTTGTACATGGTGTACAATACACCGGACTTCGTGTTCGAATTTGTAAGTCCGAACATCCGGGTCCTGATTCGGACCAGAACACTCATGTTTCTAGTCACGATCGTCGGTGCTGGCTACTAAATGGCTAATCAAGGGGAAAGGACCGTGAATGCATACGGTCAACCTTTCGGTTACCCCTTGGGTTTGCCCACTCATATTTCTATCTCCTGGAGGTGCTAGTTGACTTCCAGAAGTGGCACAACACATTGAGGCTTATGAATTGCCAAGATCTAAGTGCTTAGTCAATTCCAGGCCTCAGCATTTCATCATAAGACTAGACAAATGATAAGGTCATACTGGAGTTCATGAGAGAACACCAAGATCAGCGTCCAAACAGCTTCTATACAAGTATTCACGCATGGAATGCCTTAGAAACTGTCTGAGCACCCGCAGACACTCTTAAAGAGTACATAGACACTCTTGAAGATTACAAATAAACAGCAGGTACGTATCTCGCATTGCTCAGTAAGTACAAACCACGTGGCAGATGAGGTCGGCATGGCCTAGATACTTTGTTCAATGATCCTTGTCCCCAAAGTCACATGTCAATTTATTGGATAATGACAATTAGGGTCGCATCTGCAATTAGATTATCACAACAATTAAGGCACTCACTCCCCCGAAAAAATAAGTGGCGGTCGAATATACAGGGCGAAATTGCCTAAGGTAGCCGCACGTGCCTAGGGAAGCGAGACACAGCCATGTGTAGCTCTAGTGCTGACGTGGTATGTACTGCCAAGAGTACGATGAACCGACTCTCTCTTTCGCACTTGGGCAAATTTTCTAAGGTGGGCAAGCGGGCGACTCGGCAGTGGTCCAGAGTCGTCACGCCTGAAATTCTAACAAAGAAAATTACCTTTCCAAATTAAATTTGATTAGAAAGCAAGGCACAAGGCCGTGTATTTGAAGAGGGACGGTCAGGGCGTGTGAGTTTTCAGGTAAGCCAATGTACTCCGTACAAGGTTCGGGGGTCACTTTGGGCTAAAATGCAATTTTGCATGCTGTATTTTCGTGTGGTATGAAGAGGATAGGAGCCCATCATGGCTTTGGGTGCCACTATCCAAAGGATTGGCCCTTGACAGAGGTGTGTGTGGGCCCGGACCCGCGAGCAAGGTCTAAGGGGAAACCTTGTGAGGCTTTAAACGCAAGGGCCGAAGGGGACAAAACTTGAGGAAACAGAAATTCTGGGCCTTGTCAAGAATTTGGGGATTGCTTGCAATCTATTTAGAGTCATGGCTTGCTAGCCCCATGCGCTAACAACAACTCACAAAGGGACCGTTTAATGGCACGCTTGTATGCAGAGCCCCTATCTATATGTAGCAACAACTTCTCAAAGTGACCGCCACTAATTTTTTCGGGGGAGTGATGCGAGTTTGGTGTTTTCTTCCTAACTCACTCGCCGGAAATCTGCTGGCGTGTCGCGAATGCATTAAGCACTGGGCCGCAAAACTTCAGCTATAATGATAACTTACGTCTTTAAGGTAAATACAATGACAATGTTGGGTAAAGTTTAAAAAACTGCTTCGTGGGTTGCTGCCGGGATCTGGCCGATGGTCTTTCGAAGTGCGACACCCTTGTCTTGCACTTCCGTCACCGGACATGCTGTGAAATAAGACATTCTGGCAAATTAAAAGATTTTTTAAAGGATTGATTCGTGTGCAATTCGATATTTGGCTACTTTCAAGACTTTGTCCTACGTGATTGGACCAACGGGTTTGATAAGTGGCGGATAGACAAATGTAGCATTCAAACAACGGTCCAGAACTTTTTAAACTACGGTGGTTAGACCCATTTGCTTGATACCGCAACCATCTGCTGGCCAAAACGTCCAGATATATGCCACATGGTGTAGATCTGATGATGATCCAGTGGTAGCAAAACAATAAACATGAAGCTCTTAAAACTTATAGGGTTCACCTACGTTCGTCTTGGATACTAAAGAGCCCTTTCAAGTATATGGGTACGTCCAAATTTGGGAGGTGTCTGTCCAATGAAGATGTGGATGTGTATGTGCACATGCCCACTACAAACACGAATGAACTCAAGCAGATAAAGTGCAAGGAATCTATTGTTTCTTATTGGCATTTCCAGATGTCACTCTCGCTCCAGCATGTCATTACCCCCCCCCCCCTCTCTCTCTCTCTCTCTCTCTCTCTCTCTCTCTCTCTCTCTCTCTCTCTCTCTCTCTCTCTCTCTCTCTCTCTCTCATAAACCCACACACATCATCCTCATCATCCTTTCGTTACTTTGCAACCATCTAATAGAAACTAGCACGCCGCTCCTCGTGTTGGTAACGGCTATGTCACACGTGTCCGCCATGGCAAAAGCTAGGCTATCCTTCAAACCAGGTTGGCCGGAAGAATCACTGTGACGAAGGATTTTTCGGAAAGTCTTCGTATTTTATTCGTAAATTTCTTAAATACGAAGGGTTTACGAAGATTTACGAAGCATTTACGAAACAGAGTCGAAGGTGTTGTGAAAGGGGCTTCAAAATGCGAAAATGTTACGAATTTCAAACGAAAGATTTGCGAAAGGTTTACGAATGGTTTCCGAGATTCGGCCGATATTTTTATTTTTGCGAATGCTTTCCGAAGGAGCTTTTACGAAGGATTTGCGAATGATACTCGACATGATTGCGAAGCTGTGTTCGAGAGTGATTTACGGCGGTTATACGGTGAGTTTGCGAATAGGCCACGATGCAAATAAGACGTATATGCGAAGGAAATGCGAATGACTGGAAATTTACATACGAAGTTACCTTGTCAGAGCCCATTCCCTGAATTACTTCATCCGCCTCTGCAGCTAAGTACAACTATGAAGTGCTAATTATAATATCCTCCAGTAGCAAAGCTACTATCATTTCGACCTGAGCGCTACTAGTAGCGCTACGTAGCAATAGTACTAGTATACTAGTACTATTGCACTAGTAAATATCGTGAGAAGACTGACAATCATATTGTATATATGACAACAACCTCCAGCTCGTCTCGTGCAAGCTTCTCACACTGCACATGTATTCCTGACTGCCACTGTTGACATTAATGTCAATATTGTCATGTGCAAGTAAGTTGCAGGTGCATTGGGATCCACCAATGAGCACGTGCACTACGTAGGACCACTGTAAACATTGTTCAGGATGATATACCAACACGTGCACCACTGTATACATTGTTCAGGATGATATACCTCCCAATTTCTAAGGATTGCCCTTCCACCCGTATACGCGGAAGTAAAGCTATGTTTGACAGACTCAAGGAGAGGCAAGAATGCTGCTTGGCGAGCTCAGGCCTTCAAGTTGTCCACATCTTCTCTGTGCTGGCCCGTTGTTCTCCTCCTCCGAAGAGTCATGAACATCCGAGACGTCCCCCTTTCCCTGGCAGCAAAAATGGGGGCGGTGTCAATCAACTTGCCAAGTTTGATGCATGCTCAGCACGGCCATGACCAGCTCACGACCACTTCGCGAACCTTTGCAAAGGCAGTCACTGCAGCACTGAGGCACACGCATACGCAAGAGCAACAGCGAACGCAAAGCACGCAACCACAGTCTCACACACATGCACACACACACACACACACACACACACACACACACACACACACACACACACACACACACACACACACACAGACACACACACACACACATGCGGCATGGAGACACCGGTGCAATCCTGATACTAGAAAGGGTGAAGGTGGGGTGACACAAATCAAAGGGAAGGGATGCGGAGACCTTAACGGCGGGAAGGGGCCCTCTGCCCTTGCGGAGCCGTGCTGCCCTCCTAATTTCTTGTTCCGGGGAGGAATGAACATTCAATACGTCTCCCCTGTCCTGGCAGCAAGAAGGGGTGGGGGGGGCGGTGGTCAATAAACTTGCAAAGTTGGATCCATATGGCTGTGCACAGGCATGACCACTTCAAGAAAACAGAGGCAGTCAATGCAGCAATGAGACATACGCAGAGATGCATGCATATGCACGCACACGCACAGATACAGACACAGCAGTGCGCGCGCGCCCACCCACCCACCCACCCACCCACACACACACACACACACACACAGACACAGACACACAGACGCATGCGTGCGCGCGCGGACACACACACACACACACACACACACACACACACACACACACACACACACACACACACACACACACATGCGCGTTTGGCATGAAGACACCGCGGTGCACTCCTGATCCTAGATAAGGGAAAGGTTGGGCGGCACAGGGAAGGGGTGCGGAGACCTTATCAGCAGGAATGGGCCCTCTGCACTTGCGAAGCCGTGCTGGCCTAGGGACAATAGGAGGACTCCTAGGAAGGTCAAAGACAATAGGCCTATTGTCTTTGACCGGAGAGGAATGAACATCCAAAACGTCTCCCCTTTCCTGGCAGCACAAAGGGGGGGGGGGGGCTGGCTGTCAATATACTTGCAAAGTTGGATCCATATGGCTGTGCACAGGCATGACCACCTCACGAAACTTGCAGAGGCAGTCGATGCAGCAATGAGTCATACGCACACACGCATGCACGCACAGACACAGCGGTGCGTGCGCCCACACACACACACACACACACACACACACACACACACACACACACATGCACGCGCACGCACGCGCGCGCACACACACACACACACACACGCACGCACGCACACGCACGCACACACACACACACACACACACACACACAGACATGTGGCATGGAGACACCGCGGTGCACTACTGATCCCAGAAAGGGGAAACGTTGGGTGACACAGATCTTAGGGAAGGAAGGGGTGGGGGGAGGAGACCTTATCGGCGGGAGGGTTCCCTCTGCCCTTGCGGGGACGTTTGGGGGCGGGTGATTTCTTAATCTTTTCTCCCTTTTTTGCAGTCTTCGCCCTCTGGCAAAACAGATTTTGACTGTCAGACAGTGCTGCTTACCAAGTACGTGTTGACCAGGGCTAAAGTGTGACACAAAGGACTCAACCTGGAGGTTCCAGACTTGTGGCTACTTCCCAGTAAAGGCATAGGAGAAAAGCGCAGAGCGTGTTCCAATGGCAGGCAACATTCAGGTGTTAGGTGTATGTGAAGTACCTTGGCGGTGTGGGCCGCATCTGGAGGTGGTCCAGGGTGATTTGCCGTCTCTACTGCCTCTCCTTGCGTGCGATCTCTAATCTGTCCCATGACAATGGCATTTTCGAAAAATAATTCTCGTGTGCTAAACCCATAAATACCCGTTTGTAAGACGAGTGAAATATAAGTACCGTGTATTCCCCCAGGCATAATAGCCGCACTACACGATCAATGAATTCAAAGTGACAGCATGCATGCTCTCACTTTCACATGATCATGAGACCAGCACACCACACACACGCACTCACACACACCAACACATGGAGGGACACGCTCAAACGCACAAATAAGGTATGCAGGTCGGGGGCGGGGAGAGGGAGATAGAGGGGGGGGGGGGGGAGGGGGGAGGGAGAGGGAGAGAGAGACAGGGGGGAGGGGGGGCACAAGCACAAGCACACCTGTACTGCCATCAAGGCAGCAAAGTCCATTGAGGACGTCGACGCGTTGCTCCTTGCAACTCCAACCTCCAAGCTCGTAGCTGCAGATCTGTTTAGCACACAATCATGTGTCAGGCCATGGTCTCAGGCTGAGTCCACAGACTTTTCAGTTAGTAATAGTGACTTTTAAGTGCAGAGAATAGGCTGTGTACTAGAAGCCCAATGTGTCTTACATGCCTTGGTGCCTGTGAGTGAGGCAGAACAAGGCTAACTTTCATGAGGTTGCCAACTGAAGATTCCTTAAGGGCATACCTGTCTGTGTTCTGCACACTTGCCGTTGCAGCGCATATTGCTAAGTTCCTCTTCTGAGCTGTGCTGGTATGGTTCATGCGATGATGCTGAAAATCAGCCTTTCTTTCATGTTTACACTTCAATGTTTTTGCCTGTGGGCCAAAGATTACATGTATGTTAGGGGCTGTGGAGACGGCAGTCCGTTTCTGAATGTGCAAGATTGGAAGAAGCATATAGCCATGGAGACATAGAAAAGGAGGCATAGAGTTTAAAGGCATGGAAGGGCAAGTGGCCCTTACACTGCAAGACGTTTGGACAGCTCACAGAAATTCGTACCTGTTCCCAGTCTTCAGGTTGTGTGCCATTCACAGCGTGACCCAAGAGGGCTTTGGCCCAGTCCTTCTCCTGTCTCCACTCCATGAAATATCGCATATCCTCATTGGTTACATTCAACTCCTTCCCTGACAGAAGTTGTTTGTGTACAGCTCTATTCATGTCTGATGCCGACCTATCCAGCATAAACATTTATGCATTTCAGTACGATACAAAAAGATTAGAAACCATACTGCAATGGCCAGAGTACAAAGTACAATGTTGCTTATGACAGTAAACAGAAAGATAAAGAAGAATAATTTGTACTTACTTCGTCAAGTACTTTCTAACCTCTTCTGGGGTCACGCCGTAGACATGTACGACTCTGCTAACAATATATTCCCTTGCAGCCCTCACCAAAGTTGAGTCTGCACACCGGTAGCAGCACACCCGTCAACCCTCAGTGTTTGCATTTGCAGAACTGCAACAGCAGCCCCATCCCCCCCTTCCCTGCCCCTCCCAACCAAGTATGCACGAATTTAACGAGGTACATATAACAGGATGCATATGGGCATACAGGGCTCATCCGTTACTAGCAAGTACATCCCCTTGGCCAATCCAACGTCAAGATTGTCCTTTGGATGCCGTAGCCAATTCGTCCATTGGTACTTCCTCGCCAGACTCATCCATTCCTGATGAGGGCCCCGGCCCTTTTTTCTGTGTTGGACATTGGGCTCCACAGCTGTAGCTGTAGAGCCTGCAGCTGGAGTGCCCTGGTAGGGCACGATGGCGCCTTCACCAACGTCATGTGCCGCATGTGGCACATCACCTATTAGTATAACAATATTCTTTACCGTAACAAACAAATTGGGTAGTTGAGTAATAAAGTGCGCTCCATTTCTCGTCATAGCAGCACATGGCTTCCCTTCGTTTGGGACTTGGCATACATAATTGAAACGTCATTTCAATTAGATTATGTAAGAACGTGCCAGAGTTTGGTTAGCACCATGTTGACGAATGGAGAGCAATAAAAATACCATGGTATATGGAATCTAACAAGCCACGGCTTGCATTACACACACGACCATGATTTTAGACATGGTCGGATGGCTCAAGAAACGTTTGAAAGTAAAACATATGGGCCTACGCTCTCAATTAGTAACGATTTGTGTGACTCAAAATGCTTCATGGCATTGTCATTCTTCCGGCCAACCTGGATTGAAGGATAGCCTAGCTTTTGCCATGGCGGACACGTGTGACATAGCCGTTACCAACACGAGGAGCGGCGTGCTAGTTTCTATTAGATGGTTGCAAAGTAACGAAAGGATGATGAGGATGATGTGTGTGTGGGTTTATGAGAGAGAGAGAGAGAGAGAGAGAGAGAGAGAGAGAGAGAGAGAGAGAGAGAGAGAGAGAGAGAGAGAGAGAGAGAGAGAGAGAGAGAGAGAGGGGGGGGGGTAATGACATGCTGGAGCGAGAGAGACATCTGGAAATGCCAATAAGAAACAATAGATTCCTTGCACTTTATCTGCTTGGGTTCATTCGTGTTTGTAGTGGGCATGTGCACATACACATCCACATCTTCATTGGACAGACACCTCCCGAATTTGGACGTACCCATATACTTGAAAGGGCTCTTTAGTATCCAAGATGAACGTCGGTGAACCCTATAAGTTTTAAGAGCTTCAAGTTTATTTTTTTGCTACCACTGGATCATCATCAGATCTACACCATGTGGCATATATCTGGACGTTTTAGCCAGCAGATGGTTGCGGTATCAAGTAAATGGGTCTAAACACCGTAGTTTAAAAAGTTCTGGACCGTTGTTTGAATGCTACATTTGTCTATCCGACACTTATCAAACCCGTTGGTCCAATCACGTAGGACAAAGTCTTGAAAGTAGCCAAATATCGAATTGCACACGAATCAATCCTTCAAACAATCTTTTAATTTGCCAGAATGTCTTATTTCACAGCATGTCCGGTGACGGAAGGGCAAGACAAGGGTGTCGCACTTCGAAAGACCATCGGCCAGATCCCGGCAGCAACCCACGAAGCAGTTTTTTAAAATTTACCCAACATTGTCATTGTATTTACCATAAAGACGTAAGTTATCATTATAGCTGAAGTTTTGCGGCCCAGTGCTTAATGCATTCGCGACACGCCAGCAGATTTCCGGCGAGTGAGTTAGGAAGAAAACACCAAACTCGCATCACTCCCCCGAAAAAATTAGTGGCGGTCACTTTCAGAAGTTGTTGCTACATATAGATAGGGGCTCTGCATACAAGCGTGCCATTAAACGGTCCCTTTGTGAGTTGTTGTTAGCGCATGGGGCTAGCAAGCCATGACTCTAAATAGATTGCAAGCAATCCCCAAATTCTTGACATGGCCCAGAATTTCTGTTTCCTCAAGTTTTGTCCCCTACGGCCCTTGCGTTTAAAGCCTCACAAGGTTTCCCCTTAGACCTTGCTCGCGGGTCCGGGCCCACACACACCTCTGTCAAGGGCCAATCCTTTGGATAGTGGCACCCAAAGCCATGCTGGGCTCCTATCCTCTTCATACCACACGAAAATACAGCATGCAAAATTGCATTTTAGCCCAAAGTGACCCCCGAACCTTGTACGGAGTACATTGGCTTACCTGAAAACTCACACGCCCTGACCGTCCCTCTTCAAATACACGGCCTTGTGCCTTGCTTTCTAATCAAATTTAATTTGGAAAGGGAATTTTCTTTGTTAGAATTCCAGGCGTGACGACTCTGGACCACAGCCGAGTCGCCCGCTTGCCCACCTTAAAAAATTTGCCTTAGTGCGAAAGAGAGAGTCGGTTCATCGTACTCTTGGCAGTACATACCACGTCAGCACTAGAGCTACACATGGCTGTGTCTCGCTTCCCTAGGCACGTGCGGCTACCTTAGGCAATTTCGCCCTGTATATTCGACCGCCACTTATTTTTTCGGGGGAGTGATGCGAGTTTGGTGTTTTCTTCCTAACTCACTCGCCGGAAATCTGCTGGCGTGTCGCGAATGCATTAAGCACTGGGCCGCAAAACTTCAGCTATAATGATAACTTACGTCTTTAAGGTAAATACAATGAAAATGTTGGGTAAATTTTAAAAAACTGCTTCGTGGGTTGCTGCCGGGATTTCGCCGATGGTCTTTCGAAGTGCGACACCCTTGTCTTGCACTTCCGTCACCGGACATGCTGTGAAATAAGACATTCTGGCAAATTAAAAGATTTTTTGAAGGATTGATTCGTGTGCAATTCGATATTTGGCTACTTTCAAGACTTTGTCCTACGTGATTGGACCAACGGGTTTGATAAGTGGCGGATAGACAAATGTAGCATTCAAACAACGGTCCAGAACTTTTTAAACTACGGTGGTTAGACCCATTTGCTTGATACCGCAACCATCTGCTGGCCAAAACGTCCAGATATATGCCACATGGTGTAGATCTGATGATGATCCAGTGGTAGCAAAACAATAAACATGAAGCTCTTAAAACTTATAGGGTTCACCTACGTTCGTCTTGGATACTAAAGAGCCCTTTCAAGTATATGGGTACGTCCAAATTTGGGAGGTGTCTGTCCAATGAAGATGTGGATGTGTATGTGCACATGCCCACTACAAACACGAATGAACTCAAGCAGATAAAGTGCAAGAAATCTATTGTTTCTTATTGGCATTTCCAGATGTCACTCTCGCTCCAGCATGTCATTACCCCCCCCCCCTCTCTCTCTCTCTCTCTCTCTCTCTCTCTCTCTCTCTCTCTCTCTCTCTCTCTCTCTCTCTCTCTCTCTCTCTCTCTTTATCTCTCATAAACCCACACACACATCATCCTCATCATCCTCTCGTTAATTTGCAACCATCTAATAGAAACTAGCACGCCGCTCCTCGTGTTGGTAACGGCTATGTCACACGTGTCCGCCATGGCAAAAGCTAGGCTATCCTTCAATCCAGGTTGGCCGGAAGAATGACAATGCCATGAAGCATTTTGAGTCACACAAATCGTTACTAATTGAGAGCGTAGGCCCATATGTTTTACTTTCAAACGTTTCTTGAGCCATCCGACCATGTCTAAAATCATGGTCGTGTGTGTAATGCAAGCCGTGGCTTGTTAGATTCCATATACCATGGTATTTTTATTGCTCTCCATTCGTCAACATGGTGCTAACCAAACTCTGGCACGTTCTTACATAATCTAATTGAAATGACGTTTCAATTATGTATGCCAAGTCCCAAACGAAGGGAAGCCATGTGCTGCTATGACGAGAAATGGAGCGCACTTCTATTTAATGAGTGTCACATGTGCTAGGTGTTGTGTACCCCTTCCCCACATGAGTGGGGGACGCCACCCCTGGGTCATTTGGGGCCTATCAGGAAACCCACGTGACACTCACGTGACATGACCTATTATTGTACCAGGGGGATTAAGGCACTCACTCCCCCGAAAAAATAAGTGGCGGTCGAATATACAGGGCGAAATTGCCTAAGGTAGCCGCACGTGCCTAGGGAAGCGAGACACAGCCATGTGTAGCTCTAGTGCTGACGTGGTATGTACTGCCAAGAGTACGATGAACCGACTCTCTCTTTCGCACAAAGGCAAATTTTCTAAGGTGGGCAAGCGGGCGACTCGGCAGTGGTCCAGAGTCGTCACGCCTGAAATTCTAACAAAGAAAATTCCCTTTCCAAATTAAATTTGATTAGAAAGCAAGGCACAAGGCCGTGTATTTGAAGAGGGACGGTCAGGGCGTGTGAGTTTTCAGGTAAGCCAATGTACTCCGTACAAGGTTCGGGGGTCACTTTGGGCTAAAATGCAATTTTGCATGCTGTATTTTCGTGTGGTATGAAGAGGACAGGAGCCCAGCATGGCTTTGGGTGCCACTATCCAAAGGATTGGCCCTTGACAGAGGTGTGTGTGGGCCCGGACCCGCGAGCAAGGTCTAAGGGGAAACCTTGTGAGGCTTTAAACGCAAGGGCCGTAGGGGACAAAACTTGAGGAAACAGAAATTCTGGGCCTTGTCAAGAATTTGGGGATTGCTTGCAATCTATTTAGAGTCATGGCTTGCTAGCCCCATGCGCTAACAACAACTCACAAAGGGACCGTTTATTGGCACGCTTGTATGCAGAGCCCCTATCTATATGTAGCAACAACTTCTCAAAGTGACCGCCACTAATTTTTTCGGGGGAGTGATGCGAGTTTGGTGTTTTCTTCCTAACTCACTCGCCGGAAATCTGCTGCCGTGTCGCGAATGCATTAAGCACTGGGCCGCAAAACTTCAGCTATAATGATAACTTTCGTCTTTAAGGTAAATACAATGAAAATGTTGGGTAAATTTTAAAAAGCTGCTTCGTGGGTTGCTGCCGGGATCTGGCCGATGGTCTTTCGAAGTGCGACACCCTTGTCTTGCACTTCCGTCACCGGAAATGCTTTGAAATAAGACATTATGGCAAATTAAAATATTTTGTGAAGGATTGATTCGTGTGCAATTCGATATTTGGCTACTTTCAAGACTTTGTCCTACGTGATTGGACCAACGGGTTTGATAAGTGGCGGATAGACAAATGTAGCATTCAAACAACGGTCCAGAACTTTTTAAACTACGGTGGTTAGACCCATTTGCTTGATACCGCAACCATCTGCTGGCCAAAACGTCCAGATATATGCCACATGGTGTAGATCTGATGATGATCCAGTGGTAGCAAAAAAATAAACATGAAGCTCTTAAAACTTATAGGGTTCACCTACGTTTGTCTTGGATACTAAAGAGCCCTTTCAAGTATATGGGTACGTCCAAATTTGGGAGGTGTCTGTCCAATGAAGATGTGGATGTGTATGTGCACATGCCCACTACAAACACGAATGAACTCAAGCAGATAAAGTGCAAGGAATCTAATTTTTCTTATTGGCATTTCCAGATGTCACTCTCGCTCCAGCATGTCATTACCCCCCCCCCTCTCTCTCTCTCTCTCTCTCTCTCTCTCTCTCTCTCTCTCTCTCTCTCTCTCTCTCTCACTCTCTCTCTCTCTCTCTCTCTCTCATAAACCCACACACACATCATCCTCATCCTCCTCTCGTTACTTTGCAACCATCTAATAGAAACTAGCACGCCGCTCCTCGTGTTGGTAACGGCTATGTCACACGTGTCCGCCATGGCAAAAGCTAGGCTATCCTTCAATCCAGGTTGGCCGGAAGAATGACAATGCCATGAAGCATTTTGAGTCACACAAATCGTTACTAATTGAGAGCGTAGGCCCATATGTTTTACTTTCAAACGTTTCTTGAGCCATCCGACCATGTCTAAAATCATGGTCGTGTGTGTAATGCAAGCCGTGGCTTGTTAGATTCCATATACCATGGTATTTTTATTGCTCTCCATTCGTCAACATGGTGCTAACCAAACTCTGGCACGTTCTTACATAATCTAATTGAAATGACGTTTTAATTATGTATGCCAAGTCCCAAACGAAGGGAAGCCATGTGCTGCTATGACGAGAAATGGAGCGCACTTATATTTAATGAGTGTCACATGTGCTAGGTGTTGTGTACCCCTTCCCCACATGAGTGGGGGACGCCACCCCTGGGTCATTTGGGGCCTATCAGGAAACCCACGTGACACTCACGTGACATGACCTATTATTGTACCAGGGGGATTAAGGCACTCACTCCCCCGAAAAAATAAGTGGCGGTCGAATATACAGGGCGAAATTGCCTAAGGTAGCCGCACGTGCCTAGGGAAGCGAGACACAGCCATGTGTAGCTCTAGTGCTGACGTGGTATGTACTGCCAAGAGTACGAAGAACCGACTCTCTCTTTCGCACTTAGGCAAATTTTCTAAGGTGGGCAAGCGGGCGACTCGGCAGTGGTCCAGAGTCGTCACGCCTGAAATTCTAACAAAGAAAATTCCCTTTCCAAATTAAATTTGATTAGAAAGCAAGGCACAAGGCCGTGTATTTGAAGAGGCACGGTCAGGGCGTGTGAGTTTTCAGGTAAGCCAATGTACTCCGTACAAGGTTTGGGGGTCACTTTGGGCTAAAATGCAATTTTGCATGCTGTATTTTCGTGTGGTATGAAGAGGATAGGAGCCCAGCATGGCTTTGGGTGCCACTATCCAAAGGATTGGCCCTTAACAGAGGTGTGTGTGGGCCCGGACCCGCGAGCAAGGTCTAAGGGGAAACCTTGTGAGGCTTTAAACGCAAGGGCCGAAGGGGACAAAACTTGAGGAAACAGAAATTCTGGGCCTTGTCAAGAATTTGGGGATTGCTTGCAATCTATTTAAAGTCATGGCTTGCTAGCCCCATGCGCTAACAACAACTCACAAAGGGACCGTTTAATGGCACGCTTGTATGCAAAGCCCCTATCTATATGTAGCAACAACTTCTCAAAGTGACCGCCACTAATTTTTTCGGGGGAGTGTATGCACACAAGGCAAAGACTATAAAACTGTTCTCAACTTCACTTGATGCACCACTTTCGCAATGTCACCCGTGGCCACTTCCACTTCCAATTCATCCACTTGTTGCGGGGTTATGTTCACTCGCTTCAGAAATTCTGCCGAGATGAATGAGAGTTTCCCCCCGGTATTAACTGCACAATAAGCGGTTGCCCTTGCAACCGTACCGCGCAAGACCATTTGCACTTCGGGGTGCTCTTTTCTCACCATTGATATACTGGGCCTCTTCTTGTCATACCACACTTCAAAAGACCACGGAGCCACAATTTTCTCTTCCCCATGCGCAACTTTTAAAGCTACACTTTCGTTGTGCCTCCCCTCCATAATTCTCTCTGTACTTTTGAAAAGGGGAGCAACACTTACGGCCTTAGCAACTCGGCAAAACAAAATAAGCGCCAATCTGACGGGCATTCTTCTTCAGGGCATTATACGCGGAGAGCACTTCATGGGCTTTTTCGGGCTTAAGCACAAACGCATACACGTGACCATCTTGCAGGTTCACTTGGGGGGGTATCTTCACAAACAAGGATATCAATACCAGGTCCCCATTCCAAACAAACATGAGCAGCCACAAGTTTTGAGAAAGATAAGTCTTCATACCAACCAAAGCGTCCACGCCCTCGAGAGGATCCACGCCCACTCGGTGCATTCAGAGGAGACACCAGTCAGGTTAGAGCATTCAGCGGAATCTGTTACAAGCCGGTCAGCACCGGGACTTCCTTCGACGCCAAGATGCGTGCCACTTTCTAGAGCCTTCGATCAAACCCGGAATCCTACACATTTCAGGACCTGGCAGCTTCCTGCCCAAAATCCTACACATTTCAGGACCTGGCAGGTTCCTGCCGTTACAATATTTCTGGTTGGTAGATTTGTCTCTCTCTCTGAAAGGAGTGTTCACCATGTTGAAGGAACTAAGAACATAGAATCATGCAGTGCACAGGTGGACAAAATAAATGTCAACTTGTGGCACAGAAGGTTTTGTCATCTTGGCCCTCACTCACTAGCAAAGTTGAGGAACAATGATATGGTAACAGGCTTAAAACTACCAAAAGGGAATCTATCCAAAATGGTTGGGAGTGAGGGGATTTGTGATGCATGTCAACTTGGTAGGATGACTGCATCTCCTCATAAACCCACTGGCTCTGTTGTTGTTAATAGACTTGAGTTAGTGCATATGGATCTCATGGGTCCTATCTCTCCAGTTACCCCTGAGGGAGAGAGATATGCCTTGACAATTATAGATGAGCACTCTAACTACTCTAGAGTGGTATTATTGAAAAACAAGAGTGAAGCTTCCAAATGTGCTATAAATGTTTTTAAAGAGCTTCAGGTGGCTACAAGCTGTCAAGTTAAGACTGTTAGGACAAATTGTGGCACTGAATTCAATGGTCTTGAAACCTTCTGTAGGAAGGAGGGAATCTCTCACCAGAGGACCCCTCCTTATTCTCATGAATCAAATGGGAAAGTTGAAAGGTTAAACAGAACTCTACAAGAAAAGGTTAGACCTATCTTGGCTGATTCTAATTTGCCTAAGAAGTGGTGGGGTGAGGCTATACTAACTGCAAATCATGTGAGAAATTTGTCCCCTGTTTCTGGTGGAATTCTTACACCTCATGAGTTGTTATTTGGACAAAGCCTTCAGTTGAGCATTTAAGAGTATTTGTGATACAGTAGAAACGGCCAAAGGATGCGGGAACAATGGTTACAACTTGTTTGGGCTCCACCTCGGTACCCGTCCAGTCCGGCCCGGTCCTTCCTCTGCCAAAGCCTTATTCTATCCTGTTCTAAGTGTCCCTGTCTCCATCGCCAATGCGCCTTGTCAAGTAAGGGGTCACTCCCTTGGCGCGTGAAGCAGCCACTTCTTGGCGTGGAGGACCATAACTCACGAAGGGACCTTTATGGAGGTCCAAATCCTCGTGGTCCGGTCATTTTCCTATAACACGCGACTATTCCTGTTACACCCTCCCCCCCTTAGCTTGGACGTCACGGCCAAGAGGGAGACTCACTCTAAACAACTACACTACGCACCTAACACACTTGGCAGAGGTACAGTCCTGTCACGTCCTGTCCGCGGGTACTAGTCTGGCGTCCCCAGCCCAATGCCAGACCCCTGTCCTGTCCTGTCTTGTCCAGCCCTGTCCGTCTAACAATGTAAAGTCTGTCCCGTCCATACATGAATTCGCCCGTCCTGTCCAATAGGAATTCTACCCAACGGCAGTGGGGCCACCCATCTGCGTCGGGCGTTACGCTACAGCGCGAGCTAGCACGGATGTCGCGACATTACATGATTGACGTCCGAAACCTGACAAGGGTGAGCAGTCAGCACCGCACGCACCAGAGGTAGACGACACCCTACCTCGACGAGTCCTGTCCAGCGTGAGCGGTCATCACCGCTTGCACCCGAGGTAGACATTCTACCCCGCTTACATCCTATTCATCCGAGTGCGCTCTAGTACTGGGATACCCCCAGGGTACACTCTAAGGGCCAAGCTTAGAGCTTCCAAGGTGGCCCAAGGACGCACCGAGGGGCCGACCCGACCTGCCAGAGCACTAAGCGCGCCTAGCGCGTTTCCGCTGCTTCTCAGCATTTTTACCACGTCCTTTACGTTTCTTGTCCACCTTTTCTTTTTGTTCCGGCCTGTGCTCCGTGGTTAAATCCCAGTACCGCTGTAACGCCTCCCTGGCGTGTTCTAAGTTATCCTCTGGCTCCCAAGTATTATGAATATCCTGATACCCGGTCCACTTTACAAGATATTCTCGCGCAGTTTTTCGACCTCGTAACTTTCGTTCCCTATGAGCTAGCACAGCCTCGACCTCATACTCCTCTTCTCCATCAATAATCTCAGGTAGAGGAGGAGGTTGTACCGTCCCACCTTCCTTATAAGGCTTAAGCATAGAAACATGGAAGACATCATGAACCCTCAGAGTTTTTGGAAGCCTAATTCTGAAAGCTACCGATGATACCTCCTGGACGATGGGAAAAGGCCCAATAAACCGAGGTAAGAGTTTTCTTGTCCGAGTATGCTTGAATTTCAGATTCTTTGTTGAGAGGCGGACAGGTTGGCCTATTTTTAAAATAGGAGCATCTTTTCTCCTCGCGTCCGCATATGCCTTCATGCGGTCCTGCGCAGCTTTGAGTCATGTCCGTGCTCTTTCTAGATCCCATCTCATCCTTCGTACAAACTCTGCTGCTGCTGGTACATACTCACGTACAGAAGATGTCACACCTTCATAGACTTCCTGGAAGGGAATCGTGGGATCCTGACCGAAGGTCAATCTAAAGGGAGTAGTGTTGATTGATTGCTGAAAAGTGTTGTTGTAAGAAAATTCAGCCTCACACAAATGTTTATCCCAGTCGTTGTGTCTTCCAGTGACGTAATGACGCAAATAATCCTCCAAGATCCTATTAATTCGTTCCGTTTGACCGTCGGTCTGCGGATGAAACGCTGTAGATAGCGCAGAGCGACAACCGGTCAACCGAAAGAGCTCTTGACAGAAGCGACCCACCCACCTAGGATCTCTGTCTGATACAATGTGAGTGGGAAACCCATGCAAGGTGAAAACCCGGGTCCGTAACAGTTGAGCTATCACTTCTGCACTTGCGTCAGTGGTCGTCGGAGCGAAGTGCGCATACTTTGACAACCTATCAACAGCAACCCAGATAGCGTCATATCCCTCCTTAGTTCTTGGCAGTCCAGTGATTAGGTCCATAGACATTGATTGCCACTTTCTGTCAGGTATTTCTAGAGGGTGTAGTAACCCTACAGGTAAGTGTGCTGGGGCTTTGACACGCTGACACGAGTCACATTGGGCCACAAAGTCAGCCACATCTGAGGACATCCCTGGCCACCACCAGGAACGTTGAACTAATTCGAGGGTCCTGTCCCTGCCTGGATGACCAACTATAGGTGGTCCATGCAAATTTTCCAGGATTTCTCTACGAAGGTTACGTTCGACACCGTCAGAACTCATATGGTGGGAGGGAACGTAAATGTGCGCACCGCGCTTCCACAAGCCACTATGGAAGCTTAACTTGCGGCGATTTTGTTTACAATGGAGCCAATCATCTATCTCATATGCCTCACTTAAAACCCTTCCCCATCCCCTCAACCCGTCCATCGGCGTGGGTAGGGTGGTGGAGTCTGCAGCCTCCCCAACTCCCATCGCTCCTACTCCGACAGGGGGAGAGTGCTCCCCCAGGGGCCCTGCCCTAGCCTGAACCGACGCCTGAACCCCAGCCAGGGCCCGAGCTAGGGCTCGGACGTGGGCCCCGGCTAAGTGAGGACTCCTAGACAATGGGTCAGCAGGGTTAGTGGATCCCGGTGCATATTCCCATTGGATGTCGAATAACTGTAGAAACTCCGCCCAGCGCGCCCGTCTGGGTGAGAGTAGGGTTTGGGTTTGCAAAAAACTATTCGCGCGATGGTCCGTAACAACTGTGAAAGTTTGCCCTAACAAGTAACACCTCCACTCCTTGAGGGCATACAACACACCTGCAAGCTCTTTCTCAGTTGTGGAATAATTGCGTTCGGCATTACTAAGCTTTTTACTGAAGTATGCTACAGGTCTACCTTCTTGCAATAGTACTGCACCCACCCCATAGTCACTGGCATCTGAGATCACTTTGAAAGGCTTGCTACTGTCTGGGAGTGCTAGTACAGGAGCATTGGACAAAGTTTCTTTTAAACTTTGAAACGCGTGCTCTTCAGCTTCTCCCCACGTCCAAGGAACTTTGCCAGTGAGCCGGGTTAAGGGGGCCGCAAGCGTACTGTAACCCGGGACGAACTTGCGGAAGTAGTTGGCTAGTCCCAAGAATTGTCGTACGTGCGTGCTCCCCGTGGGTGTTGGCCAGTCCACAATAGTCCGAACTTTGGCAGGGTCAACTTTGATGCCGTTGCGCCCCACGACATGTCCCAAATACCGCAACTCGTCAGCAAAAAACTCACACTTGGATAATTTTGCATAAAGTTTTTCCTCTCTCAGCCGAGTAAGGATGCGAGTTAAGTGCTCTAAGTGCTGTTCCCTGGACTTGCTGTATACCAACAAATCATCTAGGTAAACCACAACAAAACCCTCTCGAATAAAATCATGAAACACACTGTTCATCAGTCTCTGAAACGTGGAGGGAGCATTCGTGAGACCAAAAGGAAGCACCAAAAATTCAAATGAACCTAAGGGTGTTCTAAAAGCGGTTTTGGGAACATCAGATTCATGTAATCGCACTTGATGGTAACCTGACAAGAGATCAAAAGAGGTAAAGAACTTTGAACCCTGCAGCTTGTCCAGAAGATCGTCTATCCGTGGCAACGGATATTTGTCCTTCCTTGTTAAGTTATTAACTGCCCTGTAATCTATAACCATTCGGAATGTTCCGTCTTTCTTTCTCGCAAACAATATGGGGCTACCATACGGTGATGCACTCGGCCTGATGAAACCCTGTGCCAGTAATTCCTCAACCTGCCTCCGACACTCCGCCACTTCTGGTTCAGCCAACCTGTAAGTGGGGCGACAGGGCGGCGTATGGCCGGGTGTCATAGGTATAGTGTGCAAGATGCCCCTGTCTGGAGGTAAATCTGGCAATTTCTCTGGAAAAACATCCAAAAACTCTAACAACAATTGCTTCAAGTCCTGTGGCTTGTCTTTCATACCCTCAATAACACGCCGGGAGTTTTCGTTGAAATTTAGGCCGGTGGCTCCGGTGTCTTCGTCCCAAGGATTATCCCCCTCTGTAGTTGCCACTGCAACCCTATGGAGATAGTGTGTTGCACAAACTGAGTCCTGTCCACTCCTTGCCTCTCGCACAACCCCCCAAAACCCTGGACAACCCTTTCGCATAGCCCGCCTAGCTTGACCCTCACTTATAACATTCACTTTTTGCGCCGGTAAGGTACCTCTTTCACTAGGGGGCAGCGGGTTGAAGAGTGTAATGTAGTGTGAGGAATGAGGCGGTTTAAGATGAACTGCGCCATGATTGTAGTCAATTAACGCTTTTCTTTCTTTCAGAAAATCCTCACCAAGGATTAAGTCCACCCCATCCAACAGAGTTTCGCAGACAATGAAATCCCTCTGTTCCACATATGTTTGAGATAAGTGCACCCTGAGCTTAGCTGTCCCCGCCGAGCGCATGGTCTGCCCATCTGCAAGCTGGACATCCACACACTTCTTTGACA
The DNA here is from genome assembly GCA_002005505.1 of Botryococcus braunii. Classification (NCBI taxonomy): domain Eukaryota; kingdom Viridiplantae; phylum Chlorophyta; class Trebouxiophyceae; genus Botryococcus; species Botryococcus braunii. Next base: position 96,888 of record KV908534.1, read on the forward strand.
GCCTCACTCCGAGAGTAGCTAGGAAGTCATGTCTGACGAACGAGTGCGTCGCCCCGGTATCGACTATAGCGACGCCCTTCACACCAGTACAGTTAACATGAAAAAGCATTGCTAAATGCCTATTTGAAAAAGCTTGAGCAAAAGATACGCTAAATTTGGGTCCGGCATGGTAAACTACATAGGAGTAGGGGACATCAGGTCCATGGTGATCGCATTATCAGTGTTATCATAGACAGAAGACAACAGATCCCCAAAGAGAGCTAAATCCACGACAGCACCTGGATTTTGCCTCACGTAAGCTGCTTTTTTGGTTAACCACACCTTTTTCACGCTCTTTCCTAAGCAGCGCACTGCGTAGTCAACTCTGAGGTTCGCGGGCACACCGGTGAGTTCACAATATGACCTCACATCGTATAGGAATTGTTCGAGATCGTCCCTGCGTCCCTCGAATTTTTCCGGTAAGTGGGTTCGAACGGTCGGGATTCTTGCCTGTGGGTTCGCGGGGTTTTGAGCCGCAACTTCAGCGTTTTCTGCCTGTTGTCGTAACTCAGCCAGTTCGGCAGCCATTGCCGCTTCACGCCCCTCGGCCTCTGCCAAAGCAGCCTGCAGCTCTTCGACTTGTCGTCTAGCCATATCTGAGCTGTCAGTGCTGGCGAGGCTCGGTGACACAGGAAATCGAGAAAGTCCGGGTGGGGGCCCTAAACTCGGTGACCCGAGTCGTAGGCCCCTAAAAGCGCCACACACACCACAACTAACCCAATCCGAATCTATAGAATTCTCTGAAAAACTTCTTTGGGAAATTTTTTCAACGAGAGGAGCTCAAAATTTGGCCCCTCTCGCCGATACCAGTGATACAGTAGAAACGGCCAAAGGATGCGGGAACAATGGTTACAACTTGTTTGGGCTCCACCTCAGTACCCGTCCAGTCCGGCCCGGTCCTTCCTCTGCCAAAGCCTTATTCTATCCTGTTCTAAGTGTCCCTGTCTCCATCGCCAATGCGCCTTGTCAAGTAAGGGGTCACTCCCTTGGCGCGTGAAGCATCCACTTCTTGGCGTGGAGGACCATAACTCACGAAGGGACCTTTATGGAGGTCCAAATCCTCGTGGTCCGGTCATTTTCCTATAACACGCGACTATTCCTGTTACAATTTGGCTCCAAGTGCTTTGTGTTTACACCTAAGACCAACAGGTCTGGCAAGTTTCACTCTGTCTCTCAGAAGGGTACCTTTCTTGGGCATGACTCAATGGGAAAAGGGTATAGAGTTCTGATTGGAAACCTTGTTAAAGTTGTTAGAGGAGCAGATGTGAAGTGGATGAGATTAATTCCACTTTAGCTGCTGTAAGAGCTGCTGAAGCTGCAGAACTTATGTTTCCTGAACAAATAGGGGAAACAGGGGAGGATTTGGACTATGATGATGATGATGATGATGATGATGGTGATGATGATTATGTTCCTCCCATGTCTTTGCATACTAAAGAGGGGGATGTCAATGTGAACAGAGATTTGGTACAACAGGAGCCTATCTTAAATGAGGTGATTGCAGAGGACCAAGGAGTTTTGGAGGCTTCAAGTGCACCAGAGTTCCAGGTCCATCCGCAAGCTTGTGATGGGGGTAATCCTTCTGGTCTTGAGCCAGTGTCCTTTGACTTTAGCCAAGCTAATGTACCAGTTTCCACACCTGGTGTTTCTAGTAATTATGCTGCAAGTGTTACTCCTCAATTTCAAGGGACTATTCAAGTTGATGGTAACACTGCAATTGTTGAACCTTCAACCTATTTTGAAGCAATTGACTCTCCTGAGGCAGAGAAATGGTTAGCTGCCATGCAGGATGAAATGAGGTCTCTGTCTGATTTGGAAGTCTGGTCTTATGTTGATGTTTCTCCTTCTCAGGCCAAGAAAGCTATTCCACTTAAGTGGGTCTTCAAGGTGAAATATAGAGAAAATGGGGAGATAGAAAGGTTTAAGGCTAGACTAGTTGCTAAAGGATTTAAGCAAGTGTATGGTATTGACTATAGTGAGGTCTTTGCACCTGTCTCAAAATACTCTACATTGAGGTTTCTCTTATCTCAAGCTGTGAGGTATAATATGCATGTGCACCAGTTGGATGTGAGCACTGCTTTTCTACATGGTAAGTTAGCTGAGAGAATCTTTGTGCAACAACCTCCTGGTTTCCATGTAGGTGGTGCAAATACAGTGTGCAAACTTCATAAGGCCCTCTATGGCCTGAAGCAAGCTCCAAAAGCTTGGTATGACACACTGTCAACTGTTCTCAAAGATGATAACTTTGTGATATCTGATGCTGACCCCACTCTCTTTATGAAGGAGATCGAAGGACAGCCAACTATATATGTGCTGCTTTATGTTGATGATATCTTGGTTTCTTCCACTGACCTTAACTTAGTGGAGGAGACTAAGAAAATGCTTGGTGCACACTATTCTGTAAAGGACTTGGGGGAAGCTAAGTACTTCCCTAGGATGTTAATCACCCAAGTCAGAGGACCAGACGGTGTGTTGTCTTCCATTAAGCTTTCAAATGAAAGGCTCACTAATGAGCTTCTCAAGGGTTTTGGTATGGAGGATTGCAAACCCAAACCAATTCCTATGGATCCTTCGTGGTCTAAGACAATTGATGAGACTGCTCCTTTACCCGCAGACAACCCGTTTAGGGAGCTAGTTGGTGGTCTTCTATATCTCTCAAACACTGTGAGGCCTGATATTTCGTTCGCTCTTGGCAACCTTGCTAGGCATGCAGCTACTCCAACCCACCATGATTGGAAGGGTGGCATTGATGTTTTAAAGTATCTGAAAGGCACCAAGTCGTTGGGGCTTTTGTGGACCAAGGACAAAGAAGGTGTTGTTTCCTTTGTGGATTCTGATTTGGTGGTGATCAATTGACAAAGAGATCAACCGGCGGTTATGTTCTTCTCTCAGGCTCCGCTGCTATCTCATGGAGTAGTAAACTCCAGAGACTTGCGGCCCTGTCCACTGTAGAGGCAGAATATATTGCCTTGTGCAGCGGTGTTCAGGAAGCTTTGTGGGTTAGTAAGCTCCTATCTGATTTTGGGGAACCTCCTCGAGCTTCTGTCATATTCACGGACAACACCGGGGCTTTGACCAACATAAAGAGGTCCCCCGTGTCGCCTCGTACTAAGCACATTGGTGTGAGATATCATCGTATTCGAGGGGAGGTAGAAAGAGGGGCAATAGAACCCAAGTATGTGGCCTCTTCAGACAAAATTGCTGATGCTTCACAAAGCCGCTTCCCAAAGTTCCGTTCCAAAACTTTAGGAACTTGATGGGACTTGCATAATTCTCTCTCTCAGCGTCCAAGGGGAGGTGTTGACATATGACGTGTCCGCTCATAGGTTATGGACTCGAGAGATGAGAGAATATTCTTGCCTATTTTATATTCACTTATTGTACAGTAGTGTATGGCCCCCTTTTGGGGCTGGTTTCTAGAATGATCAAGTGGATAATGCGTAAATGTTCCATGATTTGGACCCACCTGAACTTGCACATATTTCGATGTCCTAAAACTGCCAATCTGTGGCTATGAACTTTCGGGACGTTACTCCAAGGTACTCTGTACTTGCGGCTGAAGCTGGCAACATATACAAGGCGGTTGCTCTCGGGTCAGAAATCAGTCTTTGCTGAAACATGACTCCTGTGCTTTCGTGTGCTCCTCTGAGTCGCACAGTAAATCAACTGCTCACCAACTTAGTGCAAGCTTGGTGGCAGGTATGCTTAGAATCCGGGAAGCTTAATGCTACGTGTACATAGAATAATGGTATATGTTTTCACATGTAATAGTCTTTGCTGAAACATGACTCCTGTGCTTTCGTGTGCTCCTCTGAGTCGCACAGTAAATCAACTGCTCACCAACTTAGTGCAAGCTTGGTCGCAGATTCACGGAGTTTTATTCTCCATTGTTATTTTATATCTTCTATAACCCTATATTTAATAAAACCCCCAGAAAGGATCTACATATACGTTTGAGTTTGAGGGAAAATATATATATATATATATATATATATATATATATATATATAATATATATATATATATATATATATATATATATATATATATATATATACCGTACCGGCGCAAATTATTGGGCAATAAACTTATTTTGGGCACCCAAAAATCCCTAAATAATAATTAAAGATAAGAAATAATCCGAAAAATAATGGCGCAAATTATTGGGCACACCCTCCAGGAGGGTCAAGGAATAATTTTTAATATTTTTTAGAACCCCCTTTCATCGTACTAGATAGTTGATCAACATTGAAAACGGTGAGTTTAGTGACAAAAACACATCACAGTAATATTTTAATGATATTTTGGATTCATCGGAACATCCCTGCACCTCGAGGACGCACGTACCGCCTACAAAAATCCAGAAAATAATGGCGCAAATAATTGGGCACCCCCTCCGGCCGTTAATTCGATTTCTTTTTAAATTGGGCGCCGAAATATTTATTGCCCAATAATTTGCGACGGTACGGTATATATATGTATACCGTACCTACACTAATTATTGGGCATTAAATATATTTTGGGCACCCCAAGAACCTAAATATTAATTAAAAATAAGAAATAATCCGAAAAATAATGGCGCTAATTATTGGGCACACCCTCAAAGAGGGTCTCGGAATATTTTTAATAAATATTAGAACCCCCTTTCATCGTACTAGATTGTTGAAAACGGTGGGGTTTGTGACAAAAACGCATCACAGTATTTTTTTAATGATATTTTAGAGTCATCGGAACATCCCTGCCCCCCGAGGACGCACGTACCACCGACAAAACTCCGGAAAATAATGGCGCTAATTATTGGGCACCCCATCCGCCCGTTTATTCGATTTATTTTTAATTTGGGCGCCGAAACATTTAGTGCCCAATAATTAGTGTAGGTACGGTATATTCGGTAGCGCCTCGGCTTTGCCTCGGCTCCACCTCGGTTTCTTGGAAATCCCAGCGCCCTCGGAGCCGGGACATATTCGGTGTATACCCCGACCAAGCCCCGGCTAGCCGTTAGATAACTAACTTATACCTCAGGCGGGTGATATGAGTTTCGTAAACACGTTTGTTTGTAGAACGTAGGCCCTCGTCGGGATCCGTAGACGCCACAGAACTCCGTGACTAATACAACATAATTATTTACTTGGTAATACACAAAATAACATATAAATTATGCTTGGATGGTGCGTACGACGACCCCGTCTTTTTTCCATGAATCGTGATCTACCGAGATCGGTGAATCCGACCGGTGTTCACCGTCGGAATGATAAAAAGCGATCAAGGGAACCCACAGACCCCTGCTTTGATACAGACTTATAACCTTTCATTGATTTTTTGCGTTAAAGACATTGTTTGTGAAACATTCGGCTGCAATAGCGGGAGGAAGCAGGCTCTGCAGTACATATACAAGGTTCAATGCATCCCTTTGTCCGAAAGTGCGGATGGGTAGTGTGCTGCCACCACTGCCGACGAGGAGGACATGGGTTCAAATCCCACTCGAAAAAAGGAGGAAAAAAAGTTACTTTCCATGAGCCGGGGTATATGGAGTTAAGGCGGGGTATATGGAGTGACGGCGGTGGTATATGGAGTGACGGCGGCGGTATATGTATAGGTTATACACCCGCGAAACCGAGCGCCGAGGGGTACTCCGTCAGGAATGCACTTCCCGAGGGAGGAGGTGCATTCCTGACGGAGTGCCCCGAGGTCCGGTTTAGCGGGTGTATAACTAATTTATGCACTTCCGGTTCTACTTCAGGGTGGTTCTGTACACTGTTTATATATTGTGATTAGCTTGGTTAGTTATGACTCATGAGGCCGTCCGGCAGGGGGAAGCAGGTACGCCGGCTCACCATCACGGCCCCGTTTAATTGATAGTAAACACATTTTTGAAATCAAGGTTAAAATATACTGTATTAATTAATAAAACGTTTAATTTCATGGATTGTTCATGGAAATCATGCTTGTGTGTTTCCGGAATTCCATTTGTGGGGCTCCGTCGAAACCTATAAAGACACCCAACAGA
>KV908534.1:107933-299915 GCA_002005505.1 Botryococcus braunii
GGTGATCTTCAAATGTACATTATTAGGATATGGGTCCACTATCCACATAAGGTACCTCGAGACACGTTCGGATGAGGTCTATTTCGAACATAAGGTACAATCTGATCTAGATTACGCATAAGTGTGAAAGGACTATTAAAGCTGCGATCACCGCATAGTCGAGCAACTGGTTTGGAAAGATACTGGGCACATAAGGATGCCAGTCTTGTTCATGCAGTTGCATGTGTCTAAAGAGCAGACAGTCGTCCAGGACTGTAGCTGGAGAGGCACGAACTTACGACCTGTCTGCTTGCTTACAGGTGCGGTGACGCAGGGTGTGTATTGGTAATGTGTTCATGTTTGATTGCTTGTTTGTAAGTGAACCATCTTAGTGTACAATCAAGTCTCCCAAACAGCCGAGGGACGGAGTCTTGATTGAGTATAGGAAGGTACTTGCTTTCAGCCGTCAGGAGCTTATCCGTGTGTAGATGCTCATTGACAGATCAACGTATAACGGAACTGGTTTGGAAAGATACTGGGCACATAAGGATGCCAGTCTTGTTCATGCAGTTGCATGTGTCTAAAGAGCAGACAGTCGTCCAGGACTGTAGCTGGAGAGGCACGAACTTACGACCTGTCTGCTTGCTTACAAGATACGCCACTGCCCATAACCTTTTACAGGTTATGGGCCCACGCCCTTCCAGCTGAGCCAAGGGCAGACAGGAGTGCATGGCATCATCGGATGCATCTGTACTGGGTTTTCCACGGACTCGCCTGACGGCAAGAAGAAGTAAAAAGGAACAACTGGATATTCACTCAGAAGGCCTACCTACAGAGTCTTCAACCTCTTGGGAAGTTTTTTTAAGTGAAGTGACCTGAGATTATCACCCGTCGTCGTTATCGTGAGACCGTCAGTAGGTCCGGGTGGTCAGGCAATTGAATTGCTGAAGAATATTTTGCATATCTTGCATATTAAGGTTACATGCTAGACCTCGAAAGGGTGGAATACTTGAAAGTGCTGTGGTGTACGCCGGAAGGGTATACTTAAATCAGCTGTGTCAGGCTGAACGCTGTGAGAGGAAGTGAAGTGTATGACCAGACCTCAAACTCGTTCTCAAAGCAAGGTTTCTGAAAGTAATCCCAGCAGTACAGAGACTATGGCAACACCAGCAGGAGGCAGCACGGCCTCCTCAGGAGCTGGACAGTCAGGACAGACCACTAGAGGCACTGCAGCCAGCTCGTATGCGTACACGATGAACTCGTCCAATCCCAAGATGTCTACGCAGCTGAAGGCTGATCGCACTAATTTCAGGGCCTGGCGTGAAGAGCTGGAGTCCTGCGCAATGCAAAAAGGAGCTATGGGAGCGTTGGAGACAGCCATGCCTAAGACCGCAGAGAACGCAGTAGTAAAACATTTCATTTTGCAGTCTGTCCCGTCCATGTGGCAGGACGAAGTCAAACAGCGGGGGAGCTCTTTTGACTTCATTCAGTGGATGGCAGACCGCTGCACCGGAGGGAAGGACAGGGAAATCAACGAGAAGTGGATCAAGGGGCTCAAACAAGGCATGGTGAAGGGAGAGACAGTGCAAGAATGGTGCCACCGAGTCATCAGTATTGCCGCCTCCCCGGAGGCCAATATCCATCAGCTGAGCGACCGCCAGATCTGCGGGTATATGTATAAGGGGCTACCTGCAGTCTTGCAGAACGACGCTTGGGCAATTACCTCCGCCAAGTCAGACCCCTACAACATGCTGGAGACGATCCTCACTGCCATTGAGAACTTGGAGTACCAGGATATCCCGTTGGCAGAGTCAGTGCAAGTCACAGCATCAGCTGCCGCAGTTATGGCAGCAGCAGCAGCAGCCGTGCCAGCTCAGGGTGGAATCCCTGGGCCTCCCCAAGGCGCTGGAGCTGCACCGGGCGCTGGAGCAGCACCAGGAGAGGGAGCTGGAGCACCTGCTGATGGTCAGGCGCCCTATGGCCCTTCTGCTCACAACGCTGGAGGCATGGGGCGAGGGTCTGGACGTGGCAGGAGGCCAAAGGAGGAACTGGCGTGTCGCTTCTGCAACAGGACGGGACATTTCTGGAGGGAGTGCTTGGATCTGAAGAGGCTGCAAGCTCTACATGGCACAATGCAAGCTGCAAGTGCGGGCCCAGCTGCGTGGTGGGGCACTGGAGCTCCTCAGCAACAAGAAAGCTCCTCCAGGTGCTCCCACCACCACCTCCTCCAGGTGCTGGTGAGCCTATGTTCGTTTCGTTGAATGTGCTTACCCCTACGTCTCATGGGGCTTGCAGTACCTCGTGGCTGATAGACAGTGGTGCATCGGTGCACCTTGTAAATGATCTGTCGTTACTACACAACCCAGTCATGCATGCCCAACCCCTCCGTCTTCATTTGGCCACTTCTGACGCCAAAGGAGGGATAGTTGCAACTGGGTCTGTCTGTCTGATCAATGCCAGACAAGAGGTGTTTTGGCTGCATAATGTGCAGTGTGTGCCCACTGCACACACTAATCTGATTTCTGTCACAGGAGCCATTCAGGATGGAGCATCATTCCTCACTGACAGTGCAGGTGGGTACACGACCATGAAAGGCCCAGCAGGCTGGTCGGGTCAGATAGCCAGAGAGCGAGGGCTGTTTTTTTTTTTTTTAGAATGGGTGTGTCCAGTCAAGAGCCAGCATGCTGCGCAGCCACAGTCCAGTCCTCATGTTGCCTCGTATCATGCCAGGAAAGGGCACGTGTATATAGATAGACTACTGTGGCATGCAAGGTTGGGGTCATCCTGGGGTTAAGAGTATGACAAGGTTGGACAACGAAGATCTGGTAACTGGGATCAATGTGTCCCTTGCTCCATGCTCAGAGTGTTCTCCCCAGTGTGAGTCATGTATACAAGTGTTGTGTTAATTAATTTTATGCCTTTCCCTCAGAGGAGTAATAATGGCAAGTCTCCGTATAAAGACAATACCAATTAGGAAAGAGAGGCAGAACCCTGAGTTCTGCCAGGCAATACATGCATTTGAACGAAGACTATCATAACGCAAGTTACAGACACGTTTGTAGAAAGGAGGCATATGGGGCAAGCACGGATAGGGAAGGCACTTGGTTGGAACTATAGTGGCACTCCGGGTGTCTATCAATCAGTTGCTAACCAGTCCTTGACTTGTATATGTCCGTGCCTACTTAACAACGCACAAGTAGGAGGACATCGTCTAACACCCTCCGTGCCGCCACCATGCAGGTGACTTAATCCTTATTGTATTCCTGGATTTAGCACTCAGATGAACATTGTTAGAACATGTTAGACATATAGAGTTGAGTTTAGCTCATCGGACAAAGTAATGAACACGACCTGGGTGAGAGCAGGTTAGGCGTGTTTGAACTGCGTCACCTTGTTAGGAGAGATGAGAGATATTGTAACACTTGGTTGGAACTATAGTGGCACTCCGGGTGTCTATCAATCAGTTGCTAACCAGTCCTTGACTTGTATATGTCCGTGCCTACTTAACAACGCACAAGTAGGAGGACATCGTCTAACACCCTCCGTGCCGCCACCATGCAGGATACGCCAAGCCCAGAATATTTCAGGTTATGGGCCCACGGGCTCGGATGCTGAGAGTGGGTGGCGCCTAAATCGGAGCTCACTAGACTGTGAATGGCGAAGAAGCGGACAAAGCAAACAGCCAGGAAGACCACCAACCTCAACGTTCCAGCGCGCTTGAGATCAGGACCTCCGTCATACAACGAACTAATCAGAGAAGGAGGACAACGTGGAGACCGCAATCCTGACGAGAGAGCCTTTATCGTCAAAGACTACATCTTTCACCTTCACGTTGGCTGTCCGTTAGCTCAACCCACCTGGTTCAGAAGTAAGATCTTGCTGCTACCTTGCGAGTAATGGAGTTATAAGACAACTGGGGAATTATGACTTCCAAGAAGAAAGGATCATCAGCTAGTGGAGCATCAACGTCAAGCAGTGAACCAGCCTCATCCACACCCATCAGAGAACCGTGTACTCCCAGCACCTCAAGAGGCAGCGGAGATGAGCTGCCCAAGATTATCCCAACAAATGTCAAGGTACACATAAAACTGAAGGAACGGGGGACAAATATTATTGTTTGGAAGAATGCATTTTTGGCAGCAAATGAGTCAAAAGGGTCTTTGCCTGCCATCCTGGAGGCTATGCCTGGTACAGCACATGACGCAGCCGCAATGTTACTGATTTATGAGTCAGTCCCAGAGGAATGGCTGGGACCTCTGTCTAATCTGCCCTCTGCTTATGATGCATATGAGTTCATCTGCAGAAAGTTTATTGGTGGATATAATATCGAGGCCAATGCAGATTGGCTCCAAGAAATGAGCCAGGGAATGAAACATGACGAGACGATTTCGCAATATGTCAACAGAATGATCAACCTGAAGGCATGCCTTGACAGGAACAACCATGCTCTACTGGATGCACACGTTGCAACCCAGATTGTGCAGGGCTTGCCTGATGCAGCTAAAGAGCCAGGAATGATCACAACTGCTGCAGCACAACCCCTGGAGAAGCTGGCTGGACTTCTGCGCAACACAGCAGCTGCAGTGGGTTTTGATGAATATGCTCCTCGCCAACCAAGGGTTTTGGCTCTTGGACAAGGCTCCAGTGGAGCCAATACCCCACCAGCTGCCAGTGCAGTCCATCAGCAGGCCCAACCAACTGTCTCTGAGGCCAAGTCCGAGACTAAGGGCATCTGCAACTACTGCAATAAGAAGGGGCATTACTGGAGGGACTGTCGAAAGAGGAAGCGGGACGAGGAGACCCAACGGAACGTAGTGGCAGCGGTCCAACAATTGCAGGGAATGTGGCCACAGGGACCTCCACATATGGGTGGCCCACACCCTCCTGCAGCCCAGCTGGCGCACCCTGGACTGGATGCCTTTCCGGCATGGTTCCAACCCCCAGCTCCCCCACCTCCACCACCTGGAGGTATGCCATACATAATTTCCCTCAACATCCTGAAGACTCCTGTCAGAAATTCGTCTCTGCAATCCTGGCTGGTTGACAGTGGAGCATCTGTACATCTGGTGAATGATGTGACCCTACTACATAATCCAACTGTGCATGCCAAACCCATCCCATTACATCTGGCCACTTCAGATGCCACTGGAGGAATTGTAGCATCAGGCTCTGTCTGCATCCTCAGTCGAGTGGGAGTTCCCCTGTGGATACATCATGTTCAGTGTGTTCCTTCTGCAACCTCAAACATACTGTCAGTATCTGCAGCATTGCGGGATGGGGCAGTCTTTCGCACAGATGATGTTGGAGCGTTCACTGAAGTCTGTGGTCCAAACAGCTGGAGGTCTCGGATCAGTGCAGAGAAAGGGCTATTTTATATTCATCAAGTTGTAGCTCTGAGTCCCAGTGTTAACCACAGAAGAATTTCAGCTGCTGTGAAGTCCAAAACCCCCACCCAAAACTCACACAACTGTGCCAGACGATACCTCTGGCATAGCAGAATGGGACATCCAGGTGAAACATGGATGCAGCGCCTAACCAATGAGGACCTGGTCTCGGGACTTGATACATCCCTATGTCCCTGCTCCAATTGTCCAGTCTACTGTGAAGCATGTATTGAGGGAAAGACGTCTCGGCCTCCATTTGGAATAAGCAGTAGACCAGCTGTTGAACCACTTGACAGAGTACATATTGACACTGTGGGCCCCATTTTTCCTGCTGCAGTAACTGGTGAACGTTACTGGGTGACTGCTTTGGATGAGTCATCTCAGTTAAAGGCGGTCCTGCCTGTGAAGTCCAAAGATGCCATCAGTGCTGCTGTGAGGGACCTCATTCTATACTGGCAGACCCAGAAGAAAACCAAAGTGAAGTGTGTCCGGTGTGACCGTGGAACTGAATTTCTGAATGCCACGTTCAAAGAATTTTGTGCATCCCAGGGGACTAAATTGGAGACCTCAGCTCCTTACACCCCGCAACAGAATGGAGCGGCTGAAAGAGCCAATCGCACCCTCAAGGAACGTACCAGGACTCTTCTGGCTTTTGCAGCTGCCAGTCCAACGTTGTGGAAGGAGGCCCTGGAAACTGCATGCACCCTACTGAACATGGGTCCCAGTACCGGGAGGGACCGCACGCCATCAGAATTATTTTTTGGCTACAAACCAAATGTAACCCCACTGCGTACCTGGGGTTGCTTGGCCTTTGTGCACATTCCTGATGTCCAGCGCTCTGTGTTTTCCCCTAAAACTGTGCCAGGGATGCTTACTGGTTACTCAGCCTCCTCCAAAGCCTATCGGATCTATGTGGGAGGGGGTATCTGGAAGGAGAGCAGAGATGTGGTTTTCGTGGAGCACCTCAGGGGAGCCTCTCGGGTTGGCATGAGCGTTTCCTCAACACAGTCTACAGAGTTTCTGTGTCCTGAGCCCTCTGCAAGTGACACTCCCCCAGTCTTTCCCGGCACCTCCCCTGGCACAACCAACATCAGCCTTGAGACAGATCTTGATGACCCACACAGTGAGCCTGAGTACCTGCCAGCCTCCAGCAACCTCCCCACACAGCCTGTCACAGGACCCCCCAGTGAGGCTGAGCCCGAGCCTGAATCCAGAAGACTGTGTGACCCAGTGGAGATGGATCAAACCCTGGAGGCAGTACAGGACTTAGCCAGAGGAGTGAGACAGGACTCCCACCTTCGACCGCAGATGGAGCGAGCCCAGGAGGTCCTCAGACCAACTAGGTCTGATTGCCGCAACCACCAATTGGATGGCCTGACCCGGGCTCAACGACACGAACAACGCACTGCCGCCAAAGACCTCCTGCTGCCACAGGAGAAGGGAGAGAGCAGAGAGCGAGAGGGGTTGACTGAATGTGACTCTCTGTCACAGGGACCAGGGGAAGTGCAGCTAGAGGGTGATTCACATGAGGGGCATGAATTGCATGTGAGTGCAGTGAGGGGGGCAGCTACATGCAAAGCTGCAAATGGTCCCGGGGAGCTGAGCAGTATGGGTGGGTCTTGTTCAGTGACTGAGAGAAATGTAAGAGATGTGACCATGCAGAGTTCTTCTGGCAACCCGTCCAGTCAGAGCACTCCTGGACGGGACTGTGGTGGCAGCCACCGGTCAGAGGAAGCATCATATGCTTTCTCTGCACCAGCCAAACATGATTGTGAGCGGGAGACAGGATCTGCATCCTTGACTCCATGTAAGGGACGAGAGGAGGAGGTGAATCAGGAGCACAGACATTGTGGAGACAGACCAAATTACAAGTGCTCACTGAGAGGTACCTGTGCCTGGGAGAGTGATGTCAGAGATGTGAGGTCACTCCCAACAGTGACATGCAGTCGGTCTGAGAGGCATGTGGATCACATAAATCAGGGGAAGTATGCAGACACTCTGCCATATCCCGATGTTGCTTGTGAGAGACCTGAAGAGTCTGAACTCTTGCAGGCATGTCAGAGTGTGTCTGAGGAGGTGAATCGGAAGTCTGGACAATGTGAAGGGATTCCAAATTACAAAGACTGTCCGAGAGGTACCTGTGCATGGGAGGATGATGTGAGGGATGAGCAGAGTAACTTGTGCAAAGCCAAGTGTGAGTCCAAGCGAGAGCGTGCTATGAGAGAGCATTCTACTTCTACTGGAGAGCCTGTGATGTGTAACTCAGCGAGTGTCAGTGGAAGAGTAGTGGGTTCTGGACAAAGTGAGAGAAAATCAGGCAATTCAGAGGAAAAGCACACAGGTGTCAGATTTGGGAAAATTCACGTTCCCTCTAATTTGAGAGAAGCACAGATGTCTCCCCAGTGGGAATACTGGAAGGCAGCTATGCAGGAAGAGCAAAATTCTCTAGATACTCATGAGGTCATGGAGTATGTTCCGAGACCTCGTGGACATAAGGTTATTCCAGTTCACTGGATATTTTCAGTGAAAATGGATGCACATGGCAATGTTGTGAGATTCAAGGCCAGATTAGTGGCACAGGGATGCAGACAAATCCCTGGAGTGGATGTGATGGAGGTCTTTGCTCCTACTAGTAGCTATGGAGCTAGAAGAGCTCTGCTTGCTGTTGCTGCAAGAGAGGGCTGTGAAATTCATCAGGTGGACGTTAAGACCGCCTTTCTGAATGGTGAGCTCGAGGAGGAAGTATATGTAACGCAACCTCCTGGCTTTGAGAATGGTGATAAGAATATTGTGTGCCGATTGAGAAAGGCGTTGTATGGCCTGAAGCAGGCTCCACGTGCCTGGCACAAAACCCTGAATGACAAACTTGAAGTCATGGGGTATGAGGTGTGCAAGAGTGATGCGGGAGTGTATGTGAGATGCTCTACTGATGGAGGAAAGTCCTATGTGCTGATCTATGTTGATGATCTTCTGATAGTTTCCAAGGGCATGTCAGAAATCGAGAGAGTGAAGGGACTTCTCAAGAAAGAATTCACCATCCATGATCTTGGGGAAGTGAAGGATTTCTTGGGATGTCAAGTGATGAGAGATAGAGATAAAGGGCTGATCACCCTGAGTTGCATCCCTAAAATCGATGCACTTGTAGAGAAATTTGGCTTGGATCTTGAGTCAGTGGGACCTGATACTCCCATGACAAAAGATTTCGTAATGTCCCAAAGGCCTGCACCGAGAGATGGGAGCGACAGCATTGGTGCTGGCAGTCCACTACCTCCAGGTCACCGTTACTGTGAGTTAGTAGGGTCTCTTCTGTATATAGCCAACACCACACGTCCCGATATAGCTCAGGCAGTAGGTGTATTGTCTCGTTATCGCATATCTCCCACCACAGCACATTGGAATGAAGCCATCCGTGTGTTGAAGTATCTGAAAGGAACCCGAGATTTGGTTCTAACTCTCGGAGGGGGGGAGATAGAGCTAGAAGGCTATGTGGATGCCGACTATGGAGGTGATCAGGATCATCGCTTCTCTACCACTGGCTTTGTCCTCACTGTGTTTGGAGGAGCAGTAGTGTGGGGAAGTAAAAAGCAATCTGCTGTTGCCACTTCAACAGTGGAGGCTGAATTCATGGCAGCAAGTGCTGTTGTGAAGGAAGCAAATTGGCTGAGAGGTTTCCTGGAGGAAATTGGAGTGTTACCGTGGATAGTGAAGATTCATTGTGACAACCAAGGGTGTATAAACCACCTGAGGAATCCGGTGTACTCCAAACACACAAAGCATATTGCAATTAGCTGTCATTTCGCACGTGAAGCTATTGCAAAGGGGCAGGTTGAATTCAAGTACATTCAATCTGCTAGAAATGTGGCTGACATTTTTACCAAACCACTAGTTAGACAAGTGTTTCTGGGACATCGTAACTCACTGGGACTGGCCAAGTTTCTGTGAGGTAAAGGCAAGGGGAAGTGTTGTGTTAATTAATTTTATGCCTTTCCCTCAGAGGAGTAATAATGGCAAGTCTCCGTATGAAGACAATACCAATTAGGAAAGAGAGGCAGAACCCTGAGTTCTGCCAGGCAATACATGCATTTGAACGAAGACTATCATAACGCAAGTTACAGACACGTTTGTAGAAAGGAGGCATATGGGGCAAGCACGGATAGGGAAGGCACTTGGTTGGAACTATAGTGGCACTCCGGGTGTCTATCAATCAGTTGCTAACCAGTCCTTGACTTGTATATGTCCGTGCCTACTTAACAACGCACAAGTAGGAGGACATCGTCTAACACCCTCCGTGCCGCCACCATGCAGGTGACTTAATCCTTATTGTATTCCTGGATTTAGCACTCAGATGAACATTGTTAGAACATGTTAGACATATAGAGTTGAGTTTAGCTCATCGGACAAAGTAATGAACACGACCTGGGTGAGAGCAGGTTAGGCGTGTTTGAACTGCGTCACCTTGTTAGGAGAGATGAGAGATATTGTAACACTTGGTTGGAACTATAGTGGCACTCCGGGTGTCTATCAATCAGTTGCTAACCAGTCCTTGACTTGTATATGTCCGTGCCTACTTAACAACGCACAAGTAGGAGGACATCGTCTAACACCCTCCGTGCCGCCACCATGCAGGATACGCCAAGCCCAGAATATTTCAACAAGGGAAACATTCTCGCCCCCCCTTTCCAGCTTCCTCTAGGCCTGCAGAGAGTGTGTTAGATAGAGTGCATGTGGACACTGTGGGGCCCATTTCACCAGCTGCCATCACGGGAGAGCGTTTTTGGGTTCTTGTGGTTGATGAAAAATCCCATCTGATAGCCTCATTGGCAGTAAAGTCGAAAGAAGCCATTCCCAAGGCCCTCATTGAGCTCTTGAAGTACTGGCAGACATTTCATGAGAAAGTGGTGAAGTGTGTGAGATCTGATAGAGGGACAGGATTAGAGCGCACAAGGACCCTGTTGGTGCACGCTGCAGCAGACCCTTCCTTGTGGAAGGAGGCATGGAGTCTGCCACCCTGCTTACAACGTGGGCCCCACCACAGGCAGGCCTCTGACCCCTACTGAGATTTCTATGGGGTAAAGCCTGATGTTGCTTCCTTGCGCACATGGGGCTGTGTGGCACATGTTCACATTCCCCCAGGTCAGCGGTCTGTATTTGGACCAAAGACCATTCCAGGCATGTTCATGGGTATTGCCCACAGTCAAGGCCTATAGAGTGTACGTAGGCAATGGTGTATGGAAAGAGAGCAGGGAGTTACATTCCTTGAGCATTTGAGAGGGGGGAGAGAGTGGGTATGTCTAAGGTGCAACCTGGATCCTCTCAATGGCTCTCAGGAGCGTCCTTGCAGGGCAGGGGAGGCAATTCCAATGTCCCCAGCTCACCAACAGCCATTCCCGTGAATTTTTGGGAAGCAGAGGATGACCCAGTGGTGGAGTGCAAGCCCACTGGATCTCCTGCTACCACTGCCAGCTCTCCAGAGGATCACAGCAGGCTGAGGAGCTCAGTCGGACCTGTGGCTGGAGCCCCCAGCAGCCAGGATGGTTCCCCTGCCACTTCAGAGACCTCACAGCAGTCATGGTCAGTGCTGGGCCATCTTCAAAATTTAGCTCGGGGGGGTGCTGAAGCGCACTCGCAGCTGGACAAACTGCAGAAGATGCAGGAGGGGGTCAGGTTCCAGGGGAAGTCTCAACATAGACTTCCCCCAGGAACCACCCTCACAAGGGATCAGCGTTATGAACAGCGCCAGGCTAGGAGGGACTCAGTAGGGGTCCCCATGCATGACCCTGGCTCAGGCCAGGTACTTGTGAGTGAGCCACCCTCGGTAGGTCTCCCTGATTTGCAGAGGCAGGTTGAGACAGGGGAGGCTATGCTTGGAGAAGATGTTAGCGAGAAGAGTAGTGGGCTAGAAGTGCCAGCAGCAGGGGAAGCACGTAGCCAAGTTGAGCTGGGAACCAGTCATGCTTATGGGGTGCAGCCTGACACAGTAGGCGCAGCTCAGGAAAGTCAGAGTAGTGTACCTAGGTGTGAGTCCAGGAGAGAGAGAGAGCTGCTGCTTCCACCTGCATTGAGAAAGGTGAGAGATTGTAATGGTGGAGCGCATGAGTCTGGCAGTTCAAGAGAGAGAGTTGGGGAGGGCTCTGGCAGTTCTGGCTGTACTGCAGGATCTCAACATAAGGTACAAAATGTACCTTATTCTGGGAACCAGGATCAGAGGAATATAAAAGACAACAGTCCCAGGAGTGCTGACAGTACTGCAGAGTCTCAGCATAAGGTACAAAATGTACCTTATGTCAAGCTGGGAAAGGTTCACGTGCCATCTAACCTGAGGGAAGCCCAATGCTCCCTCAGTGGGATTTTTGGCAACAAGCAATGAGGGAAGAGATGGATTCCCTTGATACCCATGAGGTTCTAGAGTATGTGGACAGACCACATGGACAAAAAGTTATTCCTGTCCATTGGATATTCTCCACTAAAATTGATGCACATGGGAATGTTACTCGCTTTAAAGCGAGGTTAGTTGCCCAAGGGTGTAGACAGATCCCTGGGATAGATGTTGGGGAGGTATTTGCACCCACCAGCAGCTATGGGGCAAGGAGGGCTGTGCTGGCAGTGGCTGCCACACAGAATCTTGAGATCCACCAAGTGGATATCAAGACGGCTTTTCTCAATGGAGAGTTGGAGGAAGAGGTCTATGTGACCCAACCACCAGGATTTGAGAATGGCAACACGAGGGTTGTGTGCAAGCTCAGGAAGGCACTATACGGTCTAAAACAAGCCCCACGGGCTTGGCACAAGACCTTGACCGACAAGTTGAGCGTGATGGGGTATAGTGTGTGCAAGAGCGATGCGGGTGTATACATCAGGAGGGCCCCTGATGGTAACCTGTCCTTTATTCTTGTTTATGTTGATGATCTTCTCATAGTTGCCAGATTGGTTGCAGAGATTGAGTGGGGGAAAGAGTTGTTGAAGAAGGACTTCACCATCCATGATTTGGGGAGGTGAATGATTTCCTGGGGTGTCAGGTCCTACGCAATAGAGTTCAGAGCACTATTTCCATGAGTTGCACTCCCAAGATTGATGCTCTTGTGGAAAAGTTTGGGGTTGCTGATGATGGGCGTGTGGTTGATACCCCCATGTCCAAGGACTTCGTGGCTAGCAGCAGACCCGAGTCCTCAGATGGTATGTCACATGGGGCAGGTACCCCACTGCCACCTGGTCATCGTACTGTGAGTTGATTGGATCGTTGCTATATATTGCCAATACGACCCGGCCTGACATTTCTCAGGCGGTTGGAGTGTTGTCAAGGTATAGAATGACACCCACTACCTCACACTGGAATGAGGCCATTCGAGTGCTGAAGTACTTGAGAGATACGAGAGAATTAGCTCTTACTCTGGGTGGAAAGGGGCCTGAGCTAGAAGGCTATGTTGATGCCGACTATGCTGGGGACCTGGACCACAGGTATTCCACCACTGGCTATGTTCTATCAGTCTATGGTAGTGCCGTGGTTTGGGGAAGCAAGAAGCAGAGCTCAGTTGCTACCTCAACTGTGCAAGCCGAGTTTATGGCAGCCGGCCATATTGTGAAGGAAGCCAACTGGCTTAGGGGCTTCTTGGAAGAGATTGGAGCTGCACCTTGGAGGGTCAAAATTTTCTGTGACAACCAAGGATGCATTTCCAATTTACGGAACCCCCTTTATTCCAAATTCACAAAGCATGTTGCAGTAAGCTTCCACTATGCTAGGGAAGCTATGGCACTTGGGCAGGTAGATATCCTCTATGTAGAATCTGCTCGAAATGTGGCTGACATTATGACCAAGCCACTTGCTACGCCCGTGTTTGTTGGTCATCGTGATTCACTAGGTTTGAGAAGATACACGTAAAGCATGCAGGCAAGGGGAAGTGTTGAGTTGTGAACATACATTATAGAATGCCTTGTGCTTTAGGTGATCTTCAAATGTACATTATTAGGATACGGGACCACTATCCACATAAGGTACCTCGAGACACGTTCGGATGAGGTCTATTTCGAACATAAGGTACAATCTGATCTTGATTACGCGTTAGTGTGAAAGGACTATTAAAGCTGCGATCACCGCATAGTCGAGCAACTGGTTTGGAAAGATACTGGGCACATAAGGATGCCAATCTTGTTCATGCAGTTGCATGTGTCTAAAGAGCAGACAGTCGTCCAGGACTGTAGCTGGAGAGGCACGAACTTACGACCTGTCTGCTTGCTTACAGGGTGTGTATTGGTAATGTGTTCATGTTTGATTGCTTGTTTGTAAGTGAACCATCTTAGTGTACAATCAAGTCTCCCAAACAGCTAAGGGACGGAGTCTTGATTGAGTATAGGAAGGTACTTGCTTTCAGCCGTCAGGAGCTTATCCGTGTGTAGATGCTCATTGACAGATCAACGTGTACACGGAACTGGTTTGGAAAGATACTGGGCACATAAGGATGCCAGTCTTGTTCATGCAGTTGCATGTGTCTAAACAGCAGACAGTCGTCCAGGACTGTAGCTGGAGAGGCACGAACTTACGACCTGTCTGCTGGCTTACAGGATACGCCACTGCCCATAACCTTTTACAATGTCCTTGTCTCTACTCTTCGACACACAGTAGAGCAGACCGTGGTTAACACCTTCCGTGCTGCCACTGCACAGGTAACGTGATTGTGAATGGTATAGAACATTTGAAGGCTCTGTAAGCCTTTGGTATATCATATTGAGTGTATGTGCTTGGCTTTCTTATCATCGGACAATGAGAATGATCCTACGTTGGAGAGGATCCGACGGAAGAGTTTAGGAAAGATTCGCAAGATTGTTACAAAGGAGCAACCGCCCAGACCACCATCCACGTCCAAGTCCCTTTCCCATAATATAAGGCTATGTTCTAGTCTAACTATAATTATTATATCACTAACTCACCCCCGCTACTCCACGGTGCTTCGTCCCATAAGGTCGCGTCACACCGCGTCAGAGATTCGGCAGTACAACTGTACCGGAATCCCTCTAACACCCTCCCCCTCTTATTCTTTGGCCGTCCCGGCAAAGACGAGTGAGGAGACTAACTAGTCCTAGCCCTCGGTGGTCTTGTCTGACGTCCCCAGCTCCATGTCAGACCCCTTCCAAGTCCAATGTCCAGTCCCAGTCCCTTACACATATACTGAAGGACGAAAGTCTAAGTCTATGTCCGAGTCCCAACACAAGTCCCAATACGAGGTCCAAGTCCCAAGTAACTTAATGCCATCACCCTACTATTCACGTTGCAAGTTGAGCATCTAAGGCAGCAATAGTCAAGTCCCGCGAGTGAGCAGCCCGTGCCACACGCACCCGAAGCAATCAGCTTGTATTACGTAAGCCCCGTCCCATGCCATGCTCTCGTACTAGGATACCCCCAAGGTACACTCTGGTGTGCCTGTCCAAAGCTTCCCTGATGGCCAAGGATGTACCAAGGGGCCGACCCGACCTCCCAGGGTGACTAAACTAACGCTTTCGTTTCTTTTTCCCATCTCCCTTGGCCTTCACCCTGTGGTTATCCCAATACGTCTGCAACGCCTCCCGCGCGCGTCCAAAATGATCCTCAGGCTCCCATGTATTATTGATATCTTCGTACCCTGTCCACTTAATGAGATACTCGCGTTTAACTTGTCGCCCTCGTCCCTTTTTCTCCCTATGTGCTAACACAGCCTCCACCTCATACTCCAATTCACCATATATCACCTCTGGTGGAGGTGGAGGTTGAACACTACCGTCACTACGGTAAGGCTTTAACAAGGAAACATGAAACACATAATGAAACACGCATTGACTTGGGTAACCGTAACTTAAACGCTACCACTCTATCCACACCTCTATCTATAACAAAGGGACCTATAAAGCGTGGCAGTAACTTCCGAGTACGCGTATGCTTGAACTTAATGTCTATGCTAGATAATAGCACCTGTTGCCCTACCTCGAAGGTTGGACCATGACGACGATGACGGTCTGCGTACGCTTTCATACGATCCTGGGCAGCCTTGAGGCACTGCCGAGCCCGTTCAACATCATAACGCATGCGGCGTACAAATTCTTGTGCCGCTGGGACATAGTCATCTCCTAAGAAGCGTACGGTCATCCGAGAAGGTAAAACTTCTTGGAAAGGTATCCTTGGGTCCTGCCCAAAAGTCAGCCTAAACGGCGTAGAATTTATAGACGCTTGATATGTATTATTATACACAAACTCAGCCTCAAAAAGATGTACGTCCCAATCCGTATGCCTACCCGTTACATAATGACGTAGATAGTCTTCTAGAATACGGTTTACCCTTTCGGTCTGCCCATCCGTTTGTGGATGGAAGGCCGTGGAGAGAGCGTTACGACACCCCGTGAGCTTAAACAGCTCTGAACAAAACTTATTGACCCAACGGGGGTCCCAATCACTAACTATCTCCATGGGAAAACCATGTAATGTAAATACTCTAGTCCTAAGCAGGTTGGCAATGTCTACTGCATCGGCCTCCGTCCAAGTGGCAGCAAAGTGTGCACACTTAGAGAGACGGTCCACTACTACCCATATGGCATCATGCCCAGACTTAGTTTTAGGCAAGCCAGTGATCAAGTCCATTGAAATGGATTGCCACTTCCTAGTAGGTATCTCCAGGGGATGCAAAAGTCCCGCTGGAAGTTGTGAGGAGGCTTTTACACGTTGACAACTGTCACAATGGGCCACAAAATCTCGAACATCCTCATAAACTCCTGGCCACCACCAAGATCTAGCCACCAACTCTAAGGTACAATCCCGCCCAAGGTGGCCCACCACTGGTGGCCCGTGGAGATTTTCTAAGACCTCCCTGCGTAGATTATACTTGGTCCCTTCCCTATCCACATGATGCGAGGGAACGTACACACGCGAGTTTTTATAGAATAACCCATTCCTAAAGGTTACCTTACCACGGTTTTGCCGTCGCTGGAGCCATGGATCACCTAAACTAGCCTGTTTGATACGGTCCAGCCACACGCCCTCCTCTCCGGGATGCGAGGGTAGGGTGATAGCGCCTGCAGTGACTCCAACCCCCATCG
This sequence comes from Botryococcus braunii, assembly GCA_002005505.1. NCBI lineage: Eukaryota > Viridiplantae > Chlorophyta > Trebouxiophyceae > Botryococcus > Botryococcus braunii. The sequence goes on from KV908534.1 coordinate 124,352, forward strand.
CCCCTGCAGTCCTTTCAGCATGTGCGGGCCCCATAAAATCAGGGTAACGCGAGATTGGGTCGGCAGGGTTTTGTCGACCTGGTGCCCAGACCCACTCTATGCTAAACTTTTGCAAGAACTCGGCCCACCGCGCCCGTCGAGGTGTTAGTGAGGACTGTTCCTGTAAGAAACTATTTGACTTATGGTCTGTAATGACCTTAAAGGACTTTCCTAACAAGTAACACCGCCACTCCTTTAAAGCACACATGACCCCGGCCAACTCTTTCTCGGTTGTAGAGTAGTTTCTCTCCGCATCACTTAATTTTTTGCTGAATTATGCTACCGGCCTATCATTCTGCAGTAAGATTGCCCCTACCCCTACATCACTGGCATCGGAAATGATCTTGAGCTCAACGGCCTTGGTCACATCCGGCAACACTAACACAGGTGCGGAGGTTAGAGCGTCCTTAATTCGTTGAAATGCATGTTGTTCTACCTCCCCCCATGCCCAAGGACGTTTGGTACTAGTCAAGGATGTCAAAGGTGCTGCAATGATACTGTAACGCGCGATAAACTAACGAAAATAATTGGCCAATCCGAGAAATTGCCTTACGTGTTGTACGCTAGAAGGCGTGGGCCATTTATTAATTACCTCGATCTTCTCTGGATCAGGTTTAAGCCCATCCTTCCCCACTAAATGTCCTAAGTATTTAAGTTCGTGTGTGAGAAAGTTACATTTAGACAACTTAGCATACAACTGATGTTCCCTTAAGCGGTCTAGCACCCGCTTGAGGTGGTGCATATGGTCCTCTGAAGTTTTACTGTATACTAACAAGTCATCAAGATAAACAACAACAAATCCTTCTCGGACAAAGTCATGAAAGATAGTGTTCATTAAACGCTGGAATGTTGCTGGGGCATTAGTGAGCCCAAATGGTAAAAGTAAAAATTCATAAGAACCAAAGGGAGTCCGGAAAGCTGTCTTCGGTATATCGGAATCCAAAAGTCTAACTTGGTGGTATCCAGACAAGAGATCGAAAGAAGAGAAATGTTTTGCACCTTGTAATTTGTCAAGCAAGTCGTCTATCCTAGGCAAGGGATATTTATCTTTGACAGTCAAGTTGTTGATGGCCCTATAGTCTATAACCATCCGGAATGTGCCTTCTTTTTTTCGTACAAACAGGATGGGACTGCCATAAGGTGAAGCACTTGGCCTTATCAAACCTTGCTGAAGCAATTCTTCCACCTGCTTTTTACATTCTTCTAATTCAAGATGAGAAAGACGATACGTTGGCCTACAAGGGGGTCTGTGTCCCGGGTCCATTGGAATAGTGTGCGAGACTTGCCGCACGGGCGGCAAGCTCGGCAATTTAGTGGAAAACCTATCCACATACTCCTTCAATAAATCTTTTAGAGCATCGGGTTTTTCCAGCAACTCTATGACACGACGGGAGTTTTCATTTTATTGGCCTTCGGCACCCAACAAGTCCTCTTCCCAAGGGTTCAACTGTTCTGAAGCCATGGCGGCTGCAGAAAATATCTTTTGCACCTCTGGGGTCATTTCATCCAATGTAACAGTAGTAGTACCTTCTTTTGAATCCCCGGTGCTTATTCGCACAAGTCCCCAGAATGCTTGCGCACCCTTACGCAAGTACCGGCAAGCTGTCACCGCACCTACCACCTTTGGCGGTCCTCTCCGCTGATTTCCCCAGTAGTGAGTAGGTGTGTTGGACAGACTAACATAGTTGTGTTTTGCTCGGAGGTAACACATGTTATTCCCATAGTTTAAAATTACCCCCCGAGCCCGTAGAAAATCTTGCCCCAAAATAACATCTACCCCATCCAAAAGTGTATCGCATACAATGTAATGTGAGAGGCTAAGTGTATTCTTAACCGAGCCGTGCCCGCTGACTTCATCGTTTGACCATCTGCCAACTGAATGTTGACACTTTCAGTATTCGGCCTGATTCCCAATGTTTATTAAGAAAGAAGCTCTAGCAAAAGAGTGGGTTGCTCCGGAGTCCATAAGAGCAGTACCCCATACCCCACTTACGTTAACATTAAAAATCATATGTAAACTTCTGTTACTAAAAGCCTGTGCAAAGCTTATGTTATACTTGGGGGCAGCATAAAAAGTTCTGAAAGAGTAGGGAGTATTTCTATCTTTCTTACCCTGCCTAACTAATTTCATTCCCTTGATGAGAGAGTAAACACTATGAACTTTAGAAACTTTTTCCCCTAATAAGAAACACGCCGATAAGTGTGGGTTTTTCAATTGTGCCTCTAAAAAGGACCCTAACACTTCTGCTTTTCCAGGGGATACAATCACAAAGGAAGGTCTAGAAGTGCCATCTTCAAGCACTACATCTCCTTCCTCTTGTGTAAATCGACAATGAAGCAAAGTTTCAAGTGTTTTCTGTTGTTCAGAATAAAATTTGTCGAGACAAGTAAAATTTGGGGAATGTAAGTTTGCCATTTAATATCTCCCCCTTCCCCTTCTTCCTCCTCCTCCTCTGCCTCTGCCCCTGCCTCTGCCCCAGCCCCATCCTCTGCCCCTGCCCCTGCCTTGTCCATATCCCTGCACCATCCCTGCCCCTGCTGGCAGAGCCTATGGGGCAGGGAGACCACGAATGGCCCCCCTATGTAACGGAATGCGAGGATTTCCGAGCATTTCGGGACATTTGCGGGAGACGCCCTTTGGCGCCATACTGCACGCCCGTGGGAGCCACGTGGTTAGCCGCTCGAACGAGAGTAGCACCTTCCGTCGGTGATGGTTGCTTACGCCATGCACAGTTGGCACTCCGTCATTGCGTGTGTTTGATAACAATAGTTGTCACCGTTAGCACGCCAGCGAGTGGACGATCTAGGGCTCTCACGAAGAATAGAGGGACATAAGTCGTACATGGGCCGAGTCCGAATCATAGGCGTCCCCTGGCTAGGAACCCGCGTGCCGAGTAGATTAACACGAGAGGACAGAACTGGAGAAACCACAAGGGTAAGCTGTGTGGTGGGGTGGTTCTTGTAAACGCTTGTTTGCCCCAAGTGACGGACCTCGTGTCGCGCCTCGTTCCTTGCTCCCCTCCTGCCTTACTTCCTTATAAATTCCGCTGAGTTATTACAAATGTAATAACTCAGCGGAATTTATAAGGAAGTAAGGCAGGAGGGGAGCAAGGAACGAGGCGCGACACGAGGTCCGTCACTTTGGGGCAAACAAGCGTTTACAAGAACCACCCCACCACACAGCTTACCCTTGTGGTTTCTCCAGTTCTGTCCTCTCGTGTTAATCTACTCGGCACGCGGGTTCCTAGCCAGGGGACGCCTATGATTCGGACTCGGCCCATGTACGACTTATGTCCCTCTATTCTTCGTGAGAGCCCTAGATCGTCCACTCGCTGGCGTGCTAACGGTGACAACTATTGTTATCAAACACACGCAATGACGGAGTGCCAACTATGCATGGCGTAAGCAACCATCACCGACGGAAGGTGCTACTCGCGTTCGAGCGGCTAACCACGTGGCTCCCACGGGCGTGCAGTATGGCGCCAAAGGGCGTCTCCCGCAAATGTCCCGAAATGCTCGGAAATCCTCGCATTCCGTTACATTATCCCCCCCTTAGTCCTTTGCATGTCCTCATGCAAACCCACTCGAGGATTTTCACTGAGAAGAACAACCAGAGAAACCGGTAAACTGGACGGCCCAAACCTCCAACTGCCTTCTGACCCCTGCCGAATTGGTGGTTCATGGGGTCCCCACTTCCAATGTATAATATCTCCAAGTAAACACTTCCTTGCCATTTATTTATTTTTTATGGCTTTTCTAGTACACTAGGTAGACTTGCGTCTAATCTTATTCGAAGAACAAACATGAAGAAATAAACGTTCAAACATGAAAAACAAGTGTCCCATTTCCCAAGTCCAAGAGAACAGAAAAATCTAATCCAAAAACATACAACACAAAAGAATAATTAAAGTGCTTAAGTCCAAAAAGTAGGGAACTTCCATGAAGACGTTCCATGCTCCCAATGAGTCCCGTTCCCGTAATGGATGATCCCAAGTCAACATACTGTACAAATCCACATAAGGTACATATTCCAGTTCATGCCGAACGACTCGGGTTGCATTGGCTCTGAACCATGATCCAAAAGGAACAAACAAAGAAACAAAGTCCACCGTTCCCAAAAGTCCCAACAACACAAACTTCCAAGGTCCAAGATTTCAAGAGAGTCCAAGTCCCCCTATTGACATAGACAGTCCAAGACCTACCAGTCACATAGAAGAGAGCAAAGATCTGTGCGGACCCTAAAGAGAGCAAAGACAAGGTAACCGACCGGAGGAGCGGGCAGCAGGGGAAAGGCCTCAAACGGCCGTCTCGCCCCACGTGGGCGGGCCCAACTCCTGGTGACGGTGGTAGGCGTTGATGGTGTCCTTTGCGTGGTCGAACATGTCCAAGGGCTCCCAGTCGTCTCCGACGTCGTAACCTGACCACAGTACCCAGTACTGGTAGGCTGGGGTACCGTCCGGGAAGTGGAGGGCCCGGTTCCCCTTCATCAAGGGACAGTGACCCAGGATGCCGTCCACGACGTACTCGGCATTCTCCGTGCCGTCATCGCCCTTGACCATGCGTGGTCCCGGCTGGTATTTGTAAATGCTGAGGCGGTCTGGGTTACGTGGCCCCTTGTAGAGGTCCACATATTCCACGTTTATGCGTGGGTGAAACTTCAGGGCGGCGGGGACGTCCAGCTCAACAGAGTTGGGATGGACGGCAGTGACCCGGAAGGGTCCAATCCGGCGCCTGGCAAGCTTTATGTACTTCTGCGACGTCAGGGCGGCTGGGAACTTCGTCCGAAGGAGAACAAGGTCCCCCTCCTTATAGATCACAGCCCGGCGGTGGCGGTTCGCCTGGGCCGCCTGCCGCTCCTGAGCTGCAGCCAAAAACTTCCGTGCAAGAGTAAGGGAGTCTTGCATCTTCCGGAGGAAAAGATCTGCCCGATCTGCTTTCCCCCCCTCCATGTGTCCCATAGCAAATGGAATGTTTGGGTCCTGCCCATATGTCAAGCGGAACGGTGTGGTGTTGATCGAGGCTTGCCATGTATTGTTATAGGCAAACTCTGCAACAGCCAGATGGTTTTCCCATTCTTTAGGCTTATCCCAAACATAATGTTTGAGGTAGTCCTCAAGAATCCTGTTAACCCGTTCCGTTTGTCCGTCAGATTGTGGGTGATAGGCTGTAGACCGTGCAGGTTTGCAGCCTGTTAAATTTAGGAGTATATCCATAAATTTACTCACAAACTTAGGATCCCTATCCGACACAAGTTCCTCTGGAAATCCGTGGTATCTCCAGACTTTATCCCTTAGCAAAACTGCTACATCATATGAGTCAGCTTTTGTGGTGGTGGGCACAAAGTGAGCACACTTACTTAACCGGTCCACCACAACCCATATGGCATCATTCCCGTTTGCGCTCCGTGGCAACCCCGTTATGAAATCCATGGAAATGCTTTGCCATTTCCTAGTCGGGATTTGCAAGGGGTGAAGGAGGCCTGCGGGCAACTTATTTGAAGCTTTGACCCTTTGACAAGAATCACAGTAGGCAACATATTCCCGCACGTCCTCTGTCATTCCCGGCCACCACCATTCCCGTTTCACCAGTTCATACATCTTGGCAAAACCAGGGTGTCCCACATACAAAGGTTCATGCAATGCCTTGAGTATATCTTGTCTTAGGTTTCTCCCCACGACTCCTTCCCCATCCTTCACCTCATAATGCCCTGGGACATACTTCCGTCCCTCCTTCCCATATTCCCATATCCCATTCCTGAAATGCACCTTCCTTCTGTTCGACCTCTTTCCCAACCACTCATCATCCATGTATGCCCTCTTTACTAACTCTAGGAAGGGTTCACACGTGTCAAGCTGCTGGGTGACTCCGCTCGGGCGGGCCCTCCCGCCGGAGTCCATTGCGACCCGGGGCTTGACACTCCTGAGCTCGGGCTCCGCTGGCTCGACGTTGCGTCGGAGCTGCCTGGCCGCGAGGATTGGGACCCTGGACAAGGCATCTGCGACGTTAGTCTTGCCTGGCTCCCAAACCCAGAGTATGTCAAACTCCTGCAATCGCTCAGCCCACCTAGCTCTTCTCGGGCTAAGTCCTGCCTGTTGTTGCAAAAAGGTATTACACTTATGGTCAGTGGTTACGGTGACTGGTTTTCCTAACACATAACATCTCCATTCCTGTAGAGCATACACTACAGCCAGCAATTCCCTTTCCGTAGCAGAATAGTTACGCTCTGCACTATTCAACTTTTTGCTATAGTATGCTACTACTTTCCCGTCCTGCATGAGAACTGCTCCCACCCCAAAATCACTTGCATCACATGTCACTTGGAATGGTTTCCGAAGATCAGGTAGTGATAAGATAGGGGCCTCTACCAAAGCAGTCTTCAATGCTGAAAAAGATTCCTCCTGTTCCAATTCCCATTCCCATGCCCTCTTGCTGCTTGACAACTTTGTCAAGGGAGCAGCGATGGCACTGAAGTCCCTGATAAACTTCCTGAAGTAGTTTGCAAGGCCCAGAAACCTACGGACATCCGTGGTGTTTTTGGGTACGGGCCATTCCTTGACTACTTCCACCTTTTGTGGGTCCACCTTTAATCCATCCCTTCCAATGATATGCCCCAAGTATCGAAGTTCAGAACGCATGAACTCACACTTGGGTAGCTTGGCAAAGAGTTGCTTCTCTCGCAAGCGAGCGAAGACTTTTTCCAAATGAACATAATGCTTGTTTTCATCCTTGCTGAAAATGAGCACATCATCCAAATAGACAACGACAAATCCCTCCCGAATGAAATCATGGAAGATTTCATTCATCAGCCGCTGAAAAGTGGCCGGAGCATTCGTTAAACCAAAGGGGAGCACCAGAAACTCGTACAACCCGAATGGTGTTCTAAATGCTGTCTTTGGGATATCTTCTTCTTTAAGCCGGACCTGATGGTATCCGCTCAATAACTCCAGGCTTGAGAAGACCTTTGCTCCTTTGAGCCTATCAAGCAAATCATCAATCCGGGGCAAGGGGTACCTATCCGGAATGGTAATCTGGTTGACAGCTGTAACGTTCCGAGTGCGAAGGGTCCGTTAGGGAGCCGATCGGCATCGAGCCGATAGCGCGTGATCGGAGAGCGGGGTACGATGACCTCATTATGTAATCTGGCCAGCTTGGCTGGCGGGGTGCTATCAGACGGGTCGCACCTGTGTGAGGTCATTCTCACACGAACTTGAGATCACAGGATACTACAACTGGTATCGGCGAGAGTTTCTAAAACCCGGGGTTTTAGATCTCTCGTGTATCTTGTGTGTGTTACGGACCTCGGGTCTGTGGTTGCGAACCGGGGGTTTGCGACGATGGCTCTTCGTACTCTTGTAGAGGTACCGTTGGGCCTAAGAAACACGTTCACAGTAGTTGCTCCTGTCAGGAGGATTGCTTTGGGTCCCTTTTGGGACGATACTTGGGCTAATTGGGCCAAGAAGAACCCGCGCGTTCCGGATATCTCGGGCGGCTTGAGCTTCGAGAATTGTCGCGATTTCGCGAAATCAAAGCTCACAGAGATCAGAGCACTTGGAAATGCTGAGATCGCTGTGCAGCAGTTGGTTTGTGAAATCGGGATTTATTTCACGAAGCTCGAACCGATCGAGGTTCACCTGACGGAGCTGACAAAGCAGCTGAACCTCCAGGTAGCTGGAGAGGGCGGGTTTAAGCCGGGTTTCGACTCGGTGGCGCATTTTGCCGAAATGCAGAGGCTCGCGTCGACGAAAACGGAGTATGTGACGAGAGTGTGGCAGCTGTACTTCATTGCTGCCGAGCTCGACACAGATTCTTCCGTCGGTCGTACCGAGGACCGCGTGGATATGTTGGAGGCCGAAGTTGCGGTGCTGAATCAACGCGTTGCAGGTGGGCACCCCACTTCTGGTCCTTCCGTTGACGTGTTGAATTCGGAATTCAATGCGAAGAGAACAACTGAACCTTCACGTGGGCCCTTTCGGCGCCCACCGGCTCCGTTGTTTAATGGGGAAAAGGAGGGGACTGACATAATCACTTGGCTCGGTCAATTTGATGATTATTCGTGCATTTTGGGCCTCCGTGATGATGAATTAGTGTCCCACGCGTCCCTTTGCCTTACTGGTCGAGCCGCTAAGGAATGGGCGCTCCTTAAAAGGTCCCTTTCTGTTCAGGGAAAGGATGTGAAGGACTTTGCCGTTTTCAAGACTTCTCTTCTCGCTCATTTCGTTGAAGTTGAAGTAGAAAATACTGTGCGCCCTCGTTTGGCGCGTCTAAGGCAAACGAAGTCCGTTGCAGCTTACCATGCTACGTTCCGTGCTATCATGGTTGAAGCTGTCAAGTATCCTATCTCGGGCCCTGAAGCTTGTGCTTACTTTAGGGCGGGGTTAAAACCAAACATACTGGAGGTTTTAACACGAGACTCTCTTGTGCGAAATGAGCTTGGCAATCTGGATATGGTTGTTCAAGCTGCCATGGAAGCTGAATCCTTCTTACGTATGCTGCCGGGTGCAGCGAACGAGAAGGAGACCCAGGAGCTGAAGGCCTTGCTCAAGGGTAAGCGCGCGGCAGACGGGGATGCTGTTCCACCCCCCAAGCGCGCTGCCTTTGGGAAGCCCTCGGGCTCCACGAGTGGATCTGGTGCTGGGCCTTCGGGCACGCAACCCAATGCGTATGCCGCGAGGATGAAGCGTGAGGGCCGCTGCTACAAGTGCGGGGAACTGGGCCATACGGCCAAGTTCTGCAAGAAGCCTGATGCCCACGACAAGGGCAAGGGCAAGGCACCTGCTTCCTGAAGGTATGGGCCTTCAGACCAAGCGGGGGCTGATGTAAGTCCAATGCAGATTGTCGCTAATGCTTTCCACCCAGATGCTGAGGTGCAAAAGCTGACTATGACTTTTGATGGCCAGGTGCAAGGCGTGCACTGCCAGGTATTGGCTGACTCTGGAGCTAGCTGCAACATCATCAGCGCAGCGCTCGCGGATAGACTTGGTCTACAAATAGAGTCACCACCGGAGAAGGCAGTGTTGCAAATGGCCAATGGCATGGAAGTTGATCATCTTGGGCATGTTACAATCTCTGTGACGATCCAGGGTTACCGTTTTGCTGCGGTAACTTGTACAGTGATGCATGTTCACTCCTGTGAGTGGGATGTGTTGTTAGGGCAGCAATGGTTGACCAGAGCTCGTGCTAGTGTGAACTTCGATGACAAATGTGTCACTGGGTACACTAGGAAGGGTAAGCCCTTTCGGTTACGATGTAAGGACAACATCGCCATGACTGACTCTGATTGTACAGATGTAAAGAAGTTAGTCATAACGATGGTACAGGCCAAGCGTCTTGCGCGCGCGGGGTGTAAAACGTTCTTATCATCTGTAACGCAATTGCTGTCTTCTGAAGCATCGCTTGTGGAAGTACCTGTGAGTGTGCACTCTTTGCTACAAGAGTTTGCAGATGTCTTCCCTGAAGACGTGCCAGGGCTACCCCCTGACCGTCCTGGGGTTTCTCACACAATCCCTCTGATTGATCCACATGCGAAGCCTCCATCCCGACCCTTCTACCGACTGTCTCGTTCGGAGGTGATGGAAGCTGAAAGACAGGTGAAGCTGCTCCTGGAGAAGAAGTTCATAGAACCTTCAACTTCTCCTTACGGTGCACCTATCCTGTTTGTCCAGAAGAAGGACGGTGGTTTGCGGATGGTTATTGACTATCGCGCACTTAACAAACTCACCGTCAAGAACAAGTACCCAATGCCTCGCATTGATGATGCACTGGATCAGCTTCAAGGTGCGACCTTGTTTACAAGTCTGGACTTGACATCAGGGTACCATCAGATCCGGATATCCGACGAGGATGTGCCTAAGACTGCCTTTCGTACACCCGACGGATTGTTTCACTGGCGTGTCTTGCCGTTCGGATTGACGAACGCGCCGGCAACTTTTCAGACGGCAATGAATACAATATTCCGGCCGTATCTGCATAAGTTTGTCTTGGTGTACTTAGATGACATCCTCATCTACAGTAAGACACCAGAGGAGCATTGCCAGCATTTGCGGCAAGTGTTGGAGCTTCTTCGAGAGCATCAGCTCTATGCAAATATGAAGAAGTGCTCCTTCGCTAAGTCTGAGGTGGCTTACTTGGGCCATATTGTCTCTTCTGAGGGCGTGAAGGTTGACCCACGCAAGACTGCTGCAGTCTACAATTGGCCTAAGCCCACGTGCTTGACGGAGCTGCGATCCTTTCTTGGATTAGCAACATACCTCCGTAAGTTCATTCGAGACTTTGCAAGGCTGGCCATGCCCCTGCATGGCATGACTCGCAAGGGTGTCCTTTGGGACTGGAAGAGCTCGTGTCAGCAAGCCTTTGATGCTATTAAGCAGGCTTTGACTCAAGCTCCGTGCTTGGCTTTCCCGGATTTCTCTAAGCCGTTTGAGGTGCATACGGATGCCTCACTGGCAGGTCTTGGGGCCGTCTTATATCAAGAGGGCCGCCCCATTGCCTTTGAGAGTCGTCGCCTCACACCGGCAGAAATCAATTATCCAACTGGGGAGCAAGAGCTGCTAGCAGTGGTTCACGCCTTAACGGTGTGGCGCTGTTATCTTGAAGGTGGGCCGGAGTTCCGCGTGGTCACTGACCACAAGGCTATTACCTACCTTGATACTGTGGCACAGTTGAGCCGCCGCCAGACACGTTGGGCAGAGTTTCTCTCCCGGTTCCATTTCACATGGGAACATATGGCGGGTGCCTCAAATGTGGTTGCCGATGCGCTGAGCCGCACGCCGGTGGGATATTCACCTCCAAACTCATTGGTGAACACTGTTGTGGTTCGTTCCACTCGTTCATACGTTTCGGAGGGTCCCCCTTGTCTTCCAAATCGCTCCCTTCGGAATGTCATTTGCGCCGTTACCCGGGCACAGGGTACTCCCTTGGCTGTAGAGGCTCGTGGTATGGGACACGAGTCTAGGCCTCCTTCAGGTGGGGGAGAGGGCATGACGTGGAAGGACAAGTTTGTGCGTGGTTATCAGGAAGACCTTTGGTTCAAGGAACCTAGCAATGTGGCGCCTCTGGTCGCACACGACGGCTTCCTGTTATACGAAGGAAAGATAGTTGTGCCGCATGCATTTGGGCTTAGATCCCACCTTATGGAAGAAATGCATGATAGCCCGTATGCTGGACACCAAGGTGTGAACAAAACCCTGAAGCTGGTTGCCCGCCATTATTGGTGGCCGACGATGACACAGGATGTAACGCAGTACGTGACTCACTGTCACCTCTGCCAGAAGAACAAGGCAAGACATGCAAAGCCTTCGGGGCTGTTGCATCCCCTTGAGCTTCCGCATAAACCGTGGGACACGGTGACCATGGACTTCATCACCCAGTTGCCTCGCACCAGGGATGGGCATGATGCCATACTGGTTGTGGTGGACAAGCTGTCGAAGATGGTTCACTTGGTGGCTACGCAGACCACGGCGACTGCTGAGCAGACAGCGAAGCTGTTTGTGGATCACATTTGGAAGCTCCACGGAGTGCCTAGGAAAGTGGTGTCTGACAGGGATCCCCTGTTCACGAGCCACTTCACTCGAGCCTTGTGTCGGATGCTTGGGACCAAGCAGGCCATGTCAACGGCGTATCATCCTCAGACGGATGGGCAGACAGAACGTGTGAACCGTGTTCTTGAAGACATGCTTCGCATGTATGTGTCTCAGTCACAGACTGACTGGGACGAGAAGCTGTCGTGTGCTGAGTTTGCTATCAACAATGCAGAGCACTCCAGCACAGGCTTCACGCCGTTCATGTTGAACTATGGTCATCACCCGTACCTACCAGTATCGGTGCTGCCAGAGTTCAGGGTCCCGGCTGCCTCGAGCTTTGTCCAACGCATTCAGCGTTTAGTGGCAGAAGCGCGGCGCACACATCGCATTGCGACGGAACGCCAGGCACGTTACGCTAACACGAAGCGTAAGGATGTCACGTTCGCTCCAGGAGATTGGGTCCTGTTGTCGGCTAAGAATCTGAGGTTCAAAGAGGGCACACCGAAGCTGTTGCCTAGGTGGGTCGGGCCGTTCCAGGTTGCCAAGGCAATAGGGGGCAACTCCTATGAGTTGATCCTCCCGGCACGCTGGAGGATACATGACGTGTTCCATGTATCACGGCTGGAACGATACCGCCGAGATGGCACGGTCCAACCACCACCACCTGCAGAGGTGCTGGAGGGGGAGGACGAGTACGAGGTTGAGAAAATTCTCGACCACCGGAAGGCTCGCCGTATGCATGAGTTCCTGGTTCGGTGGGTGGGATACTCCCCTGAACATGACACGTGGGAATCAGAGGCGAACTTGCGGAATGCCCCTGGGGCGTTGAAGGAGTATTGGGCACGGGTCAAGACGGGCTAGGACCCGGGAGACACACAAATGGCCTTGAGTCGGGCTGTTGTCACTTCGGGGGTCGTGGCATTCGATCCACATGTCCAGTCGACGGGACATCCCTCGTTAGCGGCGAAGTGGTTGCGTTGTTCAACATGTCGTCCTACTCAATAGCTCCTCCCTGTCCCTGGCTATGCCAATGGAAGGGCCCTATTCCGTTCACTGCGGACTTAGTAGCACCTCAGATAGTCTCAAGGGCATGGTGCACCCCGGGTCCTGGACTCGGTGTCTGAGAGTCTCTGCTGATGGTGGGTTGTGACTCTAGAGTAACCATGTACTCTAAGCGCTATGGTGATGGTCAGTGAAACCCCGAATAGCTTGATTAGCCAGATGGATTTCTGGTGACGGAGGTTGTACTTCCGGGAGTGCTCCGCGGGCAGTCCAAATGAGCATGGGTGTGGATTGTCGTTACCACTAGTCTGCCGGGACTAGGGTGGCGGGTGGCTGGGCAAGAGGTATGGGACTCTTGTCTGTAGGGCTCCCTGCGAAGGTGGCTGGTCAGGACGTGATACACTCTTGACTGTAGTGCTTCCTGTGTGGGAGATGCATCCCCCTCAATCCGAGACGGCTTGAGCCTAGGTGGGGGAGGGTGTAACGTTCCGAGTGCGAAGGGTCCGTTAGGGAGCCGATCGGCATCGAGCCGATAGCGCGTGATCGGAGAGCGGGGTACGATGACCTCATTATGTAATCTGGCCAGCTTGGCTGGCGGGGTGCTATCAGACGGGTCGCACCTGTGTGAGGTCATTCTCACACGAACTTGAGATCACAGGATACTACAACAGCTCTATAATCAATTACCATCCTATAAGTTCCTTCCTTCTTTTTAAGAAAAAGAACAGGAGATGCATAAGGTGAGTGACTAGGCCGGATGTGCCCTAATGCGAGAAGCTCATCCACTGTTTTAGTACACTCTTCCATTTCTAGAGAAGATAAACGATAAGCAGGCTTATTAGGAGGTACAGAGCCAGGTTGTATCCTGATGGTGTGATACACCTGTCTATGCGGTGGCAATCCTGGCAAACCTTGAGGAAACAAATCACTGTACTCCCTAAGGAGCACCCCCAATTGTTCCGGTTTGCCCTTCAACACCTCCTCCAATCCCAAGGATCCCGTGAGCTTACCCGACGACGACGTTTGTTCCTCCTCCTCCTCCTCTATTATTCCCTCTTCCTCCCCCTCCACTGGGGGTTCCGAGAATAATTCCGGGACCGGCCCGCCCTGGGTACCCGGTCCCGTGGAGTTGGTTGAGGAGATGTGAAATTCGTCGTCGGAGGGATCGAGCCCGTTTTCCTCCAGGGATGTTTCCTGCTCATCCCATGCATACTCTTCAGGTCTCATGACAACATTCAACAGACAAAGTCTCCATTGATCTACTTTGTTCTTCCCCTTCCTCACTATGTTCATACCCCATTGCAACGTGCAGGGTAAGACTTTCCTGTGAGGGTCCAACGTTACCCACTTCCCTTGATGTTTTATTTATGCTTTCCCAACCCCAACACTGACTGTGGCTTCCCTGGGAGACATCCAGTCTTGACCCAAAATGAGATCCACTCCCTCCATGATAGAATCACATACAAAGAAAGTATGGCGGGTGACTGTTGAGTTCTGAACATTATTATTGAATGCCTTGTGCTTTAAGTGATCTTCATGTGTGCACTATTAGGATATGGGTCCATTGAGAACATAAGGTACCTTGAGACACGGCAGATTCTGGACGTTTTCGAACATAAGGTACAATCCTATCTAGATCACACGTTTGTCGGATGAACTCTTAAGGCTGCCCCACCGGAGTGAATACCAACTGGTTGTGAAAGATGCTGGGCATCACCAGATGCTAGTCTTGTCCGACAGTTGTGTGTGGCACTCAGCAGACAGTCGTACGGACTGTAGCTGGAGTAACTTCGTCTATTGACGACCTGTCTGCTTTGTACAGGTACGGTGCGGCAGTGTGTGTTGTATCATTGTTGCTATTGTGAGAGTGAACAAGCTTAGTGTACCCTGTAGTCACTCAAACAGATAAGGGACAGTGACTTCAGGGAGTATAGGCATGTACTTGAACGTAGCCGTCTAGAGCCTTATCTAGTGATTGCTTGATCGGTGCTTGTGTACAAGATAATGATGTAACGGAACTGGTTGTGAAAGATGCTGGGCATCACCAGATGCTAGTCTTGTCCGACAGTTGTGTGTGGCACTCAGCAGACAGTCGTACGGACTGTAGCTGGAGTAACTTCGTCTATTGACGACCTGTCTGCTTTGTACAGGGAAAGCCGATTGCCCATAACCTTTCACAGGTTATGGGCCCACGCCCTTCCAGCTGAGCCAAGTAAAAGCAGGAGTGAAGGTCGTCTACGGATGGGTCAGACGTAAGCGTCAACAAAGGAGCTCGAGCATGGCGCAGCGGCGCAAGGGAACTCGAGTGTACCAGGACCATTATCTTACTCACAGTTTACCTTTCTGGGAAATTCATAATTGAAGTTTTAGCTGTGCTTTATCATTCATAGACGTTGTCTAGAAGCACTGAGTGAGTCGGGCCGGACTCCGGCGCAAACTTCTGAGGGGAACATATCTGCTACTACTGTGCAAGACTGGCTGCTAAATTTCCATGACATGGAGGGAATTGTAGGGTATTGCTGCATTCCAGAAGTTTATGAGTAAGTTTGGCTGGTGAAGTGACAATAGTATGACAAAAAGGGGCAAAGAAAAGGAAAGTAGCAGTGAAACAGCAATGTCTCAACCTGGAGAAGTCAGTGGGGCCACTCCAGGGCAGTCTATGACCGGGACACAATCAGCCACTGCAGAACCAAAGGTGGAGATTGACAAGGCAGCCTACATCCCCAATACCTCTAATCCAAAGATGACTGTCATGCTTGATGATGGAGGGCGCAATTTTGAATTTTGGTATGAAAATTTGGAGGCGTGCGCAAACACCAAGGGGGTCAGAGCGGCTTTGGAGAGGCCAATGCCAGGGTCGGTGGAGAACTCAGCCATCAAGCAGTGGCTGATCCAGTCAGTTCCAGTCATCTGGCATTTTCAGATCTCATGCCACAAAGCAGCGTTCGACTTCATCGCGTGGGTGAAGAACAGTCACACTGGAGGGAGCAACCAAGACATCAACCTTGAGTGGTACAAGGAAATGGAGCAGGGCATCAAGACAGGGGAGACACTCAAGGTCTACCTCTACAGAATGATGGATCTGGCTACAAGTCTCAGAAACAACGCGTTCATCCTCTTGGACCACAATGTTGGGGAGCTGATGGTGAAGGGCCTCCCTCCTGTGCTGAGGCTCGAGTCCCTGGAGGTTATGGCAACCGACAAGCCGCCATTGGAGCTGATTCAAAGAATCCTGCGCGCCGCAGCCAGCCGTGGGTACAAGGACCCACCTGCAGAGGGAACACCTCAGGCCATGGCAGCTGCAGCAGTGGCTGGTCCCTCTGGGGGGGTAGCTGGAGCGTCATCAAGCGCTGGAGCTGCACCAGGAGTGGGAGCAGTACCGGGAGTTGGAGCAGCACTACCAGCAAACGAACAGCCTCCCGCTGGCCCCTCTGCAACGACTTTTGGTGGCAGGGGGCGTGGACCTGGCAGGGCAAGAAGGCCCAGAGAGGAGCTTACATGCCACTTCTGCAAGGCAAAGGGCCACTTCATGACTGACTGCGGACCGCTCAGGCAGCTGCAGGCTCTGCATCAAAACATGCAAGCGGCAAGCGTTGGGCCTGCAGCTTACTGGGGCCAGGGAGGCCCACAGTCGTCTCCTCAAGCCTGGTGGGACCATGGATCTGGCCGGGGTGGCCCGCCTTCATCCGCTTCCAGCCCTGGACCTCCTTCAGCATATAACTATCCAACAAGTCAACACACGTTTCCGGGGTGGCATTTACCACCTCCACCCCCTCCTTCTGGTGAGGCGATGTTTATCTCTCTCAATGTGCTTGCCCCAACTTCGCATGGAGCTAGCAGCACATCTTGGTTAATAGATAGTGGTGCCTCTGTGCATATAGTCAATGATCTCTCATTGCTCCATAATCCAGTTATGCATAGACAGCCTCTTCCTCTGCACTTGGCAACCTCAGACGCCAAGGGAGGAATCATTGCATCTGGGTCTGTATGCCTTGTGAATGCAAGGCACGAAGTATTCTGGCTACACAATGTGCAGTGTGTTCCTTCTGCGCATACCAACCTCATTTCAGTCACTGGTGCAATTCAGGATGGAGCATCTTTCCTGACTGACACTGCAGGTGGTTACACAGCCATGAAGGGACCTGAAGGGTGGTGTGGAGATATCACCCGCGCACGAGGTCTGTTTTTTTTGGAGTTTGTTAGTCCTGTCAGAGGGCAGCAAGTTGGCTGCAGACATATTGATCACATGGCTGAGGCGTCTCATCTTAGGAAAGGACACGTGTGTAGCGAGAGATCTCTGTGGCATGCTAGGTTAGGTCATCCTGGTGCTTGCAGCATGCAGAGGTTCTCCAAGGAAGATCTGGTTACAGGAATCAATATCTCCCTTGCTCCCTGCTCTGAGTACCCCAAGCACTGTGAATCGTGTATACAAGGGAAACACTCCAGACCTCCTTTCCCGGTATCTTCCAGGCCTGCACATCACCCACTCGATAGAGTCCATGTGGATACTGTGGGTCCCATATCACCTCCTGCCATCACAGGTGAACGATATTGGGTCACTGTAGTGGATGAAAGTTCACACCAAGTTGCCTCCCTGCCTGTGAAGTCAAAGGATTGCATCCCAAAGGCTGTGATAGACCTGCTCCGTTTTTGGCAGACCCAACGAGGCACGGTTGTGAAGTGTGTGAGGACTGACAGGGGTTCAGAGTTCCTGAACCAGCAATTCAAAGAGTTTTGTGCTCAGCAGGGCACTAAGATGGAGTCCTCAGCGCCCTACACGCCTCAGCAGAATGGGGTGGCGGAGAGGATGAATAGGACCCTGAAGGAGCGAACAAGGACTCTGTTGGTCCATGCTGCAGCAGACCCCTCCCTTTGGAAGGAGGCGCTTGAGACAGCTACCCTCCTCTACAATGTGGGTCCTACTTCAGGCAGGTCCCTGACCCCCATGGAATTATTCTTTGGTGTCAAACCTGATGTGTCTGTGCTGCGCACGTTTGGCTGTGTAGCCCATGTGCACATTCCCAGTGGCCAAAGGTCTGTTTTTGGGCCCAAGACCATCCCTGGGATGTTTACTGGTTATTGTCCCCAGTCTAAAGCGTATCGTGTGTACGTGGGGAATGGAGTGTGGAAGGAGAGTAGGGACGTCAGCTTTATCGAGCACTTGAGGGGGGCTGAGAGAGTGGGTCTATCAAAGGTCCAGCCTGGGTCTGTCTATGATTCTAGGATATCACCCCCCCTTGGCAGTGAGAATCTGGCAACGCCTCAAGCAATTCCCTCTGCTGCTCCACCCACGTTCTGGGATGAGGAGGATGACCATGGAGTGGAGACGCTTTCCACTGGGGCTCCTGGGACCTCTGGACTTTGTGCTGGGGATCAGTCTGGAGACAGGACCACAGCAGCACATGACCAAGGAAACCCCACCAGCCTGGATTCTACTGTTGGGACCCCAGAATCATCTCAGCACTCGTGGTCGGTGCTTGAGCATATGCAGAATCTGGCCAGGGGGGGTGTAGAAACTCAATCCCAGGTAGAAAAAATGCAGAAGGTACAAGAGGGGTTGCGAATGCAGGGGAAGTCACAAATTCCCCTTCCTCCAGGGACCACCCTTACAAGGGAGCAGCGTTATGTACAGCGCGTGGCTAGGAGAGAGCATTCTGACATCCCATTGCATGCCCCTGACCCAGGTCAGGCAATTGTGAGTGAGCCAAACATGGTTGGTCTCCCTGATATGCAGGGGCAGGTTGAGACAGTCGAGGCTATGTTCGGTGCAGATGTAAGAGATGAGAGCAGTGGGTTAGACATGCCAGCAGTAGGGGAAGCTGGTGCCCAATCCCAGTCACTGGCTAGTCATGCTTATGGTGTGCAGGCTGACATTGTAGGCGCAGCTCAGGCAAGTCTGGGTAGTGTGCCCAAGTGTGAGTCCAGGAGAGAGAGAGAGCTGCTGCTCCCCTCTGCATTGCGGAAGGTGCGAGAATGTAAGGGTGCTGCACATGAGTCCAGTAGTCAAGGAGAGAGAGAGAGACTTGAGAAGGAATCAGATAATCCCGGCAGTACTGCCCAGTCCCAGCATAAGGTACATAATGTACCTTATTCTGGCAACCAGGGAGAGAGAGAGAGAGAAGGGAACAGCATCAGTAAGGCTGACAGCCCTGCTGCACCACAGCATAAGGTACAGAGTGTACCTTCTGTCACGTTGGGAAAAGTTCACGTGCCCTCAAACTTGAGGGAAGCCCAGCGCTCACCTCAGTGGGAGTTTTGGCAGCAGGCAATGCAAGAGGAGATGGAGTCTTTAGACACCCATGAGGTTATGCAGTATGTGGAAAGACCCCATGGGCAGAAAGTTATCCCTGTTCATTGGATTTTTTCTACAAAAAACGATGCACATGGGAATGTCACTCGGTTTAAAGCAAGATTGGTTGCCCAGGGTTGCAGACAGATTCCTGGTATAGATGTTGGTGAGGTTTTTGCACCTACCAGCAGCTATGGTGCTAGGAGAGCTGTGTTGGCAGTGGCTGCCACACAAAATCTTGAGATCCACCAAGTGGATATCAAGACAGCTTTTCTCAATGGGGAGTTGGAGGAAGAGGTCTATGTGACCCAACCACCAGGATTTGAGAATGGCAACACGAGAGTTGTGTGCAAGCTCAGGAAGGCACTCTACGGTCTTAAGCAAGCCCCACGGGCTTGGCACAAGACCTTGAGCGACAAGTTGAGCGTGATGGGGTATAGTGTGTGCAAGAGCGACGCTGGGGTATACATCAGGAGGGCCCCTGATGGTAATCTGTCGTTTATTCTTGTTTATGTCGATGATCTTCTCATAGTTGCCAGAGTGGTTGCAGAGATTGAGTGGGGGAAAGAGTTATTGAAGAAGGACTTCACCATCCATGATTTGGGAGAGGTGAATGATTTCCTGGGGTGTCAGGTCCTACGCAATAGAGTTCAGGGCACTATTTCCATGAGTTGCACTCCCAAGATTGATGCTCTTGTGGAGAAGTTTGGCGTTGCTGATGATGGACGTGGGGTTGATACCCCCATGTCCAAGGACTTCGTGGCTAGCAGCAGACCCGAGTCCTCAGATGGTATGTCACATGGGGCTGGTACCCCTCTGCCACCTGGTCATCGATACTGCGAGTTAATTGGATCGTTACTGTACATAGCCAATACGACCCGGCCTGACATTTCTCAGGCTGTTGGAGTGTTGTCAAGGTATAGAATGACACCCACTACCTCACACTGGAATGAGGCCATTCGAGTGCTGAAGTACTTGAGAGATACCAGAGAGTTAGCTCTTACTCTGGGTGGAAAGGGCCCTGAGCTAGAAGGCTATGTTGATGCCGACTATGCTGGGGACCTGGACCACAGGTATTCCACCACTGGCTATGTTCTATCAGTCTATGGTAGTGCCGTGGTTTGGGGAAGCAAGAAGCAGAGCTCAGTTGCTACCTCAACTGTGCAAGCTGAGTTTATGGCAGCTGGCCATATTGTGAAGGAAGCCAACTGGCTAAGGGGCTTCTTGGAAGAGATAGGGGCTGCACCTTGGAGGGTCAAAATTTTCTGTGACAACCAAGGATGCATTTCTAATTTACGGAACCCCCTGTATTCCAAATTCACAAAGCACGTTGCAGTAAGCTTCCACTACGCTAGGGAAGCTATGGCACTTGGGCAGGTAGATATCCTCTATGTGGAATCTGCACGCAATGTGGCTGACATTATGACCAAGCCACTTGCCAAGCCCGTGTTTGTTGGTCATCGTGATTCACTAGGTTTGAGAAGATACACTTAAAGCATGCAGGCAAGGGGAAGTGTTGAGTTCTGAACATTATTATTGAATGCCTTGTGCTTTAAGTGATCTTCATGTGTGCACTATTAGGATATGGGTCCATTGAGAACATAAGGTACCTTGAGACACGGCAGATTCTGGACGTTTTCGAACATAAGGTACAATCCTATCTAGATCACACGTTTGTCGGATGAACTCTTAAGGCTGCCCCACCGGAGTGAATACCAACTGGTTGTGAAAGATGCTGGGCATCACCAGATGCTAGTCTTGTCCGACAGTTGTGTGTGGCACTCAGCAGACAGTCGTACGGACTGTAGCTGGAGTAACTTCGTCTATTGACGACCTGTCTGCTTTGTACAGGTACGGTGCGGCAGTGTGTGTTGTATCATTGTTGCTATTGTGAGAGTGAACAAGCTTAGTGTACCCTGTAGTCACTCAAACAGATAAGGGACAGTGACTTCAGGGAGTATAGGCATGTACTTGAACGTAGCCGTCTAGAGCCTTATCTAGTGATTGCTTGATCGGTGCTTGTGTACAAGATAATGATGTAACGGAACTGGTTGTGAAAGATGCTGGGCATCACCAGATGCTAGTCTTGTCCGACAGTTGTGTGTGGCACTCAGCAGACAGTCGTACGGACTGTAGCTGGAGTAACTTCGTCTATTGACGACCTGTCTGCTTTGTACAGGGAAAGCCGATTGCCCATAACCTTTCACAGTGACTACCGAAGGGGTGAATCTAACACTAAGGTCAACCTTCCCCTTGGTTTCAGACAAGGACCCATCTGCAAGGACTACTGTTGTTGCTTCCTTGTGATACCTAAGCCCTTGTAGTACTTTGCCTCGGACAAAAGAATGGGTAGCCCCAGTGTCCATGAGTGCACGAAACTCCATGCCTCGAACAGTAACGGCAAAAGTCAGGTTGAGTGGTGAGAGATTTCCCACATGCCCTACATGACAAGATGGTTGTGGCATGACACATGCAAGCACAAATGAAAAAGGAAATATTCCTGCCTTGCCCGAGAACATGAATTGTTCTCCCCTACATCCCCGAGCAAGAACTTTTAGTTTGGCCTTTGTCCTGTACTCTAAGAAAAACCTCCTGCTTTTCCAGACTTTTTGGCTAATAACAAAGCAGGCACCAAGGCTGGGATCATGTTTTCTCTTTGCAAAGAAATCATGCAAGCAAGCCTCTGCACAATTTTTCTTAGGTAATACCAACTCGAAGGGTTCAGAGAGTGAAGACAAATAGGCCAAACAATGGGGATCCATGACCCTTGCGAGTCAAGTTTTGGGTTTCCCCTTCCCTTTCCCCTTCCACTTCCCTCTTCCCTTTCCTTTCCCTTGCCAATTACCTTGCCCTCCTTGAGGTGGTGGAAGCCCTCCTTGCACTGGTGCCACCACTGGTGGGGCCTGTGGTGCAGAGGGAAAGTAACCCGGTTGAAAAACTGGTGGTTGGAACCCTCCCGCTTTAGCTTTAGCAGCCAACCACTCCCTTTTCAACTGACATTGCCATGCTTCATGGCCCAACTGTTTGCAAAAGTAACACTCCCTATTAGCGGGGATGACCTTCCGAGAGTCCAACTTTCCTCCCTTCCCTGGTGCACCAGGGGGTCCTCCAACAGCTCCCTAGAAGGGTGGTGACCCTTGAACTTCCTCTGGGATATGAGCTGCACCAAGATTGGTGTGGAAGTTCGATAGTGTCCTCCTCTTGGGGGGACCTCCCTGTGCATCCCCATGGGCACTCTTGAAACCACCTTCATACTTGACCACAAAGGAGCACAAGTCATCCAGGTCTGTGAAGGGTTTCCCTGTCCCGGGGTTGATGGTACTGGCCAATCTTAACTGCACATTAAGACCCTACATGAATAAGTGCAACTTATCCTGCTCTACCATTTCATATTCCACCTCAATATCCGAAAGCAAAGCAACAAATCTTTCAATGTACCTCTCCACACTTTCATTACCTTGGTATACTTTGTCAAGCTTTTGTCTTGCTATTGCTACTGTGTCAGTGGCATCATATCTTTTGGACATAAAAGCTTTAAAGTCTTCCCACTCTATGGCATCTTCCTCTCCTCCCTCTTTTTCCCACTTACGCACAAAAGCATCCCACACTTTAAGAGGTCTTTCTTCCAAGTGTTGAACTGCCAAAGCAACCCACTTAGCATCAGGCACGTTTGTGAGTTTAGCATATGATGCCAATTTCCGTGCAAAAAACATAAAACTTCCACGTTTTCCGTTAAAGAGAGAAGGAGGGGCAGCACGCACTTGCACCGGTTTTTGGATCGGTGCTTGAGCCTGGGCCTGCCGTGCCTCCAACTTTTCTTGAACCAAAGCGTCAACGTATTGTTCAATATCTTCCTTTGACAAGGGGCGTTTCTTCCTTTTGCCTTCCGATCCCTCGGTTGTAGGGGCGATCGGGTTAATGGAATCGACGTCCTCCTCTAACAAATCCGTAACCTCGAAGCCTTCCCGCAAAGAACCTTCCAAAAGGCTTCGGTCGTCCTCAGAAAGGTTTTTAAACCTATCTGATGTCACCGAGCTCATCTACGAGGGGCATCCCAAAGTTAGATCCTTGCATCGGCATCTGCCAACTTCCAACAACTTGATCGAAAACCCCAAAGGATTGATAACGGCTTTCGCCGATACCAAATGTAATAACTCAGCGGAATTTATAAGGAAGTAAGGCAGGAGGGGAGCAAGGAACGAGGCGCGACACGAGGTCCGTCACTTGGGGCAAACAAGCGTTTACAAGAACCACCCCACCACACAGCTTACCCTTGTGGTTTCTCCAGTTCTGTCCTCTCGTGTTAATCTACTCGGCACGCGGGTTCCTAGCCAGGGGACGCCTATGATTCGGACTCGGCCCATGTACGACTTATGTCCCTCTATTCTTCGTGAGAGCCCTAGATCGTCCACTCGCTGGCGTGCTAACGGTGACAACTATTGTTATCAAACACACGCAATGACGGAGTGCCAACTATGCATGGCGTAAGCAACCATCACCGACGGAAGGTGCTACTCTCGTTCGAGCGGCTAACCACGTGGCTCCCACGGGCGTGCAGTATGGCGCCAAAGGGCGTCTCCCGCAAATGTCCCGAAATGCTCGGAAATCCTCGCATTCCGTTACACCCTACCTATAGTGGCAAAGGAAGAGAGAGAGAGACGAGACACCAGTCAGGTTAGAGCATTCAGCGGAATCTGTTACAAGCCGGTCAGCACCAGGACGTCCTTCGACGCCAAGACGCGTGCCACTTTCCAAAACCTTCATTTCAGGACCCGGCAGCTTCCTGCCCAAAATCCTACACATTTCAAAACCTGGCAGCTTCCTGCCGTTACAACTTCCCCCTCCCCTACATGGGAGCGTCCTCGCTCACATCAGAGCAGTCATCACGAGCAAGACTCTGTAAGGTAAGAGTTCTTCAAGCAGTGTACATGCCGTCTACACTCAAGCAACAATATTGTTTTACACACATAGCTTTGGCGACAAGTTTGTTGAGCCTCCAATGGTGAGGTACGCCAGGGTACGTCAGTGAGCTTTGTTCATCATCATTCATTGCTTGAAATTGTCATGGCGGGCTTCAAAGTGGATCGATGATCTACACTTAACATCATGCGCGCGCTATACAGCTCACCGTACTGAACTTCCCACTTGTATAACAACGGGGTGACACGCGGGGAGCAACTAAGCCCTTCTCCCTCCCCCGGGCGAGCAGCCATGCTGTACCCGCAACAAACAAGTGCAGGAAAAGATCGCCTCTCCGTGTCTAAGTCCGCCTCTTCTTAGGCGCAGTATTCGTAGTTGCTGAGGCATGCGCATTACTTCGCTTCTTAGTACCGTTGCCTGCAGCCGCGACACCTTGCGTGCGCTTCCTTGTTCCCACCTTCTCATTGAGAGCGCGACCAGCCCAGTACTCCTGGACAACCTCTTGGGCATGTTCTATTAATCCTGCTTCCAGTTCCCATGAGTTACGCTCAGGCCCGTAGCCTTTCCATTTTACCAAGTATTCTTTCTTCGGCGCATGGTGCGCAGCCTTCTTCTCTCGATGCATCAAAATACACTCCACCTCGTATTCCCAATCACCATCAATCCAATCTGGCGGAGGTGAGGGAGCCACATTGACACCCTTATGATATGGCTTCAACAGCGACACATGAAACACATTGTGAATGGTGTACTCATCAGGCAACTCCAGCCTATATGCAACAGCGCCAATCCTAGCCAAAATCTTGAATGGCCCAATGAAACGAGGCAAAAACTTCTTGGTGCCAGGATGCTTCCAACGAATATTCTTAGTGGACAAGAGTACTTCTTGCCCAACTTCATACTCAACATGTCTGCGCCCCTGGTTAGCATAAGTGCGCTGCCTATCTTGTGCCTCAATCAGGTTGCGCTTCGCTAACGCGAGATCATCATGCAACTTTATAGCAAATCTTTTAGCCGACGGAAAAGTGGTCCCAGAAATCACTGCAAACGGCTCAATAGGATCCTCCCCATACACCAACCGGAATGGAGTTGTGCGAACGGATTCTTGATAAGCATTGTTATAAGCGAATTGTGCGGCTGGCACATGCACATCCCAATCATGTTGTGTAGGACTAACATAATGCCGCAACATGTCTTCCACAATGCGATTCACACGCTCAGTTTGGCCATCAGTCTGTGGATGATAAGCCGTTGAAAAGACAGACCTCGTGCCCAAAATTTTAAACAACGCTTTAGTGAAGGCACTCGTGAACACCGTTCAGCGATCAGTCAACACCTCTTTAGGCATACCGTGCAGCTTAAACACACGATCCACAAACACATCAGCCAAGACCTTCAGCAGACAGCTGATCAGTTGCAAGGATGAAATGCGCATATTTAGACAGTCTGTCCACAACCACAAGGATAGCATCATTCCCGTTTACTGTTTTGGGTAAGTCAGTAATAAAATCCATAGAGATGCTTTCCCACCTTCGTGAAGGAATTGGTAGAGGCTGCAGCAGACCAGCTGGCAGTGAGGTATCCACCTTGTTGCGCTGGCACGCATCGCAAACGCGAAGAAAATCTTCAACACCTTCCCTCAGCTTCGGCCACCAAAAATACCGTTGTATTTTCTCCAACATTTTAGTCCGGCCCACATGGCCTGCCTGTGGCACTTCATGGTTTTCTTTGAGAATGGCTTCTTTGAGCTCTTTATCTTTACCATCTGCCATTTCGGGAACGTACATTGCTTTTCCACGGAACCAGTAACCATCTTTAGCGACCAACTTCGATCTTTGTCTTTTACGCCCATCCCTTAGAAGATGATCCTTCTCATACGCGGTCCGTACGCGGTGCAACCAGTCTTCCCCCTCGGGGCACCACATGGTGAACCCATCCGGGCACGCGTCGCCCGAGTCACTTGCTGCTCCAGGGACCACCCCACCTAATGGCGGGGCCGTACCGCCTCCAGTGGAACGCGCCCCCTTGCGCGTAAGTACAGCACACCTAATACGATGACCTATGCCGCGCCCTCCCATCGCGGCCCTATGCTGAACAGAGCCCCTAGGAGTGTGCACCAAAGAACTAACGACGAACGCTGGATTCCTACTCAAAGGGTCCGCAACATTAGTACGACCGGGCTCATACTTCCACTCTATAGAGTACATCTGGAGTATAGTGGCAAAGGAAGAGAGAGAGAGACGAGACACCCGTCAGGTTAGAGCATTCAGCGGAATCTGTTACAAGCCGGTCAGCACCGGGACTTCCTTCGACGCCAAGACGCGTGCCACTTTCCAGAACCGTCATTTCAGGACCCGGCAGCTTCCTGCCCAAAATCCTACACATTTCAGGACCTGGCAGCTTCCTGCCGTTACATGGAGCAACTCCGACCACCTGGCTTGCCGAGGGCTCAAAACCGATTGGGACGGCAAAAACGTGTTTGCTGCATGATCAGTGACCACTTTTAAGGGTTTCCCAAGGAGATAACATCGCCAATCAGTCAATGCCATACACACTGCAGCCAACTCTTGCTCGGTGACATGATAATTTCTCTCAGCATCAGAAAATTTCCGGCTCATATAGGCACATGGGCGTCCATTTTGCTCAAACACAGCACCAACACCATTCTTTGAGGCATCACACACGACCCGAAACTTAGGCGCATTCGGGGAGAGATCAGGGATTGCCAACACTGGGGCATTTGTGATGGCCCACTTCAACCCATCAAAGGCTTTTTGACATGCATCAGTCCACAGCCAAGAGACACCTTTTCGCAATAAGTGATTCAACGGGGCAGCAAGTTGACTATACCCTTGCACAAATTTCCGCGAAAAATTGCAGAGGCCCAAAAACTGTCGTACCTCAGTGGCCGTTGTCGGTACGACCCACTTCATCACTGCTGCGACTTTATCCGGATCAATCTTGATTCCATGCTTCCCCACAATAAAGCCAAGATAGCGTAGTTCAGGCTGACAAAAAGAACACTTCTTTAGCTTCACAAACAATTTCTCTTCACGTAGGCGCTCGAACACTTTTTGCAAATGCTCTTTATGCTCTTCCTCGGTTTTAGAGAAGATCAAAACATCATCAAGGTACACTACCACAAAGCCTTCAGCCACAAAGTCATGGAATACGCGATTCATCATACGTTGAAAAGTAGCGGGGGCATTTGTCAAACCGAAGGGTAGAACTTTGAACTCATAATGGCCAAAAGGGACACGGAAAGCAGTTTTGGGAACATCTTCCTCTTGCAAGCGAATTTGGTGATAGCCAGAGAGTAAATCAAGACTTGTAAAGCACACAGCACCTTGCAGTTTATCAAGCAACTCATCAATCCGCGGGAGAGGATAACGATCAGGGACAGTAATTCGGGTTAACGCACGATAGTCGATAACCATACGCAACGTGTCATCCTTTTTCTTCACAAACAGAACAGGGCTGCTAAACGGACTGCAACTTGGTTGAATCAATCCCTGCTCAAGAAGTTCAGCAACCTGTCTCTGTGCTTCTTGCAACTCAGGCAAAGCTAAACGGTAACCAGGTCGGGATGGAGGAACATGTTCACTATAAAAGGGATAGTGTGGAACAGATGTCTGTCTGGAGGTAGGCCTTCTAATTTCTCAGAAAAGACATCACTGAACTCAGCACGAAGATGTTGACAAATGGGGTGATTCAATCCACTTTTATCAGAAGGGACATCGGCCTTGTTTGTAGGCCCAAAAGCAGGTTCGAACTCTTTAACATCATGATCATAATCGCTATGCCCTTCGTTACGCGCTTCGTTGCCCTCTTGCCTATCAACATGTTCATGCCCTTGCTCATCCGAGCGTGTCTCGTTATCATGCCCTTCATTCTTGCTTACCATGCCCACAAATACTGGACAGCCTTGCTTCATACAGCGCGCCAAATGCCTCGCAGAGATGACAGGGGACTTCTTTCTAGCGCTCTTAGCAGTAACAGAAATGGACTTAACAATCACGCCTCGCCCTCTGTTCCAAAATGTACACGTATCTTCCGCTACATCAATCTTGGCCTTATAGCGCTTTAAGGAAATCCATGCCAAACAAGACATCACAGTCACCAGCCAATTTTGGTAGCACATAGTAAGTATGCACACAAGGCAAAGACTTGAAAACTGTTCTCAACTTCACTTGATGCACCACTTTTGCAATGTCACCCGTGGCCACTTCCACTTCCAATTCATCCACTTGTTGCGGGGTTATGTTCACTTTCTTCAGAAATTCTGCCCAGATGAATGAGAGTTCTCCCCCGGTATCAACTGTACAATCAGCGGTTGCCCCTGCAACCATACCGCGCAAGACCATTTGCGCTTCGGGGTGTTCTTTTCTCACCATTGATATACTGGGGCTCTTCTTGTCATACCACACTTCAAAAGACCATGGGGCCACAATTCTCTCTTCCCCATGCGCACTTTTCAAAGCTACACTTTCGTTGCGCCTCCCCTCCATAATTCTCTCTTTACTTTTTAAACGGGGAGCAACACTTACTGCCTTAGCAACTCGTTTGGGCAAAACAAAATAAGCGCCAATCTGACGGGCATTCTTCTTCAGGGCATTATACTCGGAGAGCACTTCATGGGCTTTTTCGGGCTTAAGCACGAACGCATACACATGACCATCTTGCATGGTCACTTGCGGGGTATCTTCACAAACAAGAATTTCAATTCCACGTCCCCATTCCAAACAAACATGAGCAGCCACAAGTTTTGAGAAAGATAAGTCGTCATACCAGCCAAAGCGCCCATGCCCACGAGAGGATCCACGCCCACTCGGTGCATTGCCGCGACCAGAATTTGGGGGACCGGCGTGATGTGCTGGGGCTTGCGGTACCTGCGCAGATCCTTGCGAGAACCGGGGATTCATAGGGCACTCGGACTGCTTGTGGCCAGGGAGGCCACACCCATAACAAGTGAGCGGCATGGACTGGGATGGAAAAGACCCATGATGAAAACCGGGGACATGGCGATGATGCGAGCGATCACCGCGATCAAAACCGCGACCACGAGCACGAAACCCACGAGCCTTAAACACACCGCGCGGACGACCAAACCCACGATCGAAACGACCAAATCCACGATAAGCATGGTGATTCGAAGGAAACATATCGGAACCGCGCGAACGAAACCCATCAGCGACAGTATCATCGAGCCCATGAGCGATCTGGTAGAGCTCCATATACGAATCGAAAGCACGACCAGTTTTGTGATTAATTCGACACTGAGAATGCAACGATGCACGCAACCCATTCAGAAAATTCGTAACCTTCTCATTCTCTGTGATCTCCCCACCAGGCATGGAATTCAGGTCGGCAAGAGCGGAGTTAAACGCCAAGGCATACTCCTGAACAGACTTCGAACCTTGACGAACCCCCTGCCAGTGGCGGCGGGCCTCCGTCACCCCTACATTCTTGTCATAAAAATCAAACAGGAATTGCTGAAAATCTTCGAAAGTAGGGGAAGGATGGGTTACGACATACGAGGACCAGTGAACCTGAATGCTTGTAGAGAGAAATGAGACGCCAACGCGAAGCTTTTGCTGGTCATCGTTGATTCCCTGTGCCTCAACATAATTCTTAACAATAGCAACCCAGTGCCTAGTGTTATTTCCCGTGAACACCGGCGGCTTGCCTAACGCATTAGACGGAAGCTTGTGCGACACCGCAGGATCACGAGCAACCTCCGTCATAAAAACCTTTCGCGCATAACTTGTAGCCCAGACAGGACGAAAAGCAGCAAGAGCACCTATCTTTAGAAATTTAACAGTAGCGACATAAAACTGGGCAATCGAACTAATGATCAGATCTGTATGATCGCCGACATCGTAGTTATCGCGCGCCACCTCGACCTTACACTTCGCCATCAGTTCATCAAAATCCTTCCTACGAAACCTTGGGTAATCACTATCAAGCGTGAGATCAAGTGCATCAAGCTCGGCAACATCGCTGGCCGCCCCCAACTTCTCACAATACGACGTAACCAATGTGGTGAAAGTAGCTGCCGACATTATACCCAACAGGTAGATTAGCAAAACCTTGCTTTACTCGCCGATACCACCTTATAGTGGCAAAGGAAGAGAGAGAGAGACGAGACACCAGTCAGGTTAGAGCATTCAGCGGAATCTGTTACAAGCCGGTCAGCACCGGGACTTCCTTCGACGCCAAGACGCGTGCCACTTTCCAGAACCTTCATTTCAGGACCCGGCAGCTTCCTGCCCAAAATCCTACACATTTCAGGACCTGGCAGCTTCCTGCCGTTACACTACCCCTCCCCAATGTCATGTAAATGTGTGGGGGGACTCTGTTCTCCACCGCACACTGCTGTAAGCACAACTCAATTGTGAGTTGTAGCATTTCCTAGGGTACAATGCTCTAGTATGGTCCTTGGCATTGCTCTATGACTTGCCATGTGATCTAGATTCACGGTACAACCTCGCTCAGGTAGTCGCTCGGTTGCCCGACTATACGTCCGTGGCAGTACGGTGTACATCCGACCCTGGATGGGATTAAGGGCGAACCTGTGAATCAATCATGTAACACTCTTTCCGTGCACACCACGAACTGTCTCACTGTCTCATCCAAATCTCTTCCGCTCAGTTATTGCTACAGTGGTATCGGCGATAAGCACTAGTTCCTTATCGTTTGTTTGTGGTGCGTTTCTTTTCCTTTCGGCTTTGTGATGTCTCGGCATGCCCGTTCGGGGTCTAGAGCCCGTGCACCTAGTCCAGGCCATGTCGACCCAGATCCCCCTGTAGATCCTTTTGATGAGGAGGAAGCTTCCTCTAAGATCTAAGATCTAAGATCTACTTAAGTAGATCTTACAGATGTAGATCCAGGTCGCATGATTAGGCATTTGGTTGCTATCGGAGCTCTCCCCGCGGAGGCTGTTGAGGCAGGATCTAGTGTTCCTTCGACGACTCCACACGATGCCGCAACTCAGAACCTTCTTGATGGCTTTGAACGAGTGATTCAGCGTGCCTTGGCACAACCTGTGGTTTTGACCCAGCCTCAGCCAACGGTCATGCCGGCACCGGCTCCTGTTCCCGCCAGTTCAGGAAAGACATCTCTCAAATTCCCTGACCCGCCTGTATTCGAGGGAGATGCTATGAAGTTAGATCCTTGGGTGATGCAGTGCGAGATGTATTTGAGGGCATATGCGGTAGATCTTGGTTCTGCTCGTGCAGTGGAGGTTGCATCGATGTTTCTACGTGGGAAGGCGCTGGATTGGTGGACTGGGCAGTATCATTTGATTGCCTCAGGAAGTCTATCTGCCTTTGGGTCTTGGAGTGATTTTGTGTCAACTTTGACAGTGGCTTTTAGACCTGTAGAGCTGCACAAGAGGCACCTGGATCAGCTTCTGAATGTGTCGCAGGGCAAACATGATATGAGAACTTACATTGCTACGTTTAACGCTCTTACCTCTTAGAGCAAAGGTCCCTAATGCATTTTCTGAGGATACGCTGTGCCACCTGTTTTTGCAGGGCTGCAGGACTGATTTGCAAAAACCGATTTCTCTTCAGTATCCAAAGACGCTTGCAGACCACTTTAAACATGCAGTGACCATATCAGACATCCCCAGTCATTCCAGAACGCCGCACCATACTCCAAAAGGCCAAACTGACTCGAAGAGCCCTGGTGCGACAAAACCAGTTGCGCAGACCTGCACGCATTGTGGTAAGGTTGGGCACGGTGTTGACCGGTGCTACCAACTGCACCCTGAACTCAAGCGGGACCGTAACAAGTCAAAGACGACTTGAGTTCTTCTTCTTTCTTGGTTTTCAGCAGTGTGAGCCCTGCTTTTAGATGGTTTCCACCTGTTCTGCAGTCCAGTATGGGATCCCTGTATTGCATGACGTGGTGAATCTTCAGGACTTTTTCTCTAGCTGTTGCCATAGTTTCATGACCCATTACGTGGATGGGCATGGTGTATGTAGAAAGTTTCAGACATCACCCCCTGACAGTGACCTGGCCAGTCCTGATGTTCAGTGTAAGAGTGATGAAGCTTTCTCGTTTCCTGCAAGTACGTCTCATGTTGTATTGTTTTGTCAGAGTAGTGACAGAGCGTCTGCTCTCAGCCCACTTATAACCCAATTACTGCCAGGTACCAGATTGACTGTGCTTTCTGGCCCGAGTGATTGTGGACAAGTGTTGGAAGGGGATACTGGGCAGCAATCTCATCATGTCTTGCTTTCGGGCCCTGTTTTGACTGCTTTGGGCATTACTTCCACCGTTCAGAGCTCGCCCCACTGCTACTCATCAGGCTTGCCCTTGTTTCGTTGCTTTGTGCAGACTGGTTGTCTGAGAGTGAAGCAGAAACCCCTGCCAGCAACTTCTTTTGACTCTTTTGTGCACTTAAACACTAGCCAGACTGTGAACGGTCCTGATCTTTCTTCTACTTGCATTGAATTTGAGGGAATTCTTGCTGGTAGACCTGTCAGGATTTTGTTAGACGTGGGGCCTCTGCAAACTTTATTGATAATGAACTTGTGCAGGAGCTTGCCCTTCCCACTGCTTCTTTAAGTTCACATGTTGCTATTCGTGTTGCTGATGGTAGGACTTCTATAGTAGAGAGTAGTGTGGCAACTGACCTGACTGTGGGGTCTCTGGATTTTGGAGTCACCTGTCTCCCCACAGAGTTGGCATACTATGACCTTGTTTTAGGGAAACCTTGGTTGACTGTATTTAATCCGGTTGTAAATTGGAAGCTAAATGCAGTTTCATTGATTCATTCTGATAGGACACATGTACTTGTGGGCTGCCAAAGGTCAGGTGTACCTGAGTATGTGATCTCCTCCATAGAAGTGGAAGAGTTGGTCCAGTTGGGTGATCCAATGTATCTGATTCAGCTTAATGCAGTGTCTGAACCCTCCTTAAACACAAACGCATATAACGTGCCAGAGTTGGAGCAGCTTCTGCAGGAATTTAAAGATGTCCTTTCAGGACTGCCTCAGGGCCTGCCTCCTTCTCGTGCTGAAGACCACCAAATTAGATTGGCGCCCGGCGCAGTCCCTCCAGCCTCCCGCATTTATCCACTGTCCGGAGCTCAGCTTGCTGAGCTTCGTGCACAGTTGCAGGAGCTCCTAGAGAGGGGCTTCATCCGCCCATCGACTTCCCCTTTCGGTGCACCTATCCTCTTTGTCCCAAAGAAGGATGGTGGTTGGCGTTTGTGTATTGACTATAGAGCCTTGAACAGGATTACAGTGAGGAATCAACACCCTTTACCTATGATTGATGAAATGTTTGAGCAACTGCATGGTAGTTCTTTCTTTTCTAAGCTGGACCTTGCTTGTGGTTATCATCAGATTAGGATGCATGAGGACAGTATTGAGAAAACGGCCTTTAAAACCAGATATGGCCACTATGAGTTCACAATGATGCCTTTTGGACTTACTAATGCTCCAGCAACATTCCAATCTGTTATGAATACTATCTTGGCTCCCTTTCTGGATACGTTTGTGTTGGTTTACCTGGATGACATCCTGATTTACTCTAAATCTGTTGAAGAACACATGGAGCACTTACGTATTATCCTGTCAGTGCTTAGGGAACATAAATTCTTTTGTAAAAGATCTAAATGTGAGTTTGTTTCTAAGCAGGTGGAATACTTGGGACACTTGTTGACACTCCAAGGGATTATGGTGGATCCAAGGAAGGTTGCAGCCATCCGGGACTGGCCCACTCCCTTGAATGTGTCACAGTTGAGAGGTTTCTTAGGCTTAACTCAATACTATGACACATTTATGGATCATTTTGCAGATGTTGCATTTCCCCTTACTGAATTATTGAAGAAGGATGTGCCTTGGACTTGGGAGGGACCTCAAGCCCAAGCCTTCACTGCATTGAAGGATCTTGTGTCCTCTCCTCCATGTTTCTTAATGCCAGATTTAGACAAACCTTTTGTGATACATGTAGATGCCTCAGGCTTTGCTGTGGGTGCTGTTTTGCAGCAGGATCAAGGACAGGGTGTGCAGCCTGTCGCTTTTGAGTCCAGGAAACTCCAGCCCCCTGAGAGGAAATTAGCCCCTTATGATAGAGAGTTACTTGCTCTTGTACATGCTTGGTTGAAATGGAAGCATTTGCTGCTGGGTGCTAAATTTACAGTTCACACTGACCAGCAGGCTTTAAAGTATTTGTTGACTGCTCCTGTTAGGACGAGTAGGCAGGAAAGATGGCTCACTGAGATTATGAGGTTTATGCCTGATATTAAGTATGTTGAGGGCACTGATAATGTGGTTGCAGATGCTTTGTCTAGGCGTTTTGACCTTGCAGTGATGCATGTCTCCTCTGTTTCTGTCTCTTCTCTCCTACAAGAGATTGCCTTGCTTTGTGTTTCTGATCCCACAGTTGCTAAACGTGTGGATGAAGGTGTTTTGGTATTGAGAGACTCTGTACCTTATTCTGTGCAGTCAGGGAAGGTGTATGTACCTGATGCATTGAGAGAGAAGGTGCTGAGAGACTGCCATGCCACACCCTTTTCTGGACATCTTGGTATTAACAAGATGTATGAGCTGGTGTGCAGGGAGTTTTGGTGGCCACGTCTCAGCTCATCAGTCAGGGACTTTTGCAGGTCTTGTGACACCAGCCAGCGCACTAAAGGGACTGGAGCCGTACCTTATGGTTTGCTTCAGCCACTACCCATCCCAGATGGACCTTGGCAGAGCGTTTCCCTTGATTTAGTGACTGATTTACCTGTCTGCTGTGGTTTTGATTCTATTGTGGTATTTGTTGATAGGTTCTCTAAGTTGTGTGTCTTAGCTGCATGCATGAAAACCATCACTGCACCTCAACTTGCACAACTGTTTATTGACAGGGTCTTTGTTAGGTTTGGTATGCCTACATCCATTGTTAGTGATAGAGATCCTAGATTTACTAGTCACTTCTGGACGGCCTTTGTCAAATTATTGGGTACTGAGATTGCTGTGTCTACTGCTTACCACCCTCAGACAGACGGGCAGACAGAGAGGATGAATCGGACCATGGAAGACATGTTAAAGGGGTTTGTGGGGCCGACACAGGATGACTGTAGTGAGGTGCCGCGTCAGCGCAACGCGTCTCACGTAGGATGTGCGCAGAGTTCATGTTTCTTCGTGCCCTTTGGGATACGAGTAGATCTCGTTGTCCTTGTGTGTAGGAAAATGACTGTAATATCCTAGTGGGTCTCCTCTCGTCATCCATATCGTTATGCTCGCGAGAGCATCTCGTAGAGGGACGACGTAGCCGGATCCGCGCATAGGTGGACTAGGAACTCGGGTGGCGATCATTGTCTTTGGGTTTGCTGCTACGAGTGAGACATCTAGCATTCTCTACATTGTTCATTATGTATTGTTCTTTGGAGACTCGGACGACCTGCGTGAGGAGGGCTGCGAACTTGTAACGGATTGGAACTTCGATTTCTACCTTTGGTGTCACCCTTGCCTGAAACCCTTGCTTAGCTTGTTATAAATCTTAGTTACACGTCTCACTTCGTTAAATTGGTATCGGCGAGGCGGTTAGAGCCTCGAACCGAAGGGAGACGTAGGGAAGGTTGTAATTGCATTGTTCCATTGCAATATGATGGCGGTTAAACGGAAAGGAAGCAAGTACTCCGGTCTCCCTCTTAAAGAAAAAGAAGTTTTAGAAGGTTTGGAAAAGGAAGGTATTGAAGTCGATGATCTTTTGGAAGACGAGTCCGAAACGGAATTGCAATTGGCCCCATCGCCCAAACCGACCACACCCAAAACGAAACCCAAACCCACTCCTTTGAAGACACCCTTGAAGAAAAATATCCCTAATTCTACGGTTATTGAAGCGGATTGAGGCCTTGGAGGGAGAACGAGCATCCAAGCGGACGTCATTGTAACCGCGCTCGAGGGCTCGTTCCGAGCAGCGGCGGTACAATCGAAGGTCAGTGCGATCGTCATTTGATATCTCGTTACCGAGCGTTACTTCAGCGGGTTGGTCTTGACGGCTCAGCAACGTGCATATAAGAGACTTCAAGATCAGCGAATGTAATCATCGAATCTGCCTTTCCGTCTCCGTCTGACTCTTATTACATCCCAACACTACATATGGTATCGGCCTAGGGGTGAGCGATTTCAAAAAAATGAGTGGGTCCAACGAATTCGATCTACCAGATGTCTACAGAGGCTTCAACTTCGGCTTCCTTCCTACGGCAGAAAACATCATGACTGCAAAATTATTTGACTTCAGAGACGACGTAGTCTTCAAGGCAAAAGTCCTCGATATTCAACGAAAGCATCTGCTCGCCAAACAGGCCATCTGGCAGGCCATCAACCCGTCACTCTACGAATCAGATTGGGTTCCAAATCGCCTCGTCACCGAGACTTCAAATAATGTGAATGACGCCATGATTTCTCACGCGCGCGACTTTGATGGGCAGATCCTTCGTCAGCAGTGGGATAAACTTCTCTTCTTCTACGCCTCGGCTCAGAAGCTCGCAGAACAAGGGCCTTATTGGTTCAAGGAAACAGATATGATAAAGGCAGCCAGTGGAGAGATTCTATGCGCCATGGATGGTTATGACTTCCTCGACTTATCTTGCCTCAAGGAAGTTGATCCAGCAAAGCAAGTATCGACTTGGGTCGTCATCAACAAAACAGCTCTTGACATGACAGCTCCTGGAGAAAAGCCACTTGCCAGTAAGGACACCTGGGACTGCTACTTAAATTTTTCAGATGAGACCAGCAAGTTTTATATTCCTCCAGCTCTACTATACAGCACCACGCCTTCAGAGTATCACTCAAATGCAATCTACCAAGCCATGGGAATCCCCAGCTCGTGGCTGCAAGGAGGAACACAACATCTTCTTCAGTCAGCCCTCTTCATGAAACCAGACGAGTTCCCAGAGGCTCCATGGGTACTCTTGCCCAACTCGGCTAAGCAGTCCGTCTTGAAAGGCTACAACGAAGGTAAGAAGTCAGCCATTGATATTTCAGCCATCAATCATGATTTGAAGATTTTTATGGCAAGAACTCCAGCTGTGACGACTACTACACCCGGAATGTTGCTTCAGAGGGGCCCAGTAGTGTCTCCTCGCACAAGAAGAGTCTTCATCGCACCTCGACCTACGCAACTAAGAGATGAATCTTCTCCTGATGTTGATAATGAGAATGCTTCACACGCCAATCAAGAAGAAGTGTCAGAAAATCCAGAGGAACTTCAAGGGGGATCAGCCCCATGTCAGTTTGCTCGAGGGGCAATGCATGATGGTCCACCAAGTGATGATGATGATGATGACGACGACGATGATGATGAGAATGATGATGATTATGACGATGAGGATTACGGCAATGCAGGAGTGCCTCCAGTTGAACGACGTGATGAACCTCCTCTACGAAATGACCAGCCTCTACGTGATGACCCTCCTCCCAGACGTGAGGAGCGGCGCCCCAGACGTGATGACAGGGGACCAGACGACTATGACCGTCACTATGATCGTCACGACGACCAAGCACATGACGACAACAGAGGTACTGGCACAGAGGGCAAGACCCTTACCTTCAGAGATGTGCAAGCTCTACCTAACTACAATGGCAAACGCAGTGGTCCTCGTGTCAACAATTATCTACCAGATTTTCAGGCAGCTCTACGATTGCTCTCCAAGAGAACTCTACCCACCCCAGGTGCAGAGTGGGGTCTACTATTGAAAAGCAAGTTAGAGGGCGATGCCCGAATCGCCATTGATGCATTGCAAGCCAGCTTGAACAGAGTGCCTACCTTCCAAGAAATGCATGACGCCTTGTGCAGACAGTTTGCTTTCTCCTATGAGGATGTGCACTCGCTTACTTCAAAACTTGAAAAGTTATCTTGGGATGGGTCGTGGACCCTCAGCGACTACCTCACCAGATTTTGGAATCTTTCACTTCGTATTGCAGACAAGAGGTCCAACATGGACTTAGTGAAAGCATTGAAGAAGGCCTTGCCTCGCTACATCGTCAATCAGCTTGAAGGGCAGTTTTCAACTCAGGAAGATCCTCGGCTTGATGACATCATTGAGTTCTTGAAACGTACGAGCTGGGTGAATCAGCTGAGAGAGTCACGTGGCAGCCAGCCAGTCACACGTGGCAGATTTACTGATTTTGGCAGAACAGGCAGAGACTCACGCGGCAGAGCACGTGGTCGCTTTGCAGGTTAGGCCCCTATCACAATAGCCGGGACGAACCCTCGTCGATCGAAAATCGTTGGAACCGCCATTCGTGATTGTACTGCCGAGCTCTCGGCGCTCGGAAATCCTGCGCTGTCGTGCGATTTGACCTGGCGTATATAGCCCGGCGGGGCCGGGGCAAAAAGTTCCGGCCGCGCTGCAGCCAGCTTTGCGAGACGGAAGCCTGTGGGTGCCAGCGGCTCCCACAGGGCCGGAAGGGTATCGGAGAGGTCCGAAAATACCGGAAGATCTTACGGGTTTCCGTAAGGACTGCGAGAAAACAGCCGATCGTAATGACGAGCCTGGGTCACCCGAGGCAGGGGTTGACCATCATACGTAACGGGGGGAGGCCCCCCCCCCGGTGGGGGCCTCCGAGTCTGAATTCCGGCCTTGTTAAGGGCCTTGACTCAAGGCCCATGTCGCTGACATGGGCCCCGTCCAGACTGGCAGGCGAGCTGAGGGCGTGTTGCTGGGCAAGGGCTGTTGTAAGGGGATAAATTTTCGTATCACACCCTTTTGTTATCACTTACGGTTTCTTGTCGCTTCCACCGTGTAGTCACGGCCTTTCATTGGAATGTGCGCAGACGGCAGAGCCCAAGAGTTATCGTGTCCGCTTGATGAGAGGGTGGCGTGCTGGCGCATCTGAAGCCCTACATTGACTTCCTAGGCAATGCAAAGGGAATTCAATGATCCAGAACCACGAGTCTTACGAAAGCGTAGAAAGCTTGGAGCTAGTCCTATCGATGGTGTTACAGCCTTGCTGAACTTAGCTTCCCGCGCCTCGAGGATTATTGTGTTCTCAGGGAGTGGTCTTTCAGCAGATTCAGGTATGCCTGAAATTCCTCGCGTGTTTGATGATGGCTGGACATGATTTTGCAGGCAATCTCAAAGAGTGGCACGTTCACACCTACCGGTTCCAGCGCAAAGAAGGAGTTGTTCAGGGCGTCCTTTCTCAATGTCAGCATGGATTGCCACAGTGTTATGGCCTTGGCTGTGTTTCCAATTCTTGTGTGGTGGTGGGAAGCAGGAATGTCAACGTTCAGCACTGCTGGGGGCCTCTATGAGAAGGCTCAGAAGCGCTTCGGTGTCACTGACGGCAAGCGATTGTTCGCTTGGCAACTGTATGAGAAGCGAAAACTAGAAGTACTCTCATTTTATGCCGACATCTACGCTGAAGCAAAAAGAGCTCTGCCTGGACCTGGGCACTATGCCTTGCGACGCTTGGAGCGCACAGGGAAATTGTTGCGACATTACACCATGAACATCGATGGACTAGCAGAAGTTGCTGGCTTATCAATTTGGAACCCTGAACGGAATCCAGAAGGTCGGAGATGTTTTGGTTGCTGGAGCTAACCATGGACTTGAAATAGACAAAGTTGTTGATAGTTGAACTATTCGCAGGATCTACTGTGGAAATGCATGGCAATATCAGATTCCTCGTATGTCCTTCTTGCAAAGCACGTGCTCTCATGACGGAGCATTTCCTCCGCCAGCTTCGGAGCAAAAAGCCAATAAAGTGCCGCTCATGCGAGCATGGTCAATTGCGTTGCTGCATTCTGTTATATGACGATGCAGAAGGTATGGGCCTGTACTTGTGGTTTGTTGACTGCTTTCTTCCTGCATTCATATTGTTTGTTGGTTGGGAGACCTTAGCATGCATGGCGCACAAAGAACCAAGGAATTTAAGGAGACATAACTCCAGCTTGCCTGCAACTTCTGGGCCATCTGGGAAAACTTGCAGTAGGGGTTTCGGTGCAAGATAGTTCAGTCTTCCTAATTTAGGTTACATTGCTGAGGAAACATTGGGAACTGCACAGATGCAGCTGTGACTCCTTCAGACATACTTGATACTCTTGAGAACGATTTACAAACAGCGGATCTGATCCTGTGGGTTGGAGTGTCTTTTGAGCAAAGTGCTTCCACGGAGTACTTCAGACAGGTTCGCCGTATGCTGCAGGAGAGTGGCCGGCTGAAGTTGTGTAAGCAGGTTATTGTCAATTTGAGCGATGAAGCACTTTGGAACGTACTATCAGCCACAAACAATGCTGGTAAGCATTTATGTTCACCTGCAGTATTACAGAAAGTGGTTAGGATTGAATGCGGCATCATGCATTTGGCAGAAGGTTGGAGGTTGTGCTTCCAGTGATTTGTTTCAATGCATTTATTTTGGTTTTAGAGTTTACAAGCTTTCAGGAACCAGAACAGGTTTTGGTGCAGAGTTTGTTAGCTTAAATTACCAGGCAGCTTGAGCACGTTCTTGTAGTATGTGGGGATGCAGAAGGTCTGACATTGATTTGATCTCTCTGCATGTACAGGGGACTTAGAGATATTGGAAGTCCTTGATTCCGCTAATTCTGTGCTAACGTTGCTGGCTGACAAGGTTTGCGATCCTCTGTGGGTGAATTCAGCAATGGATACTTCCACAGCAGCAGCATCAGCAGATGTGGAGTAAACCCGTGAAGTACGTCATACAGAATGGGCATAAGCTCATGCCCGTGGTTTGTATTTTTTTTTTTTTTTTGGTGTTTCAGGTTAAGCAATGCTTTCTGAGGATGGAGTTGGGCTCCTGGCTCCTATTTGTTCGGTCCATTATTATTGCGCGCAAGGTGTTCATTGCGTGGCTTAAGCGGCTTCCAACCAGAACCATCTGCATCCAAACGTCCCATCCTGTGGAATGAAGCAGTACAAGTTCAGTTGCTGTGTTGAGTACATAAGTAGAAATGTTCTCACCTCCTACATCCCATATTGTAAAGTTTGGGATAGGGTTTGCAACTCGATCTTCTTTTTTGCTGACGTACTTGAACATCCCTGGACTGTGGAGCAGTGGTCGAGCGGCCGCCCCAAGAAGTTTGCAGAAAGAACCCGGATTTTGCCGCATATATTTTCTTATTTAAACCCTACCTTGCCTGCAGAATGACATGTGGTCTCCCCAAACACGTTTGGATGGGGTGCTGACTCGGAGAGTGAGAGGAAAATTTGTAATGGTATGCTTTTTGGCATGCGGCTATGGTATGCACACACATATGGCTATGGTATGGCCATAGCACCGCTTTAGCTAGGTACTGGTGGAGAAGTTCTTGCATACGAAAAACGATTGAGGCTGGATCAATTCTGGGGATGAGCTCATGGAAATAGTTGCGCGTTCTGTCTGCCACTCTATTTGACAGCCACGAAGGTGTAAATGTGCAGTGGCTTGTTGACATTTGTTGCTTTACCTGTTTTACAAGTTTTTGCCTGTGATATATAGACGTGTACCCCCAACAGCACATGCTCTTCAACTGTTATGGCTAGGTGACTAAGTTCATTAACTCAGTCACTGACCTGAATTTTTGGAACTAACCCACAGGCGCGTAAGGCTGGGTCGAGCCCCTAATGGAGGTAGTGAAGTCCAAAAACTTTTCCCTTATGGTTAACCCCAAAACGTGTTGTAAGTTGACATATACATGTGTACCCTCCCTCAATATACATCGTATGGAATATTCTTCTGTAGCGGTACAGAGGTCCCACCTAATCAATTTATGTTTGGAATGTACCTGCAGTTCTTCTGTATAAGTACTGGTTGAGTTCTATTTTCGTATGGCATCATTGACATTACACAATCAGAAATCTCATTCCAGCTTCGTCCTGGCCATGGAGGCAATCTCAGCTAACATGACAGCAGTAGTATCGCAATCATCAGTCGTCCGTGCACGGCAGTGCCGTCAGGACTTACTGGAGCTCAGAAGCACGAGCTATGTTACAAGTGTCCATATCTCTTATCATACTGTCAATGAGATTCAGGGTTACCTGTACATGGATGCAATTGCTATCTCAGCAAACATGACAGCAGTAGTACCTCAATCATCAGTCGTCCGTCCATGGCACGATGTGAAGACTTACTGCAGCTCAGACACGGGAATTGCCAGTCGCCCTGAGATAATAAACCTTAAAACAGGGCTTCAAGGGGTCTTAACAACGTCGAATTTCCCCGTCTAAAGTCACCGAGTCCAACATGCACATACCAGGATTGTATATCTTCCGTCCTTTTATGACGGGCAATCAACTGACTAGCTGATTCGTATTTACTCGTCGATGATTTTACCGTTTTTCAAAACCTTTAACTCAATGAAGTAGATGTGTCCGTTGTAGTGCTCGAACTGTACTGCTGGGTCATAATTTATGGTGTCTGTCCCGGTACCCTTGGGATAAGTACCCACACTTTTTTCTTGTCGAATGAAATTCTAACGATCGTAGAGATTCGGTCCGGTGATCATCATCCGGACTAAGTATGTCATTGCAGCATTTTGACCAAAACTCGCCGTGGCAGTACTGTTGTAATAGATAATAATATTTAGTGCCTTTCCCTCACAGGAGTAATATTGGTAATTCCGCCAGAGACAATAATACAAGACAAATCGGGCCGAGACGTGACTCAGCACTAGGTTATGTACATTTGAATGTGGATAGCAATAACGCAAGTTACACACACGTTTGTTGCAAGAAGGTAGTGGTGGCTGCGCAGCAAGGCAAGGGACTTGATTGGGACTATCACAGCACTTCGGGTGCTT
Source organism: Botryococcus braunii (assembly GCA_002005505.1). Lineage (NCBI taxonomy): Eukaryota > Viridiplantae > Chlorophyta > Trebouxiophyceae > Botryococcus > Botryococcus braunii. The sequence goes on from KV908534.1 coordinate 166,865, forward strand.
CACTCACGTTGCCAATCAGTCCTTGATTGACAGTGTCTCTTTCTCTACTTCTCGTCACACAGTAGAGCCGACACTGGTCTAACACCCTCCGTGCTGCCACCACACAGGAATACGCCAAGCCCATAACCTAACAGGTTATGGGCCCACCACTCTCCCGTTGAGTGTGTGGCTGGCTCAAGAATCGGAGACGAGAAGCTGTATGGCCAAGCGCCGCAGACCGAAGCAGACTGCTCGCAAGACTACCAACGTCAACGTTCCTGCTCGGTTAAGAACCGGTCCACCTTCGTACAACGATAGAATCAGAAACGGAGGACAGCAAGGAGATCGGACTCCTGACGAACGGGCTGCCATTGTAAAAGACTACGTGTTTCATCTGTACGTTGGACGACCTCTCCCCCTGCCAGCGTGGTTTGGTTCAAGATTTCCCACGTATCCAGCATACAAGTTCACTCCTTGGGAACAATCATTCGTTAATTTGGAACCAGGTTTCATCACCAAAGAGAAATTTCGGAGGTATTGTAGTGTAACAAAGTGGCTCAACAGAGAGCAAGAATTTGCTGAGCACACTGCATATTTGGCGGTTGAGTCTGCACTGGCAACTATTCCAGTGAAGGCCTTTCAAGATGTGCTGATTCCTAACATTCGTGACGAGTCTGAGTGGGAAACTGATTCAGACCTTGAAGGCATTGTGGAGTTAGTGGTTTAAGTGTACCTCTGACGCTAGAAACTGACATTCAGTGTGTACACTATGACTTCTAAGAAGAAGAGTCAGTCATCTAGTGGAACCTCTGCGTCTGTGAGTGAGACCACTACCTCAACACCTGTGAGAGAGCCTTGCACTCCCAGCACGTCCAGGGGAGAAGGTGATGAGTTGCCAAAGGTGATTCCTACACTTGTGAAGGTACATATCAAGCTAAAAGAAAAGGGACACAACATTATGATTTGGAAGAATGCGTACCTTGCAGCAAATGAGGCCAAGGGATCACTGCCTGCAGTACTTGAGGACATGCCTGGGACCACGCATGATGCTGCAGCACTGCTGTTGCTGTATGAATCTGTACCCGAAGAGTGGCACGGGGAATTATCTGATTTATCCTCTGCATATGTTGCATATGAATATATCTGTAGGAAGTTCATTGGGGGTTATAATCTCCAAGCCAACATGGACTGGCTGTTGGAGATGAGTCAGGGGATGAAGCACGACGAGACCATTTCCCAATATGTGAGTCGCATGCTGAATCTGAAGGCATGTCTTCAGAGGAATAATCATCCTCTTTTGGATAGCTTTGTAGCTACCCAAATTGTGCAGGGTCTACCTGAAGCAGCCAAGGAGACAGGCAGCCTGTCAACAGCAGCAGGGACCCCACTCAACAAGCTGGCAGACCTGCTGAGGACCACAGCCGTTGCTCTGGGGTTTGATGAGACTGCCCCACGTCAGCCACGAGTTTTGGCTGTTCCTCAGGGCAGCAACAGAGTCAGCACCCCTGGAGCATTCAGTGGAGCCAGTCCTTCGCCCTCAACCGGACAGTCTGATACCAGAGGAGTGTGCAAGTATTGCAATAAAAAGGGGCATTACTGGAGGGATTGCCGTAAGCGACACAGAGATGAGGAGACCCAGAGAAACGTTGTGGCAGCAGTGCAGCAGCTGCAGGGTATGTGGAGCCAGGGGCAGCCACTCATGGGAGATCTTCCTCCACCTGCTGCTCAGATGGCTCACCCTCAGGCGGATGCATTTCCTGCCTGGTTCCAACCGCCTGCTCCTCCTCCTCCTCCCCCACCTGAAGGTAGGCACTATGCAGTGTCCCACAATATCTTGGACCAGACCTTGGGCAAACCCCCTCTGCACTCCTGGCTGGTGGATAGTGGAGCATCAGTCCACCTTGTGAATGATCCAGCCCTTCTGCATAATCCCACTGTTCATTCCAAACCAATTCCATTGCATCTAGCTACATCTGATGCTACTGGGAGCATTATTGCCTCTGGATCAGTCTGTGTCTTAAGCCCCCAAGGCATCCCCTTTTGGATTCACCACGTGCAATGTGTTCCTTCAGCCAGTACAAATATCCTGTCTGTCTCAGCTGCCTTGAGGGATGGTGCAGTATTCCACACAGACAGTCTTGGGGCATTTGTGCATGTCAGTGGTCCAAACAGTTGGAGGGTTTCGGTTGTTGCTGAAACGGGCCTGTACTATATCCATCATTTAGTGGCAGTCAGGGGAAGCAGTCACCCCAAGCTGACTGTCAATGCAGCCAAAACCTCAAAATCCAGCAACACCTCTCACAACTGCTCCAGACGCTATGATACAGTAGAAACGGCCAAAGGATGCGAAAACAATGGTTACAAGTTGTTTGGGCTCCACCTCAGTACCCGTCCAGTCCGGCCCGGTCCTTCCTCTGCCAAAGCCTTATTCTATCCTGTTCTAAGTGTGTCCCTGTCTCCATCGCCAATGCGCCTTGTCAAGTAAGGGGTCACTCCCTTGGCGCGTGAAGTAGCCACTTCTTGGCGTGGAGGAACATAACTCACGAAGGGACCTTTATGGAGGTCCAAATCCTCGTGGTCCGGTCATTTTCCTATAACACGCGACTATTCCTGTTACACCCTCCCCCCCTTAGATTGGACGTCACGGCCAAGAGGGAGACTCACTCTAAACAACTACACTACGCCTAACACACCTAACACACTTGGCAGAGGTACGGTCCTGTCACGTCCTGTCCGCGGGTACTAGTCTGGCGTCCCCAGCCCAAGCCAGACCCCTGTCCTGTCCTGTCTTGTCCAGCCCTGTCCGTATAACAATGTAAAATCTGTCCCGTCCATACATAAATTCGCCCGTCCTGTCCAATAGGAATTCTACCCAACGGCAGTGGGGCCACCCATCTGCGTCGGGCGTTACGCTACAGCGCGAGCTAGCACGGATGTCGCGACATTACATGATTGACGTCCGAAACCTGACAAGGGTGAGCAGTCAGCACCGCACGCACCCGAGGTAGACGACACCCTACCTCGACGAGTCCTGTCCAGGGTGAGCGGTCATCACCGCACGCACCCGAGGTAGACATTCTACCCCGCTTACGTCCTATTCATCCGAGTGCGCTCTAGTACCGGGATACCCCCAGGGTACACTCTAAGGGCCAAGCTTAGAGCTTCCAAGGTGGCCCAAGGACGCACCGAGGGGCCGACCCGACCTGCCAGAGCACTAAGCGCGCCTAGCGCGCTTCCGCTGCTTCTCAGCATTTTTACCACGTCCTTTACGTTTCTTGTCCACCTTTTCTTTTTGTTCCGGCCTGTGCTCCGTGGTTAAATCCCAGTACCGCTGTAACGCCTCCCTGGCGTGTTCTAAGTTATCCTCTGGCTCCCAAGTATTATGAATATCCTGATACCCGGTCCACTTTACAAGATATTCTCGCGCAGTTTTTCGACCTCGTAACTTTCGTTCCCTATGAGCTAGCACAGCCTCGACCTCATACTCCTCTTCTCCATCAATAATCTCAGGTAGAGGAGGAGGTTGTACCGTCCCACCTTCCTTATAAGGCTTAAGCATAGAAACATGGAAGACATCATGAACCCTCAGAGTTTTTGGAAGCCTAATTCTGAAAGCTACCGATGATACCTCCTGGACGATGGGAAAAGGCCCAATAAACCGAGGTAAGAGTTTTCTTGTCCGAGTATGCTTGAATTTCAGATTCTTTGTTGAGAGGAGGACAGGTTGGCCTATTTTTAAAATAGGAGCATCTTTTCTCCTCGCGTCCGCATATGCCTTCATGCGGTCCTGCGCAGCTTTGAGACATGTCCGCGCTCTTTCTAGATCCCATCTCATCCTTCGTACAAACTCTGCTGCTGCCGGTACATACTCACGTGCAGAAGATGTCACACCTTCATAGACTTCCTGGAAGGGAATCGTGGGATCCTGACCGAAAGTCAACCTAAATGGAGTAGTGTTGATTGATTGCTGAAAAGTGTTGTTGTAAGAAAATTCAGCTTCACACAAATGTTTATCCCAGTCGTTGTGTCTTCCAGTGACGTAATGACGCAAATAATCCTCCAAGATCCTATTAATTCGTTCCGTTTGACCGTCGGTCTGCGGATGAAACGCTGTAGATAGCGCAGAGCGACAACCGGTCAACCGAAAGAGCTCTTGACAGAAGCGACCCACCCACCTAGGATCTCTGTCTGATACAATGTGAGTGGGAAACCCATGCAAGGTGAAAACCCGGGTCCGTAACAGTTGAGCTATCACTTCTGCACTTGCGTCAGTGGTCGTCGGAGCGAAGTGCGCATACTTTGACAACCTATCAACAGCAACCCAGATAGCGTCATATCCTTCCTTAGTTCTTGGCAGTCCAGTGATTAGGTCCATAGACATTGATTGCCACTTTCTGTCAGGTATTTCTAGAGGGTGTAGTAACCCTACAGGTAAGTGTGCTGGGGCTTTGACACGCTGACACGAGTCACATTGGGCCACAAAGTCAGCCACATCTGAGGCCATCCCTGGCCACCACCAGGAACGTTGAACTAATTCGAGGGTCCTGTCCCTGCCTGGATGACCAACTATAGGTGGTCCATGCAAATTTTCCAGGATTTCTCTACGAAGGTTACGTTCGACACCGTCAGAACTCATATGGTGGGAGGGAACGTAAATGCGCGCACCGCGCTTCCACAAGCCACTATGGAAGCTTAACTTGCGGCGATTTTGTTTACGATGGAGCCAATCATCTATCTCATATGCCTCACTTAAAACCCTTCCCCATCCCCTCAACCCGTCCATCGGCGTGGGTAGGGTGGTGGAGTCTGCAGCCTCCCCAACCCCCATCGCTCCTACTCCGACAGGGGGAGAGTGCTCCCCCAGGGGCCCTGCCCAAGCCTGAACCGACGCCTGAACCCCAGCCTGGGCCCGAGCTAGGGCTCGGACGTGGGCCCCGGCTAGGTGAGGACTCCTAGACAATGGGTCAGCAGGGTTAGTGGATCCCGGCGCATATTCCCATTGGATGTCGAATAACTGTAGAAACTCCGCCCAGCGCGCCCGTCTGGGTGAGAGTAGGGTTTGGGTTTGCAAAAAACTATTCGCGCGATGGTCCGTAACAACTGTGAAAGTTTGCCCTAATAAGTAACACCTCCACTCCTTGAGGGCATACAACACACCTGCAAGCTCTTTCTCAGTTGTGGAATAATTGCGTTCGGCATTACTAAGCTTTTTACTGAAGTATGCTACAGGTCTACCTTCTTGCAATAGTACTGCACCCACCCCATAGTCACTGGCATCTGAGATCACTTTGAAAGGCTTGCTACTGTCTGGGAGTGCTAGTACAGGAGCATTGGACAAAGTTTCTTTTAAACTTTGAAACGCGTGCTCTTCAGCTTCTCCCCACGTCCAAGGAACTTTGCCAGTGAGCCGGGTTAAGGGGGCCGCAAGCGTACTGTAACCCGGGACGAACTTGCGGAAGTAGTTGGCTAGTCCCAAGAATTGTCGTACGTGCGTGCTCCCCGTGGGTGTTGGCCAGTCCACAATAGTCCGAACTTTGGCAGGGTCAACTTTGATGCCGTCGCGCCCCACGACATGTCCCAAATACCGCAACTCGTCAGCAAAAAACTCACACTTGGATAATTTTGCATAAAGTTTTTCCTCTCTCAGCCGAGTAAGGATGCGAGTTAAGTGCTCTAAGTGCTGTTCCCTGGACTTGCTGTATACCAACAAATCATCTAGGTAAACCACAACAAAACCCTCTCGAATAAAATCATGAAACACACTGTTCATCAGTCTCTGAAACGTGGAGGGAGCATTCGTGAGACCAAAAGGAAGCACCAAAAATTCAAATGAACCTAAGGGTGTTCTAAAGGCGGTTTTGGGAACATCGGATTCATGTAATCGCACTTGATGGTAACCTGACAAGAGATCAAAAGAGGTAAAGAACTTTGAACCCTGCAGCTTGTCCAGAAGATCGTCTATCCGTGGCAACGGATATTTGTCCTTCCTTGTTAAGTTATTAACTGCCCTGTAATCTATAACCATTCGGAATGTTCCGTCTTTCTTTCTCACAAACAATATGGGGCTACCATACGGTGATGCACTCGGCCTGATGAAACCCTGTGCTAGTAATTCCTCAACCTGCCTCCGACACTCCGCCACTTCTGGTTCAGCCAACCTATAAGTGGGGCGACAGGGCGGCGTATGGCCGGGTGTCATAGGTATAGTGTGCAAGATGCCCCTGTCTGGAGGTAAATCTGGCAATTTCTCTGGAAAAACATCCAAAAACTCTAACAACAATTGCTTCAAGTCTTGTGGCTTGTCAGTCATACCCTCAATAACACGCCGGGAGTTTTCGTTTAAATCTAGGCCGGTGGCTCCGCTGTCTTCGTCCCAAGGATTATCCCCCTCTGTAGTTGCCACTGCAACCCTATGGAGATAGTGTGTTGCACAAACTGAGTCCAGTCCACTCCTTGCCTCTCGCACAACCCCCCAAAACCCTGGACAACCCTTTCGCATAGCCCGCCTAGCTTGACCCTCACTTATAACATTCACTTTTTGCGCCGGTAAGGTACCTCTTTCACTAGGGGGCAGCGGGTTGAGGAGTGTAATGTAGTGTGAGGAATGAGGCGGTTTAAGATGAACTGCGCCATGATTGTAGTCAATTAAAGCTTTTCTTTCTTTCAGAAAATCCTCCCCAAGGATTAAGTCCACCCCATCCAACAGAGTTTCGCAGACAATGAAATCCCTCTGTTCCACATATGTTTGAGATAAGTGCACCCTGAGCTTAGCTGTCCCCGCCGAGCGCATGGTCTGTCCATCTGCCAGCTGGACATCCACACACTTCTTTGACAGCCTCACTCCGAGAGTAGCTAGGAAGTCTTGTCTGACGAACGAGTGCGTCGCCCCGGTATCGACTAAAGCGACGCCCTTCACACCAGTACAGTTAACATGAAAAAGCATTGCTAAATGCCTATTTGAAAAAGCTTGAGCAAAAGATACGCTAAATTTGGGTCCGGCATGGTAAACTACATAGGAGTAGGGGACATCAGGTCCCTTGGTACCTTGCAGGATAACTCTCATGCCTTTTAGCCATGGGTACACTGCCTTGGATTTCGCCACTTTACTACCCATTAGAAAACAAGCACTTAAATGTTTATTTGCTTGTTGCTCACGAGCGAAAGTGGATAAGGTGTCCTCCGCTTTACCTATAGGTACTGCAACAAATGTCGGTTTAGACGTTCCATCGGGTAGGGTATTGTCAAAGGGGCCTCTAGAAAAAGAACAATGCAAAAACTCAGAACAATGTTGCTCGATAGAAGAATGAAAAGATTCCCAAGGAACAAAAGTGTGGAGGTTTCCTTCTCTAACTCCACTCATGGCCTACCGCGTCCCCTTGCCCGGCCCCGTCCACGGCCCCGTCCTCTGATTCTCCGTCCCCGTCCGGCCCCACCCTGTGCTGTCCACCCTTGCATAGGGGCTGCTCCCACACCGAGGGACCTAAAGTTGTTGTGGCCCCCTCCTACCCGTCGCCGCAGCAAATCACCAGCCAGACCTGGAATTGGTGGAGCAGGCTGGTTTACCTCCTGTCTGGCCTTCACAATGTGTTGCAAGATGTCCCACTGTTGTTGATTAAGATAGGCGTTAGGGTCCTCTCTAAGTTTTTTGAGTGGGCAAAACCAAGATTCATGGCCAGGGGTATTGCACGCGTAACAGCTTCTGTTGAGGGGAAAGGCAACTCTAGTGTCCCTCCGATACTCGGGAGGTAAACCATCCCTGCGGGGATAAGGAGTCGCGCCTTGGATCGCGGCGACCGTGGCGAGCGGCGCAGGGTAACCATGGGCCATCTGGATTGGCGCTGCCACCATCGGTGCAGCTGCCATCATCCCAAATTCATGACTGTAGTAGGGGATTGTCCAGTCCTGTCCGACGCCAGCAACGTGCGGTGCTGGGCCAATGGTGGCGGTTGCAATGCTTGAGTTAGGGCCCCCGGGGCCGGTTCTCAGTCTCTTTGCCTGTAAGGGCCCGCCCACCGCGGCATCGTACCGTGTGAGTAAACTTATCAAGGCATCCAAATCATCAAAACCTTTGCCTGTTGTAGGGTTAATTGCTGAATATTTCTTTAAATCCTCACGTAGGCCTTTACGAAACCTATGGATTTTCTCCCCCATGGATAGGTCCCCACTGACTTCTACCTCTGCTAGCAAGGTTGTAAAGCGCTCAACATACTTCTCAACTGATTCGTTGCCCTGATATACGGAATCAAGTTTATCCCTTGCCTTTGCAACCTTATCAGTGTTATCATAGACAGAAGACAACAGATCCCCAAAGAGAGCTAAATCCACGACAGCACCTGGATTTTGCCTCACGTAAGCTGCTTTTTTTGTTAACCACACCTTTTTCACGCTCTTTCCTAAACAGCGCACTGCGTAATCAACCCTGAGGTTCGCGGGCACACCGGTGAGTTCACAATATGACCTCACATCGTCTAGGAATTGTTCGAGATCGTCCCTGCGTCCCTCGAATTTTTCCGGTAAATGCGTTCGAACTGTCGGGATTCTTGCCTGTGGGTTCGCGGGGTTTTGAGCCGCGACTTAAGCGTTTTCTGCCTGTTGTCGTAACTCAGCCAGTTCGGCAGCCATTGCCGCTTCACGCCCCTCGGCCTCGGCCAAAGCAGCCTGCAGCTCTTCGACTTGTCGTCTAGCCATTTCTGAGCTGTCAGTGCTGGCGAGGCTGGGTGACACAGGAAATCGAGAAAGTCCGGGTGGGGGCCCTAAACTCGGTGACCCGAGTCGTAGGCCCCTAAAAGCGCCACACACACCACAACTAACCCAATCCGAATCTATAGAATTCTCTGAAAAACTTCTTTGGGAAATTTTTTCAACGAGAGGAGCTCAAAATTTGGCCCCTCTCGCCGATACCAGTGATACAGTAGAAACGGCCAAAGGATGCGAAAACAATGGTTACAAGTTGTTTGGGCTCCACCTCAGTACCCGTCCAGTCCGGCCCGGTCCTTCCTCTGCCAAAGCCTTATTCTATCCTGTTCTAAGTGTGTCCCTGTCTCCATCGCCAATGCGCCTTGTCAAGTAAGGGGTCACTCCCTTGGCGCGTGAAGTAGCCACTTCTTGGCGTGGAGGAACATAACTCACGAAGGGACCTTTATGGAGGTCCAAATCCTCGTGGTCCGGTCATTTTCCTATAACACGCGACTATTCCTGTTACACGCTACCTGTGGCACAGCAGGATGGGACACCCAGGAGAACCATGGATGCAGCGCCTTGCAAAGGAAGAACTGGTGACTGGAATTGACACCTCCCTCTTCCCTTGTGATAATTGTCCAGTGCACTGTGAGGCATGTATTGAGGGAAAGACAGTCAGACCCTCTTTCGGGACTAGCAGCAGACCTGCCCTTGAACCCCTTGACAGAGTGCACATTGACACAGTGGGTCCCATCACCCCTGCAGCCATCACTGGGGAACGTCTGTGGGTTACAGTGGTGGATGAATCCTCACAGTGGAAAGCTGTCATTCCAGTTAAATCCAAGGACACCATAAGTGCTGCAGTCAGAGACCTGTTGGTATACTGGCAAACCCAAAGGAAAACGACAGTGAAGTGCATCAGATGTGATCGGGGCACAGAATTTATTAATGCCAAGTTCAAGGAGTTCTGTGCATCTCAGGGAACTAAGCTGGAGACCTCAGCCCCCTACACCCCACAGCAAAATGGAGTAGCAGAACGAGCAAACCACACGCTGAAGGAGAGAACCCGGACTATCCTTGCCTTCGCAGCAGCAAGCCCAACCCTCTGGAAGGAGGCGCTCGAGACAGCTTGTACCCTGCTTAATATGGGCCCTTGTTCAGGCAGGAACCTTACTCCTCTTGAATTATTTTGGGGTTACAAGCCAGATGTGTCACTTCTGCGCACCTGGGGCTGCTTGGCTTATGTCCACATACCAGACGTACAGAGACCTGTATTTGCTCCCAAAACTGCTCCAGGCATGCTCACAGGATATTCTGCATCTTCCAAGGCCTACTGAAACAAAGGGAGACGTGTATGCAAGTTTAATAATAAGAGATACTAGGGTTTAAGGAAGGGGTGACACCGCGAGACAGTAAACGTGACGCCGATTCCTCTTACAATACGCAGCTCCTCCTCACGCAGGCGATTCCGAGTCTCCAATAGACAATATGGCCAACGCCAATACAATATAATATGCAACAGATATATCCAGGCCCCAAAGATAAGTGTGTCTCTCGAAGTGTGAGTCCAACTTGTGGTGAACCCGGCTACATCGCCCTTCTATGAGATGCTCTCGCGAGCACCACGAGAAGGATGACGAGAGGGCATCCTTTTGGACATTTCCTGAACATCCTATATTGTGAAGCTTCTCGTAGTACGACGTGCGTGAAGACACATGCGCACACATGCAGGCGTGCACGTAATTCGAAAGACCTGCACATAATTCGAAAGGCGAGCCGCATGAGGTACGCAGACGCGGCACCGCACGCGTCACCTCACTACATACTCCCCCCCCCTATTCCTGTGCGTCCCCGCGCAGAAGGCAGAGCGCAACAAAACAACAAAAGACCTTCCAACATGCGGAGACTCAGAACACTACCTACGGGCAACCCGCCTCCCGTGTTGCCAGACCCCAGCCGATCGCTGCGTATCGGGGTCCCCACCATATAGAAATAAGAATAAGTATCATTCATGACAAACATGACAAAAGACGAAACGGAGGAAACAGCTAAGTCCACGTAGAGCCAAAAGTCCAGAACTTTATAAGGCGAGAAGTCCACAAGTCCATAAGGCAAAGTTCAAGTGAGGTTCAAACCAAGTTCGAGTCCAAAGTTCCAGAGTCCAAAGTTCCGTGTCCAGTGGCAATGAAGTGAAGCGGCCATGTCGAGCCTAATGTGCACAATGATCTATCCAGGTAAGGGACCCATGGTCCACCCTACCGGGTAAGGCAGCCTTACCCTAGCCTATCCACAGTCCATATGGCCATACAGAGAGACCCCTCCAAGGAGGGCCAACCGGTCGACGGGGCCTAAGGGCGAATCCGAGGGATTGTGCCCCTGGGAGGCAATGGAGGCAACCCGTGACTCCCTCTGTACTGCTCCACTTGCTGGCGGCAGCGCGTAAAATTCGTGAGTGGTTCCCACGTATCGTCGTCGGGCGTGTAACCTTTCCATCGCACAAGGTATTGCATATGCGGGGTTCCATCCGGGTCGTAGAGAGTGCGGCCGCGGTCGTCCATGAGTGGCTTGTGGTCCACAATGCCACCAATCTCGTATTCGATATGGTCGTTGACGAGGTGCGGGGGCGGCGGCGGCGGACGCACACGTGCGACATCAGCGGTACGGTAGGGGGTGAGGAAGTTGACATTCACGGTCGGATGATACCGGTCGTAGCCGTCTGGAAACTCCAAGCGGTACGCGTTGGGGCCAGGCGAGCTAAGGACCTTGAAGGGTCCCACACGCCGAGGCGCAAACTTCTGTGGAAGTTTCCTGTGAACTGCAAAGAAGTCCCGATCCACAAGCACGTAGTCACCCGGCGCAAACGACACATCGCTGCGACGCCTATTTGCATAGGCAGTTTGCCGGTCCTGGGCTGCAGCACTTTTGTGCCCGTCGGATGTCCAAACCCATCTTCCTCACAAACTCATCCGCACTCCCAACACCAGTTTTTCCCAAGTGCCCATTTGCAAACGGGACGTTCGGATCTTGACCATATGTAAGCCTGAAGGGTGTTGTGTTGATAGAAGTTTGCCAAGAGTTATTGTACGCAAATTCGGCTTCGGGCAAATAACTATCCCAATCCCTTCCATGATCTGCAACATAATGTTTCAGATAGTCTCCCAAAATGCGGTTTGTCCTTTCAGTTTGCCCATCTGTTTGAGGATGGAAGGCAGTTGAAAGGGCAGGCCGACATCCAGTAAGTTCATGTAACGCCTTCATAAACTTACTCACAAAGCGGGGGTCCCGATCAGAAACAATTTCCTCCGGATATCCATGATACATCCATACCCGTGTCCTTAGCAATTGTGCCACCGTATAAGCATCCGCATTCATGGTTGTAGCTGCAAAATGAGCACACTTGCTAAGCCTATCCACGACAACCCAAATAGCATCATTTCCATTGGGAGTCTTTGGCAAATTAGTAATGAAATCCATGGACAAACTTTGCCACTTCCTGACTGGTATTTGTAAAGGGTGAAGAAGACCAGCAGGCAAAGTATTCCGAGCCTTGACCCGCTGACAAGAGTCACAATGAGCAACATAGGCTTTGACATCCTCATACATTCCAGGCCAATACCATTCCCTTGTGAGAAGTTCATACATGCGAGTTACTCCAGGGTGGCCAACATGAGGCGGGTCATGCAATGCTTCCAAAATTCCACGTCGCAGATTCTCAACAACAAGTTCCCCATTCTTCCTTTCCTCAAACAATGCAGGAACATACTTCCGTCCATTCCTTTCCCAAAAGCCTCCCTTAAGACTAACCTTCCGACGATTCGCGCGCACTGCCAACCAAGGATCATCTGTGTAAGCCTTCCCAAGTTTTCCAAGTAAGGTTTCGTACCCATCGGTATCGGGGGTGAGCTCACTTGGGCTGGCCAACCCAATTTGCTCCATCGTGCCGAGGGGGTCTTGGACCTCCTGAGCGGGCTCCGTGACTTTTCGAACCTTGCGGGACCGAGCTGCATCCAATCTGGAGGGGGTGAGGCAATCCGGAGAGGGGCGCGTACGCTTGCGCCGGAGGGCAGCGTCTGCCGCGTGCGGTGCCGCGTCTGCGTACCTCATGCGGCTCGCCTCACTACACCTACCGCCTATACATGGGGGGGGGGTGTGGAGAGAGAGTAGGGATGTTGTATTTGTGGAACATCTCAGGGGAGCCTCCCGAGTTGGCATGAGTGAACTTCTGTTATAATAGTGAAAGAACATTTAGTGACTTTCCCTCAGAAGAGTAATAGTGGCCAGGCTTCTCTAAAGCAATCACTGTGAACAATCTTAGAGGTTGAGTAAGGGATGGCAGAACTCTAGAATTCTGCCATAATTGATCTGGACTGATTCCATTTCGGAGAAAGAGAGTAATGCAATCTGACGCGTTCTTGCGAGAAAGGATATAGGCAGCAGGCATGAAGGGCTCGGTACTTGTTTGGGACTGAAAGAGCACTCCGGGTGCTTATCTCTGATCAGTTGCCACAAGTATCAACACATAGTCGGGCTCTGCTTGCTCTCCTACACACAGCAAGAGACCCGACCGAGCTTAACACCCTTCGTGCCGGGACATACAGGTGGAGTGCTGCAACTTAGTGTAACTTGCATGAACAATTGATTAGGAAGAGGTCTAGATAAGCGTATTAGAATGTTGCTAATGCTTGGCTCATCGAACAATGGTAATGCGAACTATCTGTCGATGCGTAGAAGAGGTAGTTTGAATTCCTTGGCGTTGAGAGAGAGCAAGAAGCAATGTAATGACTTGTTTGGGACTGAAAGAGCACTCCGGGTGCTTATCTCTGATCAGTTGCCACAAGTATCAACACATAGTCGGGCTCTGCTTGCTCTCCTACACACAGCAAGAGACCCGACCGAGCTTAACACCCTTCGTGCCGGGACATACAGGGAACATTACGCCCAGAATTGTACAACTTCCAACCCAATCCCTGGAGTTCCAGTGCCCCAGTCCCTGTGAGAACCATGCTTCCCGTCAGTTCCCTGTGTCAGTTATCTCTCCCAGTCCAAGGTCTGCTGAGGCAGAGACTCAGGAAACAGAATGTGAGGCAGAACCAGCTCCTAATCTTCAGCAGACCACTGTTCCAGACGGCCAAGGACCCCCTGAGAAGGCTGAGCCCGAGCCTGATCATCGAAGAGAGGGAGTCCCGCAGAACATCCAACAGACCACTGAAGCAGCATTGGAGCTGGCTCGTGGCACTATTCCTGATGACGAACTACAGCAACAAATGCTGCGAGCCCAGGAGTTGCTGAGGCCTGCCGCACTGAAGAATTCGAATTTACCTTCGGGTGGTTTAACCCGGGCTCAAAGGCTTGAGCAACGCAATCAAACAAAGGAACTCCTGCTGTCACAGGAGGTGGGAGAGTGCAAGGGAGAAGAGGGGATTACTGAAAGTGACACACTGTCACTGGGACCAGGGGAAGTGCAGGCAGAGGGACTTCACCATGAGAGACCTGTTCTGAATGTTAGTGCTGTGAGAGGAGCAGCCTCAAACTCGGCTGAAAATGGTCCCGGGGAGCTGAGTTGCATGGAAGGGTCCTGCCCAGTGAATGAGATGTTTGTAAGGGATGAATCTGATTTGAGAGAGACTGGCTCCCTTCTCCTGCCACGTGAACAGGGGAGGGAAAGTGGTGACAGCCACAGACCTGAGAAGTGCGTCTCTAACTTCTCAGGAAAAGTCAGTAATGCATGTGAGAGCAGTACTGGGACAGCCTCCCAGTACCCATGTAAGAGACATGATGAGGAGGTGAATCAGCTGCACAGACAATGTGAGAGTGTGCCAAATTACCAGTGCAAGCTGAGAGGTACCTGTGCATGGGAGGATCCTGTGAGGGACGAGAGGTCACATCCTGAAGTGACAAAGTGTGAGAGTTCCGGACTCTCCCAATATGAGGATGAGGGGAAGCTCAGCACTGAACAGTGCTCCTCCTCAACTGCCTGTGAGAGACCCTTGGAGCCAGAGCCCCAAGTGACATGTAAGAGTGTGAATGTGGAGGTGAACCAGAAGCCCAGACAGTGTGGAAAGTATCCTGATTACAAAGGCTTCTTGGGAGGTACCTGTGCTTGGGAAGATGATGGGAGTGTGAGGAGCTCTAAGCTGAGCAGTGCACAGTGTGAATCCTCCAGAGAGAGAAGAATGAGAGAGAATCCAGACACTGCTGAGAGAATTGCTAGCTGTAGTGCGGCGAGTGTCAGTGGAAGAGTAGTGGGTTCAGATGTTGCAAGTGACAAGTCTCCAAAGAGTTTGGAAAATGAGGGGAAGCACACTGGTGTAAGATTTGGCAAGATTCATGTTCCCTCTAATTTAAGGGAGGCTCAGATGTCTCCACAGTGGGAATATTGGAAGGCAGCCATGCAAGAAGAACAGAATTCACTTGATACCCATGAGGTTATGGAGTATGTTCCAAGACCTCATGGTCATAAAGTAATTCCTGTGCATTGGATCTTCTCAGTGAAGATGGATGCTCATGGAAATGTGGTGAGATTTAAGGCTAGATTAGTAGCACAAGGATGCAGGCAAATCCCTGGAGTAGATGTCATGTAGGTATTTGCTCCAACCAGCAGCTATGGGGCCAGGAGAGCATTACTGGCAGTTGCTGCCAGGGAGGGGCTTGAAATTCATCAGGTAGATGTCAAGACTGCCTTCCTCAATGGAGAGTTGGAGGAGGAAGTGTACGTCACACAACCTCCAGGCTTTGAGAATGGTGATCGCAATACTGTGTGTCGCTTGAAGAAGGCCCTGTATGGCCTGAAGCAAGCTCCTCGTGCTTGGCATAAAACCCTGAATGAGAAGCTGGAAATCATGGGATATGAGGTGTGTATGAGTGATGCTGGTGTGTATGTGAAATGCTCCGAGGATGGTGGTAAATCCTATGTGCTGATATATGTTGATGATCTCCTGATTGTGTCCAAGGGAATGTCAGAGGTTGAGAGAGTAAAAGGACTTCTCAAGAAGGAATTCACCATTCATGATTTGGGAGAGGTGAAAGACTTCTTGGGATGTCAGGTAACAAGAGATAGAGAAAAGGGGCTAATCTCCTTGAGCTGCATTCCCAAAATAGATGCACTCGTGGAGAAGTTTGGCCAGACACCCCAATGACGAAAGATTTTGTGATCTCTCAGATGCCAGCTCCCAAGGATGGGAGTAATAGTATTGGTGCTGGGAGTCTCCTTCCTCCCGGGCATCGTTATTGCGAGCTCGTAGGATCCCTACTGTATATAGCAAACACAACTCGTCCTGATATAGCTCAGGCTGTAGGAGTGTTGTCTCGGTATCGTATGTCCCCCACCACAGCACACTGGAATGAGGCAGTCCGTGTGCTTAAATATCTCAAGGGAACCCGAGACCTGGTTCTGATCCTTGGTGGAAAAGAAACAGAGTTGGAGGGATATGTTGATGCAGATTATGGGGGTGATCAAGACCACCAGTTTTCCACCACTGGTTTTGTCCTTACTGTATTTGGAGGTGCTGTGGTGTGGGGGAGCAAGAAGCAATCTGCTGTAGCCACATCAACAGTAGAAGCTGAGTTCATGGCAGCAAGTGCTGTAGTGAAGGAGGCTAACTGGTTGAGAGGATTCCTGGAGGAAATTGGAGTATTGCCTTGGATAGTGAAAATCCATTGTGATAATCAAGGGTGCATCAATCACCTGAGGAATCCTGTGTATTCAAAACACACAAAACACATTGCAATAAGCTGTCATTTTGCACGTGAAGCAATTGCAAAGGGGCAGGTGGACTTTAAATATGTTCAATCTGCTAGAAACATAGCTGACATCTTTACCAAGCCACTGGTCAAGTTGGTGTTTCAGGGTCATCGTAACTCACTGGGACTTGCTAAGTTTCTGTGAGGAAAAGGCAAGGGGAAGTGTTGTAATAGATAATAATATTTAGTGCCTTTCCCTCACAGGAGTAATATTGGTAATTCCGCCAGAGACAATAATACAAGACAAATCGGGCCGAGACGGGACTCAGCACTAGGTTATGTACATTTGAATGTGGATAGCAATAACGCAAGTTACACACACGTTTGTTGCAAGAAGGTAGTGGTGGCTGCGCAGCAAGGCAAGGGACTTGATTGGGACTATCACAGCACTTCGGGTGCTTCACTCACGTTGCCAATCAGTCCTTGATTGACAGTGTCTCTTTCTCTACTTCTCGTCACACAGTAGAGCCGACACTGGTCTAACACCCTCCGTGCTGCCACCACACAGGAATACGCCAAGCCCATAACCTAACAAGTACCATGAACCCTCCTCAGTCTATGAGACGTCTTTAGGATACCCTCGAATGCATATGTAACAGTCAGTACAGCCATATGCATATTGTACCCTCAAATAATTGTCCAATATTTAGACAGGTACCATCATCACCATTTGAGAGAACGGTTCACATGTACTATCATAACATATACGGTATAACGAAGAGAGACGTGTATGCAGGCTTTACAAGTGTTAATATTCCAACTTCCAAGCGGGGGTGACACCGAAGGTAGAAGTTCGAAGTTCCGATCCGTTACACGCTTGCAGCCCTCCTCACGTAGATCGTCCGAGTCTCCAGAATACAATGCATAACAACAATAGAGATATTCCTAGAAGCCACACCCGTGGTAGAAAACCCAAAGATAATGATAGCCACCACGAGGTCTTAGTCCACCTATGCCCGGATCTGGCTACGTCGTCCTTCTACGAGGTGCTCTCGCGAGCATAACGAGATGGATGACGAGAGGAGACCCACTAGGACAGTACAGTCATTTTCCTACACACAAGGACAACAAGATCTACTCGTATATACGATATATCCCAAAGGGCACGAAGAAACATGAACTACGGGCACACCCTTACGAAAATTATGCTTCCGCGCAGATCCTACGCGTAGGGCACGGGAGGCGCATCGCGCTGACGCGGCACCTCACTACATACTCCCCCCCCCCCCCTCATTCCTGTGCGTCTCCGCGCAAAAGGGCAATATGCAACAACAAACAGACAAGACAAACAAAGGAACAAAAAGACCCTCCAACATGCGGAGACTCAGACTTAGACCTACGGGCAACCCGCCTTCCGTGTTGCCAGACCCCAGCCGAGTGCTGCGTATCGAGGTCTCCATAATGCAATAAGAACAAGGATCAGTCATGACAAACAGAACAAATGACGAAACACTTAAAAAAACGAAAGTCCACGTGACGAACAACAAAAAGGAGACACAAAGTCAGAGCTAAAAGTCCAGAAGTTCAAAAGTATCCAAGTTGAGTTCAAAGGGTGATTCCAAAGTCCATAGTCCAGTAGTACACCAGTATTGCACCAGTTTTATTATGTGTGGTAGTGAAGTGAAGAGGACATACACCACCTAATGTGCACAAAGTTCTATCCAGGTAAGGGTGTAGGAATAGCTTAGCGGAAGAGGTTTTAGAGACAATGAGGCCGTTCGTGGTGAGCACGGAAAGAGTGTTACATGATTGATTCGCAAGCGTACTCTTAAACCCAGGGTGGATTGAATTATATTGTACTGCCACTGACGCGTAGTCGGGCAACCGAGCGAACTACCTGAGCGAGGTTGTACTGCGAATCTAGATCACAAGGCAAGTCATAGAGCAATGCCAAGGACCACTAGAGCATTATACCCTAGGACATGCTACATGCCCTCCCCCTTGGCATAAGCTATGAAATGGTGTTTATGGCAATGGGGCCACAAACGTAAGACAGGGGTATTACGAACCCTGCTTACTGTAACTATAGATAATCACACCTCCTATAGTTACTAATCAGCAAGTAAGAGGACTAAGTCCACAAAGCAACTTAGCACGACACAGACGAGGGACTCATCTGCTCAATGCCCGAATACCTTAACATTCTAAGGACTATCGTCTGCAAGGCGGATCCTCTAACTTAGGGGACGAACTCTCTAGACAGCACTCACACCAGTGATGAAACAATTAGGTTGAGCGTCAGACTCCTCAGAGCCCTCAGACTAGCACTTGTCCAAACCTTAGGTCCAGTTACCCTGCCTCGCAGTGTAACCTTCGCTTGAGGTGTCTTTCCAGCACAGGCATAAGGCATATCGTCTAGAGCAGCAAGCCATACACAACTAACTGCCACATGGTGTATCTCATGGGTAAGATAAAGCCAGTCATGCAGACACGGAACTAAAATTTGCAACTACACTGCAACAGCAAGTGCATCACAAAATGGAGCCGTGGGTAAAGGAAACATAACCCATGCAAAACATGTAAATAAGAGACATGCATGCAAGTCCCAATTCATGATCCCTCTCCCTCCCAGACCCTTCCACCCTCCCTCCAAAACAGATCCAAGCTGGCTGGTGTTGAAGTCCAAGGGTCATCAGCCGCAAGTGGCTGGAAAAGTCTCGAAGCCGCAAGTGGCTCAGCAAGGGATGCCGGCAAGTGGGACTTAAGAAAGGATTGGTGCAGCTGCCACGTCATCTGCCAGATGGCGAACATGGGCAAGAGGCTCCCAAGTGTTCTCAGTCTCATCATAGCCCATCCACTTGACCAAGTACCGCCAAGACTTTCCAACTTTCTTCTTAGCTATGATGGCCTCCACTTCATAAACGCCGCCACGCTTATTTGCATACAAAGGAGGAGGTGAGGTAACAGTCACAGGTGAAGATGAAGATACATAAGGCTTCAGCTGGGAAACATGAAACACAGGATGGATGTTTACAGTCTCAGGCAAGACAAGTCTAAATGCTCTAGTACCCACTGCTGCAGCAATAGAGAAAAGACCGACATACTTAGCTGTTACCTTTGACGAGAGCCCAGGTGGAAGCTGGATTTTCCTGGCGGGCAGCAACACCTGGTCCCCCACCGTGAAAGGGTGGTCTCGTCTTTTTTTATCTGCATAAGACTTCTGTCGCTGCTGTGCAGAGGCAAGGTTAGACTTGGCACTTTTTAAGGCAGTCTACAGCCCCTCAACCCACTCAGAAACAGCAGGATTTGCAGAACGGGAAGGAACAGCAGAAGACAAGGGGGTGAGGGGATGGCGCCCATGGTTCAAGAAGAAGGGTGTGTGCAATGTGGAAGCCTGGAGAGAGTTGTTATATGCGAACTCCACCATGCTTAGATATTTGCACCAATCATCCTGTCTCAGACCCACAAACCCTCTTAACATGTCTTCCATCGTCCTATTCATCCTCTCTGTCTGCCCGTCAGTCTGAGGGTGATAGGCAGTAGACATAGCAATGTCAGTACCGAACAATTTCACAAAGGCCCTCCAGAAGTGACTAGTGAATCTAGGATCCCTATCACTAACAATGGATGTAGGCATACCAAACCTAACCAAGACCTTATCAATGAACAACCGTGCAAGCTGAGGTACAGTGATAGTTTTAGTGCATGCAGCCAAGACACACAACTTAGAAAACCTATCAACAAAAACCACAATAGAATCAAAACCACAGCAGATGGGTAAATCAGTCACTAAATCAAGGGAAACGCTCTGCCAAGGTTCATCCGGAATGGGCAGTTGTGGTGGCAAAGGAAGAGAGAGAGAGACGAGACACCAGTCAGGTTAGAGCATTCAGCGGAATCTGTTACAAGCCGGTCAGTACCGGGACTTCCTTCGACGCCAAGACGCGTGCCACTTTCCAGAGCCTTCATTTCAGGACCCGGCAGCTTCCTGCCTGAAATCCTGGCATTGGACCTGGCAGCTTCCTGCCGTTACAACTTCCCCCTCCCCTACATGGGAGCGTCCTCGCTCACATCAGAGCAGTCATCACCAGCAAGACTCTGTAAGGTAAGAGTTCTTCAAGCAGTGTACATGCCGTCTACACTCAAGCAACAATATTTTTTTTTCACATATAGCTTTGGCGACAAATTTGTTGAGCCTCCAATGGTGAGGTACGCCAGGGTACGTCAGTGAGCTTTGTTCATCATCATTCATTGCTTGAAATTGTCATGGCGGGCTTCAAAGTGGATCGATGATCTACACTTAACATCATGCGCGCGCTATACAGCTCACCGTACTGAACTTCCCACTTGTATAACAACGGGGTGACACGCGGGGAGCAACTAAGCCCTTCTCCCTCTCCCCGGCGGGCAGCAATGCTGTACCCGCAACAAACAACTGAAGGAAAAGATCGCCTCTCCGTGTCTAATTCCGCCTCTTCATAGGCGCAGTATTCGTAGTTGCTGAGGCATGCGCATTACTTCGCTTCTTAGTACCGTTGCCTGCAGCCGCGACACCATTCGTGCGCTGCCTTGTTCCCACCTTCTCATTGAGAGCGCGACCAGCCCAGTACTCCTGGACAACCTCTTGGGCATGTTCTATTAATTCTGCTTCTGGTTCCCATGAGTTACGCTCAGGCCCGTAGCCTTTCCATTTTACCAAATATTCTTTCTTCGGCGCATGGTGCGCAGCCGTCTTCTCTCGATGCATCAGAATGCACTCCACATCGTATTCCCAATCACCATCAATCCAATCTGGCGGAGGTGAGGGAGCCACGTTGACACCCTTATGATATGGCTTCAACAGCGACACATGAAACACTTTGTGAATGGTGTACTCATCGGGCAACACCAGCCTATATGCAACAGCGCCAATCCTAGCCAAAATCTTGAATGGCCCAATGAAACGAGGCAAAAACTTCTTGGTGCCAGGATGCTTCCAACGAATATTCTTAGTGGACAAGAGTACTTCTTGCCCAACTTCATACTCAACATGTCTGCGCCCCTGGTTAGCATAAGTGCGCTGCCTATCTTGTGCCTCAATCAGGTTGCGCTTCGCTAACGCGAGATCATCATGCAACTTTATAGCAAATCTTTTAGCCGACGGAAAAGTGGTCCCAGAAATCACTGCAAACGGCTCAATAGGATCCTCCCCATACACCAACCGGAATGGAGTTGTGCGAACGGATTCTTGATAAGCATTGTTATAAGCGAATTGTGCGGCTGGCACATGCACATCCCAATCATGTTGTGTAGGACTAACATAATGCCGCAACATGTCTTCCACAATGCGATTCACACGCTCAGTTTGGCCATCAGTCTGTGGATGATAAGCCGTTGAAAAGACAGACCTCGTGTCCAAAATTTTAAACAACGCTTGAGTGAAGGCACTCGTGAACACCGTTCCGCGATCAGTCAACACCTCTTTAGACATACCGTGCAGCTTAAACACACGATCCACAAACACATCTGCAAGACCTTCAGCAGACAGCTGATCAGTTGTTGGGATGAAATGCGAAAATTTAGACAGTCTGTCCACAACCACAAGGATAGCATCATTCCCGTTCACCGTTTTGGGTAAGTCAGTAATAAAATCCATGGAGATGCTATCCCACCTTCGTGAAGGAATTGGTAGAGGCTGCAGCAGACCAGCTGGCAGTGAGGTATCCACCTTGTTGCGCTGGCACGCATCGCAAACGCGAAGAAAATCTTCAACACCTTCCCTCATCTTCGGCCACCAAAAATACCGTTGTATTTTCTCCAACATTTTAGTCCGGCCCACATGGCCTGCCTGTGGCACTTCATGGTTTTCTTTGAGAATGGCTTCTTTGAGCTCTTTATCTTTACCATCTGCCATTTCGGGAACATACATTGCTTTTCCACGGAACCAGTAACCATCTTTAGCGACCAACTTCGCTCTTTGTCTTTTACGCCCATCCCTTAGAAGATGATCCTTCTCATACGCGGTCCGTATGCGGTGCAACCAGTCTTCCCCCTCGGGGCACCACATGGTGAACCCATCTGGGCACGCGTCGCCCGAGTCACTTGCTGCTCCAGGGACCACCCCACCTAATGGCGGGGCCGGACCGCCTCCAGTGGAACGCGCCCCCTTGCGCGTAAGTACAGCACCCCTAATACGATGACCTATGCCGCGCCCCCCCATCGCGGCCCTACGCTGAACAGAGCCCCTAGGAGTGTGCACCAAAGAACTAACGACGAACGCTGGATTCCTACTCAAAGGGTCCGCAACATTAGTACGACCGGGCTCATACTTTCACTCTATAGAGTACATCTGGAGCAACTCCGACCACCTGGCTTGCCGAGGGCTCAAAACCGATTGGGACGGCAAAAACGTGTCTGCTGCATGATCAGTGACCACTTCAAAGGGTTTCCCAAGGAGATAACATCGCCAATCAGTCAATGCCATACACACTGCAGCCAACTCTTGCTCGGTGACATGATAATTTCTCTCAGCATCAGAAAATTTCCGGCTCATATAGGCACATGGGCGTCCATTTTGCTCAAGCACAGCACCAACACCATTCTTTGAGGCATCACACACGACCCGAAACTTAGGCGCATCCGGGGAGAGATCAGGAATTGCCAACACTGGGGCATTTGTGATGGCCCACTTCAACCCATCAAACGCTTTTTGACATGCATCAGTCCACGGCCAAGGGACACCTTTTCGCAATAAGTGATTCAACGGGGCAGCAAGTTGACTATACCCATGCACAAATTTCCGCGAAAAATTGCTGGGGCCCAAAAACTGTCGTACCTCAGTGGCCGTCGTCGGTACGACCCACTTCATCACTGCTGCGACTTTATCCGGATCAATCTTGATTCCATGCTTCCCCACAATAAAGCCAAGATAGCGTAGTTCAGGCTGACAAAAAGAACACTTCTTTAGCTTCACAAACAATTTCTCTTCACGTAGGCGCTCGAAAACTTTTTGCAAATGCTGTTTATGCTCTTCCTCGGTTTTAGAGAAGATCAAAACATCTTCAAGGTACACTACCACAAAGCCTTCAGCCACAAAGTCATGGAATACGCGATTCATCATACGTTGAAAAGTAGCGGGGGCATTTGTCAAACCGAAGGGTAGAACTTTGAACTCATAATGGCCAAAAGGGACACGGAAAGCAGTGTTGGGAACATCTTCCTCTTGCAAGCGAATTTGGTGATAGCCAGAGATTAAATCAAGACTTGTAAAGCACACAGCACCTTGCAGTTTATCAAGCAACTCATCAATCCGCGGGAGAGGATAACGATCAGGGACGGTAATGCGGTTTAATGCACGATAGTCGATAACCATACGCAACGTGTCATCCTTTTTCTTCACAAACAGAACAGGGCTGCTAAACGGACTGCAACTTGGTTGAATCAGTCCCTGCTCAAGAAGTTCAGCAACCTGTCTCTGTGCTTCTTGCAACTCAGGCAAAGCTAAACGGTAACCAGGTCAGGATGGAGGAACATGTTCACTATACAATGGGATAGTGTGGAACAGATGTCTGTCAGGAGGTAGGCCTTCTAACTTCTCAGAAAAGACATCACTGAACTCAGCACGAAGATGTTGACAAAGGGGGTGATTCAATCCACTTTTATCAGAAGGGACATCGGCCTTGTTTGTAGGCCCAAAAGCAGGTTCGAACTCTTTAACATCATGATCATAATCGCTATGCCCTTCGTTACGCGCTTCGTTGCCCTCTTGCCTATCAACATGTTCATGCCCTTGCTCATCCGAGCGTGTCTCGTTATCATGCCCTTCATTCTTGCTTACCATGCCCACAAACACTGGACAGCCTTGCTTCATACAGCGCGCCAAATGCCTCGCAGAGATGACAGGGGACTTCTTTCTAGCGCCCGTAGCAGTAGCAGAAATGGACTTAACAATCACGCCTCGCCCTCTGTTCCAAAATGTACACGTATCTTCCGCTACATCAATCTTGGCCTTATAGCGCTTAAGGAAATCCATGCCCAACAAGACATCACAGTCACCAGCCAATTTTGGTAGCACATAGTAAGTATGCACACAAGGCAAAGACTTGAAAACTGTTCTCAACTTCACTTGATGCACCACTTTTGCAATGTCACCCGTGGCCACTTCCACTTCCAATTCATCCACTTGTTGCGGGGTTATGTTCACTTTCTTCAGAAATTCTGCCCAGATGAATGAGAGTTCTCCCCCGGTATCAACTGTACAATCAGCGGTTGCCCCTGCAACCATACCGCGCAAGACCATTTGCGCTTCGGGGTGTTCTTTTCTCACCATTGATATACTGGGCCTCTTCTTGTCATACCACACTTCAAAAGACCACGGAGCCACAATTTTCTCTTCCCCATGCGCACTTTTCAAAGCTACACTTTCGTTGCGCCTCCCCTCCATAATTCTCTCTTTACTTTTTAAAAGGGGAACAACACTTACTGCCTTAGCAACTCGTTTGGGCAAAACAAAATAAGCGCCAATCTGACGGGCATTCTTCTTCAGGGCATTATACTCGGAGAGCACTTCATGGGCTTTTTCGGGCTTAAGCACGAACGCATACACATGACCATCTTGCAGGTTCACTTGGGGGGTATCTTCACAAACAAGGATATCAATACCAGGTCCCCATTCCAAACAAACATGAGCAGCCACAAGTTTTGAGAAAGATAAGTCTTCATACCAACCAAAGCGTCCATGCCCTCGAGATGATCCACGCCCACTCTGTGCATTGCCGCGACCAGAATTTGGGGGACCGGCGTGATGTGCTGGGGCTTGGGGTACCTGCGCAGATCCTTGCGAGAACCAAATTTGGGGGACATGGCGATGATGCGAGCGATCACCGCGATCAAAACCGCGACCACGAGCACGAAACCCACGAGCCTTAAACACACCGCGAGAACGACCAAACCCACGATCGAAACGACCAAACCCACGATAAGCATGGTGATTCGAAGGAAACATATCGGAACCGCGCGAACGAAACCCTTCAGCGACAGTATCATCGAGCCCATGAGCGATCTGGTAGAGCTCCATATACGAATCAAAAGCACGGCCAGTTTTGTGATTAATTCGACACTGAGAATGCAACGATGCACGCTACCCATTCAGAAAATTCGTAACCTTCTCATTCTCAGTGACCTCCCCACCAGGCATGGAATTCAGATCGGCAATAGCGGAGTTAAACTCCAAGGCATACTCCTGAACAGACTTCGAACCTTGACGAACCCCCTGCCAGTGGCGGCGGGCCTCCGTCACCCCTACATTCTTGTCATAAAAATCAAACAGGAATTGCTGAAAATCTTCGAAAGTAGGGGAAGGATGGGTTACGACATACGAGGACCAGTGACCCTGAATGCTTGTAGAGAGAAATGAGACGCCAACGCGAAGCTTTTGCTGGTCATCGTTGATTCCCTGTGCCTCAACATAATTCTTAACAATAGCAACCCAGTGCCTAGTGTTATTTCCCGTGAACACCGGCGGCTTGCCTAACACATTAGACGGAAGCTTGTGCGACACCGCAGGATCACGAGCAACCTCCGTCATAAAAACCTTTCGCGCATAACTTGTAGCCCAGACAGGACGAAAACCAGCAAGAGCCCCTATCTTTAGAAATTTAACAGTAGCGACATAAAACTGGGCAATCGAACTAATGATCAGATCCGTATGATCGCCGACATCGTAGTTATCGCGCGCCACCTCGACCTTACACTTCGCCATCAGTTCATCAAAATCCTTCCTACGAAACCTTGGGTAGTCACTATCAAGCGTGAGATCAAGTGCATCAAGCTCGGCAACATCGTTGGCCGCCCCCAACTTCTCACAATACGACGTAACCAACGTGGTGAAAGTAGCTGCCGACATTATACCCAACAGGTAGATTAGCAAAACCTTGCTTTACTCGCCGATACCACCTTATAGTGGCAAAGGAAGAGAGAGAGAGACGAGACACCAGTCAGGTTAGAGCATTCAGCGGAATCTGTTACAAGCCGGTCAGCACCGGGACTTCCTTCGACGCCAAGACGCGTGCCACTTTCCAGAGCCTTCATTTCAGGACCCGGCAGCTTCCTGCCTGAAATCCTGGCATTGGACCTGGCAGCTTCCTGCCGTTACAGCAGTGGTTGAAGCAACCCATAAGGTACACCTCCAGTCCCTTTATTGCGCTGGCAGGCATCACATGATCTGAAGAAGTCCCTGACTGATGAGCTGAGACGTGGCCACCAAAATTCCCTGCACAATAGCTCATACATCTTGTTAATCCCAAGATGGCCAGTAAATGGTGTGGCATGACACTCTCTCAACACCTTCTCTCTCAATGCTTCAGGCACATACACTTTACCTGACTGCACAGAATAAGGTACAGAGTCTCTCAATAGCAAAACACCTTCATCCACAAGTTTAGTCACTGTGGGTTCAGATGCACAAAGCAAGGCAATCTCTTGTAGGAGAGAAGAGACGGAAACAGAGGAGACATGCATCACTGCAAGGTCAACACGCCTAGACAAAGCATCTGCTACAACATTATCAGTTTCTTTAACATATTTTATGTCAGGCATGAAACGCATAATCTCAGTGAGCCACCTTTCATGTCTACTCGTCCTAACAGGAGCAGTCAATAAATACTTAAGTGCTTGTTGGTTAGTGTGTATAGTAAACTTAGCACCTTACAGCAAACGTTTCCATTTAAGCAAAGCATGAACAAGAGCAAGCAACTCTCTATCATAAGGAGATAATTTTCTCTCAGGGGGCTGGAGTTTCCTGGACTCGAAGGCAACGGGCTGCAGTCCCTGTCCTTGATCCTGCTGCAAAACAGCATCCACAGCAAAGCCTGAGGCATCTACATGCACAACAAAAGGTTTGTCTAAATCAGGCATTAACAAACAAGGAGTAGAAGAGACAAGATCTTTCAATGCAACAAAGGCTTGGATTTGAGGTCCCTCCCAAGTCCAAGGCACATCCTTCTTAAGCAATTCAATGCGAGGATAAGCAACATCTGCAAAATGATCCATGAAAGTGTCATAGTATTGTGTTAAGCCTAGAAAACCTCTCAACTGTGACACATTCAAAGGAGTGGGCCAATCCTGGATGGCTGCAACCTTCCTTGGATCCACCATAATCCCTTGAGGTGTCAACAAGTTGTCGTGAACTGGAGTGTGACCGTGTACATTGGTGGCCATCCGATTGATTTAAACTGACAATGTGTGTATTTGGCGTAGCCACAAAGGTGATTAGTAAACGACCCTCAATCGGACTTGTACAGCTTTTATTATGGCTCTTATTTGACGTTTCATAAAGTCGTGGAAAAATGGCGCTTGTCTTTACCCTTTTGTACCTGGACTGGGGTATTTGTCCCTGATTTAGGTCCTGAGGGCAAAATTGTGTATTCCGGTGATTTCATTCGAAGCAACGGTTGGAATTGAATGTTCGCGGAGACTTTGGTACTCGGTAGGTGCCATGCAGTTCGGCACGAGGAACTTTGACTTTTAGCCGTCCGCTGATCGATGTGTTGGCAGTGTTTTAGCCGCCCTTGATCATGTGAGGGCATGTGTTAATACGGCTTGGGAAGCTGTACGTATTACTAGAGGGGAGTGTATATTAGGGGCTCAGCCTCCGGCCCACAAGTAACAGTACAATTCGGAAAGTTGCGTGTAAAGCATAGCGCCCCAACTCCGTGTCTGTCCGCGGCCCCCGGCGATATAGGGATGTTGATTGTTTGACCTGTTATTTGGATTGTTTCTGAAACACATCACTTGCAGTAATATAGTACTTTTTGTGACACCACTGACTTGCCGAGTTTGGCCATTGATCGTCCCGGTGGTAACCGTTAATTTGTTTGGTAACACCCAAATTCCTACTGAATGTGAAATAATATTGTCATAATTAACTTGTCGAGTTGAAAGATAAACGTGAGTAGAACAATACCCTTGTTAGTAAGACGACAAACTTACACCATACACGGCCTCACAAACCTCACCACGAGATCAAACGCACACCACCATCCGACCCCACAGAGACTTCGAAAAACTCATATTCTAGGTCCTCACAACAGTAGAGAAACATCTGAGCAATAGCCGCGACGTAGCCGTAAGCCGCCTAAACCCTGATCCGGAAGACCCCGATGAACTTCAAGAAAACACAATAGGAAAAAAACACACATCCTGGAGAACAGAAACCTTTTAAGAAAACCGATAGTAATCTAATAAGTCTTTAACCACAAGGCCCAGCACGAGTCCAGCCCCACCAGTCAGAGCCGTGCTAGCCTAACCGCGATCGGAGCCAGCCTCCGGTTATCGTCCGTTAAGACCGGTCGCAAGACCGGGAGCAGTCCAGTAAGTCCCTCCCAAGTGCTAGGTCCCGGGGCCTCACAAACCCGGGTGGCGATCCGACCAATCGATTCGAACCTACATTTATAACCCCGCAGCCCGACTGAATCTCGCTAACTAACCGAAAAATTTTGTGGGGGTACCGTTGGGCACGGAACCCTGTAAAGGATGCCACAAAGTGTCCCAAGTATTCCATCTGCTTAGCAACAAACTCACATTTAGACCTTTTACAATATAACTTGTGCTCCCTGAGCACTGACAAGATAATTTTCAAATGTTCCATGTGTTCTGCAACGGATTTAGAGTAAATCATGATGTCATCTAGGTATACCAACACAAATCTATCAAGGAAGGGAGCCAAGATAGTGTTCATAACAGATTGAAAGGTTGCAGGTGCATTTGTAAGACCAAAAGGCATCACAGTAAACTCATAATGGCCATAACGGGTCTTAAAAACTGTTTTCTCAATACTATCTTCATGCATTCTAATCTGGTGATACCCAGAGGCAAGATCAAGTTTGGAGGAAACACAACTACCATCAACTGTTCAAACATTTCATCTATACGAGGCAATGGATGTTGGTTCCTAACAGTAATCATATTTAAGGCTCTGTAGTCAATGCACAAACGCCAGCCACCATCCTTTTTGGGGACAAATAGGATAGGTGCACCAAATGGGGAAGTTGATGGGCGGATGATCCCCTCTCCATGAGCTCCTGCAGTTGTGCACGTACTTCAGCAAGCTGAGCTCCAGACAACGGATAAATGCGGGAGGCTGGTGGAGTTGCGTCCAGCTCCAATCCGATATGATGATCTCCAGAACGAGAAGGAGGAAGGCCTTGAGGAAGTCCAGATAAGACATCTTTAAACTCTTGCAAAAGCTGCTCCAACTCTGGCACGTCATGAGCATTAGTATCCGAGGTTGCATTAACTGCATTAAGATGAATAATGTACATTGGTTCTCCCAACTCAACCATTTCCTCCACTTCCATGGAAGAAACTACAACCCTGGAATGCATGACCTCTGACAGCCCAAAAGTACATGTGTCTTGTTATCATGAATCATTGAGACAGCATTCAGCTTCCAATTAACAACTGGGTTAAATAAAGTCAACCTCGGTTTACCTAAGACAAGGTCATAATATGACAACTCAGTGGGAAGACAGGTGACTCCAAAACTCAGAGTTCCCACAGTCAGGTCAGTTGAAACAGTATTCTCTACTACAAAAGTCCTACCATCAGCAACACGGATAGTCACAGGGGAACTTAAAAAAGTAGTGGGAAGGGCAAGCTTTTGAACCAGTTTATCATCAACAAAGTTAGCAGAGGCTCCACTATCTAACAAAATCATGACATGTCTACCAGCAAGAATTCCCTCAAACTCAATGCATGTAGAAGATAAGTCAAGATCGTTCACGACTTGACTAGTGTTAAGCTGAACAAAAGAGTCAAAACATGTTGCTGACAGGGGTTTCTCCTTCACACTAAGAATACCAGTCTGTACAAGACAACGAAACAAGGGCAAGCCTGTATTTGCACTACAGTGGGGCGAGCTCTTCAAGGTGGAAGTAATGCCCAGTGCAGTCAAAACAGAAGCCGAGAGCAAGACATCATGAGACTGCTGTTGAGTACTCCTGTAAGAGGTTATGGGCAGTGGCGTATCCTGAACGCAAGCAGACAGGTCGTAAGTTCGTGCCTCTCCAGCTACAGTCCTCTACGACTGTCTGCTCTTTAGACACATGCAACTGCATGAACAAGACTGGCATCCTTATGTGCCCAGTATCTTTCAAACCAGTTCCGTTACACGTTGATCTGTCAATGAGCATCTACACACGGATAAGCTCCTGACGGCTGAAAGCAAGTACCTTCCTATACTCAATCAAGACTCCGTCCCTTAGCTGTTTGGGAGACTTGATTGTACACTAAGATGGTTCACTTACAAACAAGCAATCAAACATGAACACATTACCAATACACACCCTGCGTCACCGCACCTGTAAGCAAGCAGACAGGTCGTAAGTTCGTGCCTCTCCGGCTACAGTCCTCGACGACTGTCTGCTCTTTAGACACAAGCAACTGCATGAACAAGACTGGCATCCTTATGTGCCCAGTATCTTTCCAAACCAGTTGCTCGACTATGCGGTGATCGCAGCTTTAATAGTCCTTTCACACTGACGCGTAATCTAGATCAGATTGTACGTTATGTTTGAAATCGACCACAACCTAACGTGTCTTAAGGTACCTTATGTTCTCAATGGACCCATATCCTAATAGTGCACACCTGAAGATCACTTAAAGCACAAGGCATTCAATAATAATATTCAGAACTCAACACTTCCCCTTGACTGCATGCTTTATGTGTATCTTCTCAAACCTAGTGAATCACGATGACCAACAAACACGGGCTTAGCAAGTGGCTTGGTCATAATGTCAGCCACATTTCGAGCAGATTCTACATAGAGGATATCTACCTGCCCAAGTGCCATAGCTTCCCTAGCATAGTGGAAGCTTACTGCAACATGCTTTGTGAATTTGGAATAAAGGGGGTTCCGTAAATTGGAAATGCATCCTTGGTTGTCACAGAAACTTTTGACCCTCCAAGGTGCAGCCCCGATCTCTTCCAAGAAGCCCCTAAGCCAGTTGGCTTCCTTCACAATATGGCCGGCTGCCATAAACTCGGCTTGCATAGTTGAGGTAGCAACTGAGCTCTGCTTCTTGCTTCCCCAAACCACGGCACTACCATAGACTGATTGTTACATTTTGTGACATATAGTGAGATTGCCTTCCTCTTGAACAGACATGAACTCTTAAAAGGAACTGATAAACATTGGCATGAACAAAGGCATACATGAGACGCTTATCACAAAGAAGTGTATTTGAGCACAAGGTCATGTTATGAATAGTGTCGTACGGTATTCGCACGTGGTTGCCAGATCAACGCGTGATCTTGCAACGCTGGTATTTGAAAGGAAAGCAGCGGAGTTGAATGTCACTTGCCTAGCACTATCAATGATTGATGCATGTGTGAAGACAGCAAGTGTTTTGCTTATGGCGTAAGGCCGTCACACGGACTGCCTAGCCAACTAAGACAACTGATCACTCGCTCTGCTCGTGCTTGCAGGCAAGGCCGATTGGCCTAGTTAGACATGTTAAGACATGCATGGACAAGTTACTTGCTTACTATAATTTAATTGTTGAATATCCGTATCTTCATCGGTTGTGGGTGTCATACCTATGAGTGAAGATCAGGGAGACAAGTGTCATGCAAGATATTTGTTAGCGTATGCAAGGATTTATGTTATGGAGGCTCAATTGCGTTAGCATAAGAAGACTCTAAATGTAACCACTTGCCTAGCACTATCAATGATTGATGCATGTGTGAAGACAGCAAGTGTTTTGCTTATGGCGTAAGGCCGTCACACGGACTGCCTAGCCAACTAAGACAACTGATCACTCGCTCTGCTCGTGATTGCAGGTCTTCACACCCATAACCTAAATATAAGAGGTTATGGGCCCACGCTCATCCGCATGAGTGATGGTGATGCCGATGCCCGCGATCATCGACTGGAGCAATGTTTATGCCAGCAGATGCACAGCTCAGCATGACAGCTCAAATGCAGAGCTCAGATGAGCTCAGATGCACAGCTCATGCAGTTTCCACCACCCTTTATGCCAGATGCCAGTCCCCTACCGCTCTGGCATGGCTCCTAGACAGTGGCGCATCCATCCACTTGGTGAACAATCCCCAATACTTGCACAATTCAGTTGTGTACCAGTCCCCCAGACCTCTCCACCTGGCGACCAGTGATGCAGTGGGGGGGATTATTGCAAAGGGGTCAGTTTGCCTTCTTGATGCACGTGGGTCCCAGCTCTGGCTCCATGATGTACAGTGTGTACCAACTGCAACGACAAACCTCATTTCAGTGTCAGCAGCTATTAAAGATGGATGCCAG
Organism: Botryococcus braunii; assembly: GCA_002005505.1. Lineage (NCBI taxonomy): Eukaryota > Viridiplantae > Chlorophyta > Trebouxiophyceae > Botryococcus > Botryococcus braunii. The sequence goes on from KV908534.1 coordinate 199,498, forward strand.
TTTCGCACTGACAGCAGAGGAGCACATGTGCAGATGATCGGTCCTGAAACTTGGGAGTGTGCAGTTGCCATGTCTAAGGGCCTTTACTACCTGCATCGCGTTCAGTGCAGATCCCTGTCAGTGCCCAGAGCATCCTCCCTGCCAGACACCGCAGAAGGATCGGTAAAGCTTCCTCACAATTGTCAGCAGAGAGACCTCTGGCACAGACGCTTGGGCCATCCAGGAGAGACAGCCATGTCCAGGATCACACGAGAAGGATTGATCAAGGGTATCCCTGTGTCCCTTATACCCTGTGGAGACTACTCCTCTGCATGTGAGGCTTGCCTTCAGGGAAAGCTGCCTCGCCCACCATTTCCAATCAGCACAAGGCCTGCCAGTCGTGTCCTAGAACGCATACACCTAAACACAGTTGGAGAACTGCCTGTCAGAGCTCTCACTGGAGAGAAGTACTGGGTCACAGTTCTGGATGAAGCGTCACACTGTGTTGCAGCTATCCCTGTGAAGTCCAAGGCAGAGATCCCCAAGAAGCTGAAGGACTTGCTCACATTCTGGCAGAAGCGACTGAACCTGCAAATCAAATCCATACGGTCTGACAGGGGCACAGAGTTCCTCAACCAGGAGTTCAGGTCATTTTGCATCGTCCAGGGTATTGAGGTGGAAACCTTTGCGCCTGGAACGCCCCAGCAGAACGGAGCAGCGGAGCGCATGAACCGCACACTCAAGGAGCGTGTCAGAACCCTACTAGCAGCAGCGCAAGCCAAACAGTCGCTATGGATGGAGGCCCTCCAAGCAGCAGTCCTCCTGTGCAACATTGTGCCTGCCAGCAACAGGAGCGTCACCCCATATGAGGCCTTCTTTGGCATCAAGCCACCAGCAGCTGTCCTTCGGATCTGGGGATGCAAGGCATTCGTCCTACTTCAGAAGCCACACATGACCGCAACTGGACCAAGGTCACTGCCTGGGATGATGGTGGGATACGAGGTGGGATCCAAGGCCTATCGCATCCTCACCGCCCAAGGCATAAAGGTGTCCCGGGACGTGCGCTTCATCGAAGAGGAGCTTGGAGCGCCAGCAGTGGGCTACCTGGACCTTCGCACATGGGGGCGCCATCAAGCGCAGCCTCCACCAGGTCCTGCTGCAGGCAATCAGTCCCCTGCCTCCAGAACTGCCCCAGCAGTGGAGGCGCCTGCTGGACCAAGACCCATGGACCCTCTGCAAACACAAGTCCCAGCACGTCTTGGAGCAGGACCATCACCTGGACCTTCTGGCGCAACCAAGCGGACCCCTGGATCACCTGCAACTGGCAACGATGAATTGCAGCAACCACCAGAGCCCTGCAACACACATCAACACTCAACGGGAGGACCACAGACAAGGTCTCCTTCCCCTGTTCAGCCTGCAGGCTCACCAGGGACTGACACTGAAGCCGCTGTACATCCTGAGGGGCGCAGCTGGTCCTTCCTTGACAGATTGAGAGACTGTGCACGTGGTGGGGAAGGACAATTGGGTCAAGATGAGCGTCTGCAGGCGACCCAGCAATTGCTCAGACCCCCTTCAGGGGCTCCTACAGCAGGGGAAGCCCAAAGGTCAGCTGTGCAAGCACAACAAAGGCAAGAGAGAGCTGAGAGGCGAACTCTCGTGAGGGAGCTGAAATCCAGAGTACAGATGTCTCCCTCTGCATCTCCTTCTGAGAGAATTACTGAGTGCCTGAGTAGAGGGAGCGGGAGCCCTTCACAAGCCACAGGTCATGGCTCAGGAGGAGGGAAAGCTGTAGAGAGAGAGAGTCAGGAAGCAGGGGAAGTGAATTCCCAGCATGGGTGCCTTAAAAAGGGGAAAATGGGGCCTTCAGCCATCCCTGAAAATAAGGTACAACAGGATGTACAGCATAAGGTACCTGCTGAGCATCCTGCCCCTCATTTACCCCATCCCGAGAGTGATTCAATGGAAGTCAGTGAGACAATCCCCTTGGCAATTGAGAGCACATGTGAGAGAATGGAGACAGGGAGAGGTGCTGAAGCACACATGGGCCCAGAGAGAGAGATGCCAGCATCTCCATTGTCACAAGATCACAGTGCTCGACTGTCAACTGCCAGGTGTGAGTCTGGCAAGGAGTGCAAGAGACACGTGCCTACTCCAGAACACTCTGTGAGGATGTGTGGGGAGGAGGCTGAGAGAGATGGATTCACCGAAGAAAGATTTTATGTCTTTCAATGTGAAGACAGGCCACCCAATGAAGGGGCACCTGGGGTGAAATTCAGCAAAATTTCAGTCCCCAGAAATTATCGTGAGGCTCGACAGTCAGACCAGTGGTCTTACTGGGAGCAAGCTATGAATGAGGAAAAGAACTCATTGGACGCTCACGACACCATGGAGTATGTAGAGCACCCATGGGGCAAGAAGGTCATCCCAGTGCACTGGATCTATTCTGCCAAAGTTGATAATTTTGGCAATGTCCTTAGATTCAAAGCACGCCTGGTAGCCCAAGGATGTCGTCAAATTCCTGGAGTAGATGTCGATGAAGTATTTGCTCCCACTAGTAGCTTTGCTGCTAGGCGTGTAATTCTGAGCGTGGCTGCCCAGAGGGATTATGAAATCCATCAAGTCGACATCAAGACGGCGTTCTTGAATGGAGACTTAGAAGAAGAGGTTTACGTAACACAGCCTCCTGGGTTTGAGAATGGTGATCCCCGCGTCGTTTGCAAGCTCAACAAAGCCCTTTATAGGTTGAAGCAATCCCCTCGTGCATGGCACAAGAAGCTGGATGCTGAGATGTGCGCACTGGGCTTTGTTGCTTGTAAAAGCGATGCTGGTGTATATGTGAGGAAGAGAGCAGGAGAGAAGCCTCTGTTTATTCTTGTGTATGTGGATGATCTACTCATCATATGTAAAGATCTCAGCCTAGTGGAGTGGTTCATGGAGCTCCTAAAGAGCAAGTTCACCATCCATGATCTAGGTGAAGTCAAAGATTTTTTGGGTTGCCAAGTCCGTCGTAACCGACAGGATAGGCAAGTTTCTATCAGCTGCATCCCAAAGATTGAGGCTCTGCTAGATAAGTTCGGTGTGAGCGATGGCGGAAGAGTAGTGGACACTCCCATGCAAAAGGGATTCGTTCCTACTCGGATGCCCTTCGTAGAGGATGAGCGTGATGGTTCGGGTGCTGGGGTCCCCTAAGATCCAGGTCATAGATATTGTGAGCTTATTGGGTCACTGCTGTATATAGCCAATACAACACGAACTGATATTGCACAAGCTGTCAGCGTTCTCTCTCGCTATAGGTGTAATCCCACCACTGCCCATTGGAATGCAGCAATGCGTGTGTTGCACTACCTTAGGGATACGAAGGAGAAAGTCCTCGTACTAGGTGGCAACTCCAGTGTAGTCTTGGAGGGTTATGTAGATGCCGATTTTGCAGGTGACCTAGATAGTAGATTTTCTACGTCTGGGTATGTATTTTATGTCTTTGGCGGTGCTGTGTCATGGACCAGCAAGAAGCAAAACTCTGTGGCTACCTCAACTGTTGAGGCAGAGTTCATGGCTTCTAGCCTTGCCATCAAGGAGGCCAACTGGCTGAGGTCCTTCTTGGAGGAGATTGGAGAGCCACCTTGGAATGTTAAGATTTTCATTGACAACCAAGGGTGCATCAACAATCTTAGGAACCCTGTGAACTCGAAGTTCACAAAGCATATCGCAGTGGCATTCCACTACGCACGTGAGGCCATTAAGTTGTGCCAAGTTGATATCCAATATGTGGAATCAGCTAAGAACCGTGCAGATGTGATGACTAAGCCATTGGTTGGTCCCGTGTTCAGGAAACATGTCGATGCTCTAGGTCTACTCACTCTGTATCAAGAGTGAAGACAAGGGGAAGTGTTACATTTTGTGACATATAGTGAGATTGCCTTCCTCTTGAACAGACATGAACTCTTAAAAGGAACTGATAAACATTGGCATGAACAAAGGCATACATGAGACGCTTATCACAAAGAAGTGTAATTGAGCACAAGGTCATGTTATGAATAGTGTCGTACGGTATTCGCACTTGGTTGCCAGATCAACGCGTGATCTTGCAACGCTGGTATTTGAAAGGCAAGCAGCGGAGTTGAATGTCACTTGCCTAGCACTATCAATGATTGATGCATGTGTGAAGAATGCAAGTGTTTTGCTTATGGCGTAAGGCCGTCACACGGACTGCCTAGCCAACTAAGACAACTGATCACTCGCTCTGCTCGTGCTTGCAGGTAAGGCCGATTGGCCTAGTTAGACATGTTAAGACATGCATGGACAAGTTACTTGCTTACTATAACTTAATTGTTGAATATCTGTATCTTCATCGGTTGTGGGTGTCATACCTATGAGTGAAGATCAGGGAGACAAGTGTCATTCAAGATATTTGTTAGCGTATGCAAGGATTTATGTTATGGAGGCTCAATTGCGTTAGCATAAGAAGACTCTAAATGTAACCACTTGCCTAGCACTATCAATGATTGATGCATGTGTGAAGACAGCAAGTGTTTTGCTTATGGCGTAAGGCCGTCACACGGACTGCCTAGCCAACTAAGACAACTGATCACTCGCTCTGCTCGTGCTTGCAGGTCTTCACACCCATAACCTAAATACAAGACTGATAGAACATAGCCAGTGGTGGCATACCTGTGGTCCAGGTCCCCAGCATAGTCGGCATCAACATAGCCTTCTAGCTCAGGCCCCTTTCCACCCAGAGTAAGAGCTAATTCTCTGGTATCTCTCAAGTACTTCAGCACTCGAATGGCCTCATTCCAGTGTGAGGTAGTGGGTGTCATTCTATACCTTGACAACACTCCAACAGCCTGAGAAATGTCAGGCCGGGTCGTATTGGCAATATATAGCAACGATCCAATCAACTCGCAGTATCGATGACCAGGTGGCAGTGGGGTACCTGCCCCATGTGACATACCATCTGAGGACTCGGGTCTGCTGCTAGCCACGAAGTCCTTGGACATGGGGGTATCAACCACACGCCCATCATCAGCAACGCCAAACTTTTCCACAAGAGCATCAATCTTGGGAGTGCAACTCATGGAAATAGTGCCCTGAACTCTATTGCGTAGGACCTGACACCCCAGGAAATCATTCACCTCTTCCAAATCATGGATGGTGAAGTCCTTCTTCAACAACTCTTTCCCCCACTCAATCTCTGCAACCACTCTGGCATCTATGAGAAGATCATCGACATAAACAAGAATAAAGGACAGGTTACCATCAGGGGCCCTCCTGATGTATACGCCCGCATCGCTCTTGCACACACTATACCCCATCACGCTCAACTTGTCGCTCAAGGTCTTGTGCCAAGCCCGTGGGGCTTGTTTTAGACCGTATAGTGCCTTCCTGAGCTTGGACACAACCCTCGTGTTGCCATTCTCAAATCCTGGTGGTTGGGTCACATAGACCTCTTCCTCCAACTCCCCATTGAGAAAATCCGTCTTGATATCCACTTGGTGGATCTCAAGATTCTGTGTGGCAGCCACTGCCAGCACAGCCCTCCTTGCCCCATAGCTGCTGGTGGGTGCAAATACCTCCCCAACATCTATCCCAGGGATCTGTCTACACCCTTGGGCAACCAACCTCGCTTTAAAGCGAGTAACATTACCATGTGCATCATTTTTAGTGGAGAATATCCAATGGACAGGAATAACTTTCTGTCCATGTGGTCTGTCCACATACTCTAGAACCTCATGGGTATCAAGGGAATCCATCTCTTCCCTCATTGCTTCTTGCCAAAAATCCCACTGAGGGGAGCATTGGGCTTCCCTCAGGTTAGATGGCACGTGAACCTTTCCCAGCTTGACATAAGGTACATTTTGTACCTTATGCTGAGACTCTGCAGTACTGTCAGCACTCCTGGGACTGTTGTCTTTTATATCCCTCTGATCTTGGTTGTTGTGATAATCTAATTGCAGATGAGACCCTAATTGTCATTATCCAATAAATTGACATGTGACTTTGGGGACAAGGATCATTGAACAAAGTATCTAGGCCATGCCGACCTCATCTGCCACGTGGTTTGTACTTACTGAGCAATGCGAGATACGTACCTGCTGTTTATTTGTAATCTTCAAGAGTGTCTATGTACTCTTTAAGAGTGTCTGCGGGTGCTCAGACAGTTTCTAAGGCATTCCATGCGTGAATACTTGTATAGAAGCTGTTTGGACGCTGATCTTGGTGTTCTCTCATGAACTCCAGTATGACCTTATCATTTGTCTAGTCTTATGATGAAATGCTGAGGCCTGGAATTGACTAAGCACTTAGATCTTGGCAATTCATAAGCCTCAATGTGTTGTGCCACTTCTGGAAGTCAACTAGCACCTCCAGGAGATAGAAATATGAGTGGGCAAACCCAAGGGGTAACCGAAAGGTTGACCGTATGCATTCACGGTCCTTTCCCCTTGATTAGCCATTTAGTAGCCAGCACCGACGATCGTGACTAGAAACATGAGTGTTCTGGTCCGAATCAGGACCCGGATGTTCGGACTTACAAATTCGAACACGAAGTCCGGTGTATTGTACACCATGTACAAGGTAGACGTACTTGGGCTGACTCGGGTACGGCTACGTAGCTTGTCATGGTATTTAAGAGGGCCAGTCTCTTGAAGTCAACAGTTCGTTGGCTTTCTATATGACCACGGCTCACGTCTTGTTGTTATGTGCCTTCAATAAGGCTTGTTTGAAGTCCTGGTGTCGGTGCGCATGCAGGTAATCACCTTCATTATAGCTTGCTTAGCTATAGGCTACAATTACAAGACACACACATTGTAACAAAGTTCGTTGGCTTTCTATATGACCACGGCTCACGTCTTGTTGTTATGTGCCTTCAATAAGGCTTGTTTGAAGTCCTGGTGTCCGTGCGCATGCAGGCATTATCCTTACTGACGATGGTGTTCCGTCAGCAAGGTTTGAAGTAATTGTTGAAGTAATTGTTTATTTCATGTTGTTTTATCTACATGGTATCGGCGATCCCGTCGTATGGGATCGCAAGTAGAGGCGATCTTAGTCCCGATCGGACATCATCTGCCTGTGTGAGGAGTACCAATTTTGGAAGGGAAGTAAATTAATGTCGTGCTTTTTGATTATTTTGCTTACTGCATTTATCACTTGCATTACACTACTATTTACTTCGTGGCTGTTGGAGCATAGTGTGGTGGAGGATCCGTGTTAATTCACATATATCCAAGCCACGTCACACAGAGCTTTTGGATTGTGTGGAGTTTGGTGTTTTGTTTTCCATTAATGGGAGGCGAATTCGTGCTTTTACACTGATTGAACCCTTCATTACGTTTAAACATGAGTTCAGGGCTTGGTCCAGGTGGGACCTACCCTTCTAAAACCAGATCTGGCAATATTTTTCGCAATCGCTTCAACGTTGTTGAAGACGATAGGTTTGCAGATCACGTTACCATTGACGAGAATCCTTTGTTTGAAACTGTGCAGGCACCAAATCTGTCTGGACAAGGGGCAGCAGTTACACCTCCACTCTCCGGGAGGGCTGCCCCACACGTTCAACAAAGTGACCACAGTAACTTCAGCGATATGGGGCAGTCTTTCAGCAGGGATGGGGTCAGGTACTCTGCCCCACCACACAGAGGTGCAGCGGTGCCCTTAGGTTGGTCACCCTCTCAGTCCAGACCCACTCCTAGAACATTTGTCCCTATGGATGTTACATATGGCATACCACGCTCCATGGGTAGGAGTTCATTATCCTATCGACCACCTCTAGGAACACCCATTGGGAGTGGAGTCAGGCCCATGAATTTTTTCAGGGAAATGTCTCATACACAAACCTTTGATGATATATTCCCCGATACGAGTGCACCAGTTGCTGCAGAAAATGTACCTACTAGTAGTCTAGGCATTGCATCTATGCCTATTCCACAACCTGGTGTTACCATGTCTGCTCCTGATCCAAATCTAGTAAGTACAATGAATGCCAATGCTAGTATAAATAACACTAGTCAGGCATCCTTGGTATTCCCTTGGACCTCAGCACCACCAGGCCTGCCTGGTGGAGGTGGTGGTGGTGGGGGGCCAGGTGGGGGACCACCGGGTGGACCAGGTTGGCCACCAGGTGAATTTAATCCAAACGTTCCCGGCGTTCCTCCTACATGGGGCGGACCACCAGGTGGTGGGTGGCCTCCAGGGGGTGGACCAGGTGGCCCAGGTGGCCCGGGATGGCCAGGGGGACCGGGGGGACCAGGTTCTGGCCTCCCAAATCCATTCCCTATAGGTAACGCTTCAAACTCTTCCGATGCGTTGCAAGGAATAATTTCCAAACTGTTGCCCAAGCTCGACGTTATGAAATTAAACGATCACAATTGGGTAGCTTGGTCCCGGTTTGCTCATGCAATCTTGTTGTCTGCTGGGGTTGAATGGTGTATACACTCTGACTGTAGTCAGTATCCCCACGATTGGGTAGCCCAAACTCTACTCACTGGTTCACTCACAGAGCCGTACCAAATTGGGAAGTCAGTGATCAGAAATCTGCATATGGTATCTGGTCATGTTTAATCAACATCTTCACAGTACGAGGTCGAGGGCTGGTGATGGCTCTATTCCAAGAGCTTCACACTCTGAAGATGAATCCAGGAGAAAAACCCTCTTTGTATGTCAGCAGAGCTAGGAAACTTGTCATGTCATTGAGAAGTTTTGGGCAAAATTACACAGATCTGGCTCTATGCTATGTCATACTTGCAGGTTTGACTCCTGAATATGAACAAGACAAGAACACACAGTTCAATCTTGTCCAAGATAACCCGGATATTGGTAGACTGCAGGGCAACCTAGAACTTACGTTTATCCGGTTGCGTGCCGCAAAGGGACATACACCTAAAGCGACCACAGCAGAAGTTCCTAAACTACATAGGAACTTCAACCCACACCCTCAGGGCAATAGGCCCCAGTTCACTAGAACTTCAACATCCTTGAATGTTGTAGAAGGTGCTGTGGAAGCTGACACTGCAGTTGTCAAGGAAGCTGTGCAGGGAGGAAGGGCTGCAGTCCAAACCCCAGGGAGGCCTGTACCTATATGCTTCCTATGTGGGGAGGCAGGCCATATCAGGACGTACTGCCCAAAGAACAAGTCTCAGGCAAACGTTGTGCAAACTCATGAGTTCGGCGCAACCCCTCCTCTTCCTGGTTGGTTGGTCGACTCCGGTGCGACCGACCATATTTGTTCTGACATGTCTTGTATGGAGGATTATGTTGCATACACTGATCCTCAATACGTCACTGTGGCAAATGGTAGGAAGGAACATATCCTGGGGGAGGGCACTGTCACTGTGCATTTAGAAAATGGCAGTACCATGCAACTGTTCAATGTTAAACATGTTCCTTCTACGCAGAAGCGCCTGTTTTCCGTTGGAAAAGCATACAGAGATGGTCTGTTTGTGTCCCTCAATGGTCTCACTTGCATAATTAAAGACTCAGAGGGTACCCCCATTGTTGCGGCTTACCACGCTCACCCTTATTGGTGGCTGATTGATAAGTCTATTCCTGCCAAACGAGTGACGTTTGCTAATCCAGTAGAACACACACAGCCTGAAGCCAACCCTCTTGCTTCCATGTCTGTTGACTTATGGCATAGAAGATTTGGCCACTTGTCTCCTGCTATGCTGAGCAAAATTAGGAAAACCTCATGCGTGCAAGGGGTTGTTCTTCCGGCGGGGAACTTGACTTCCCTCATTGGGATGAATGGCATGTGTGAAGCTTGCATTGATGGTAAAATGTCGTCTGCTCCCCACAAACCAACAGGGTCCACTGTCTCTAATAGGATGGAACTTGTACACATGGATGTGATGGGTCCCATCAGACCTGTCACACCTGAGGGGGAAGAGTATGCATTAAATATTATTGATGAACGTTCTGATTTTTCAGTAACAGTGCTACTCAAGAAGAAGAGCGACGCGAGCTCGGAGGCTATTCTAGTGTTGAAGACCCTCTCTCTCTCTACTGAATTGCCAGTCAAAGCCATTAGAACGGATGGTGGGACTGAATTCTTGGGACTTGACCGGTTCTGCAGAAAACATGGGATTCTGCACCAAGTGACACCTCCTTACTCTCATCAATCAAATGGGAAGGTTGAGCGCTTGAACCGGACTCTCCAAGAGAAAGCACGGGCCATGCTTGCAGACTCAGAGCTACCACGAAAGTATTGGGGGGAAGCAGTGTTGACCGCATGTCACGTAAGAAACTTGTCCCCTACTAATTTGCATGACAAAACACCCTACGAGCTCATGTATGGTGTTGTCCCAAATGTCTCATACTTGAGAGTGTTTGGAAGCAAGTGCAAAGTTCTGACACCCAAGACCCTTAGGACTGGTAAATTCCATCCTGTTTGTCAAACTGGTGTTTTTCTTGGCTATCAGGGAGACAGCAAGCAGTACAGGGTCTTGATAGATGGGAAGGTGACAGTGCATAGAGGTGCTGACTGCAAGTGCTTTGAAGTCGCACCCGACACGCAGATTTCCGCAGCGCAGCCTTACGGTGCTGTAAATCATCGCACGCATGCATCTTCTGATCTTGATTTCACTTATGGTGTCTCTTCTCCTCTAAGTGCAATGGAGGAAGAGGAAGATTTTGAGCCTGAGTCGGATGATGAGCCTGATTTAGAGTATGTGCCTGATGTGTCTGATATGGAGTTTAGTGGCAATAGATCTGCAGTGGCTGATGCCTGGGATGGGGAAGTGGATCAGCAGGATACCTTTCCAAACGAGGCTAGGGGTGAGCAAAAAGGAGGCGCGGGGCATGGTGATCACTTGATTCCCTCCCGTTCCACAAGTCCTCCGGGAGCGCGCCCTTTGCCCAAGGGTGTTTCACAAGTCTCCACTCACAACAGTGTAGAGGGCGAAGTCTCGGGCTCTCGAACGGAGAAGGTAGTTGAGTTTGACTTCTCTGGGTCTAAAATCCCTGTTACCCCTGCTGGTCTATTTGCCGGTCGGTATCCGGTTAGGAAGAGATACACACACACAACACAGGCACATTTTGCTGACACTTCTGTACAGGGTGTCATTCAAATTGAAGCAAACACTGTGTATGCAGAACCCAACACTTATCTTGAAGCAATCAATAGTCCCGAAGCCGAAAAATGGATTACTGCTATGCTTGAAGAAATGGGTTCTTTAAATGCCTTGGAGACCTGGGATTTAGTACAGGTGTCGGAGCAACAAGCAAAGAGAGCTTTGCCGGTACGCTGGGTGTTCAAGGTCAAGCTGACAGAGAGTGGAGACGTCGAGAAATTCAAGGCCCGACTCGTCGCCAAAGGGTTTAAGCAGGTATACGGAGTGGACTATACAGAAGTGTACGCTCCCGTCTCTCGACACTCAACTCTAAGGTACCTTCTCTCCATGGCTGTAGAGCAACAAATGCATCTACACCAGCTGGACATTAGTACTGCATTTCTCCATGGTAAATTGCAGGAAACCGTCTATGTTCAGCAGCCACCTGGCTTTTATGAGGGAGGACCAAACACAGTGTGCAAACTAAACAAAGCCCTATATGGTTTAAAGCAAGCACCAAAAGCATGGTATGACACTATGTCTAAAGTTTTGCTCGATGATGGCTTTGTCATTGCTGATTCTGACCCCTCCCTATTCATAGCAAGAAAATTGGGAGATGATGATGTTTATGTGCTCGTCTATGTTGATGACATTCTTGTCGCTTCCAAGAACATGGACAAAGTCACTGCTGTCAAAGCCTTGCTCAATGCACACTTTGCTGTGAAAGACTTAGGTCCTGCTAAGTGTTTTCTCGGCATGAGCGTAACGCAAAGTTTTGACAACAATGGTGTGTTGCAGTCAATCAAATTGTCAAACGAAAAGTTGACTGCAGAAATAATAACCAGCTTTCATGGTGAAGAAAGCTTAAAACCCAAAGCCCTACCTATGGACACAGCATTTCAGTTATCTGCACATGTTGGTGATCCTCTTCCAGTTGGGAATAGGTACAGAGAGCTGGTGGGTGGGATAATGTATTTGGCAAATACCGTTAGGCCAGATATTGCTTTTGCTGCCAACCACCTTGCTAGGTTTGCCGTCAGCCCTACAAGTCATCATTACAGGGCTGGCATCTCTGTGCTGAAATACCTGCTCGGCTCCAAGGATTTTGGGCTGTTGTGGGATAAAGGGAAGAATGGGATAACCGGCTTTGTCGATAGTGATTATGCAGGAGAAGTCGATGGCAGAAGGTCCACTTCTGGCCATGTCTTTCTCAGTGGTACGGCTGCCATCTTATGGGGGAGTAAGCTGCAAAAGGTCACAGCCCTCTCTACAGTGGAGGCAGAGTTTGTCTCCATGTGCAGCAGAGTACAGGAAGCCCTGTGGATCTCCAAGCTCGTGTCAGATTTTGGGGGAGTTCCAGCGCCAATCAGGATCTACACCGACAATACGGGAGCGCTGGCCAACATCAAGGGCATTCCGATCTCGCCGCGCACGAAGCACATCGGGGTCAGATACCACAGAATCAGGCAGGAAGTGGAGCAAGGATCAATCAGCCCCTTCTATGTGGAGTCTGCATCAAATCTGGCGGACATGTTCACCAAAGCGTTGCCTAAAGTGCAATTCCAGAAATTGAGGGCTGGGATTGGGATGGAGTAATTCATGGATGTCAGGCTGCTACTTGATTGCCTTGCGTATCATAGAGCTTCTCCACCATAAACCCACAGGGTGGGAGTGGCTTCGCACCCAAAGGGGGAAGTCTCTGGTGGCTGGATAGCAGGGTGGTGGAACGACACGGCGTAGAAGACCGTGCCACCGTGTAGCTCCCTGACAGACGTACTGAAACATTGTCCGATGACATAATGCATGCATGTCAAGCTGCTACTTGATTGCCTTGCGTATCATAGAGCTTCTCCACCATAAACCCACAGGGTGGGAGTGGCTTCGCACCCAAAGGGGGAAGTCTCTGGTGGCAGGATAGCAGGGTGGTGGAACGACACGGCGTAGAAGACCGTGCCACCGTGTAGCTCCTTGACACAAGTCTACATGAATATTGTCCCCTTCAGTCATGGGGGAGTGTTGTGATAATCTAATTGCAGATGAGACCCTAATTGTCATTATCCAATAAATTGACATGTGACTTTGGGGACAAGGATCATTGAACAAAGTATCTAGGCCATGCCGACCTCATCTGCCACGTGGTTTGTACTTACTGAGCAATGCGAGATACGTACCTGCTGTTTATTTGTAATCTTCAAGAGTGTCTATGTACTCTTTAAGAGTGTCTGCGGGTGCTCAGACAGTTTCTAAGGCATTCCATGCGTGAATACTTGTATAGAAGCTGTTTGGACGCTGATCTTGGTGTTCTCTCATGAACTCCAGTATGACCTTATCATTTGTCTAGTCTTATGATGAAATGCTGAGGCCTGGAATTGACTAAGCACTTAGATCTTGGCAATTCATAAGCCTCAATGTGTTGTGCCACTTCTGGAAGTCAACTAGCACCTCCAGGAGATAGAAATATGAGTGGGCAAACCCAAGGGGTAACCGAAAGGTTGACCGTATGCATTCACGGTCCTTTCCCCTTGATTAGCCATTTAGTAGCCAGCACCGACGATCGTGACTAGAAACATGAGTGTTCTGGTCCGAATCAGGACCCGGATGTTCGGACTTACAAATTCGAACACGAAGTCCGGTGTATTGTACACCATGTACAAGGTAGACGTACTTGGGCTGACTCGGGTACGGCTACGTAGCTTGTCATGGTATTTAAGAGGGCCAGTCTCTTGAAGTCAACAGTTCGTTGGCTTTCTATATGACCACGGCTCACGTCTTGTTGTTATGTGCCTTCAATAAGGCTTGTTTGAAGTCCTGGTGTCGGTGCGCATGCAGGTAATCACCTTCATTATAGCTTGCTTAGCTATAGGCTACAATTACAAGACACACACATTGTAACAAAGTTCGTTGGCTTTCTATATGACCACGGCTCACGTCTTGTTGTTATGTGCCTTCAATAAGGCTTGTTTGAAGTCCTGGTGTCGGTGCGCATGCAGGCATTATCCTTACTGACGATGGTGTTCCGTCAGCAAGGTTTGAAGTAATTGTTGAAGTAATTGTTTATTTCATGTTGTTTTATCTACATTGGTTCCCAGAATAAGGTACATTTTTGTTATATTTTAGAAGAAAGATATGTGCCTTTCCCTCAGGAGAGTAATAGTGGCCAGATCAGCTCTGATCAGGTGGCGGGAACAATCCTAGAGTGAGTAATAGGTGGCAGAACTTAGCAGTTCTGCCAGGACCAATCTTGACCAATTTCGTTCGTTTCGAGAGAATGAGGTAATCAGACGCGGTTTGCTAGGAAGGATATATGTCGCTGGCACGAAAGGGCGAGTCACTTGATTGGGACTATAAAAGCACTTCGGGTGTTTGTCTCTTAACTGTTGCCAGTCAAGTCGTCTCACACAGTCGTCACTGCTTGTTTCTCGACACACAACAAGAGTGCCGCCAGACTAAACACCCTCGTGCCGGGTCATACAGGTAAACTGATGTCATAGCATTAAATCCACAAGAACAATGGATTAGGAAAAGGTCTAGATAATGTGTATTAGGAGAGTGCTAATGTTTTAGCTCATCGGACACTGGTAATACAGACTATCGGTAGTTACGTAGATGGAGTAGTTTGAATTACTGAGTGATGAGAGAGAACAATAAGCATTGTAAGACTTGATTGGGACTATAAAAGCACTTCGGGTGTTTGTCTCTTAACTGTTGCCAGTCAAGTCATCTCACACAGTCGTCACTGCTTGTTTCTCGGCACACAACAAGAGTGCCGCCGGACTAAACACCCTCGTGCCGGGTCATACAGGAAACGCCAAGCTCAGAAGTTCACAGGTTATGGGCCCACCAACTCGTGAGCTGGGCAAGTGAGATGTATGACTCAAGAGGCGTACTCCACGATGGGACGAACAAGACAAACCGGACGAATGAGCACGAGCATGCCCATATCTATCAGATTGCGACGTCCTCCCCCTCCATCCTATAACGAACGAAGAAAGGCTGGTGGAGAGAGAGGACCACGGACAATTGAAGAGCGAGCGTTCATCGTGAAAGACTTCTTCTACGAGAAAAACGGCCAAGGCGCACTCACACCGCCGAGGTGGTTTCAGGAGCGATTTCCCATTTATCCAGCCTACAAAGTCACAGCGTGGGAGCTATCATTCATCGACGGAGAGCCAGGATTTATAACCAGAGCCAGATTCGAAAAATGTCTGCAACTGACGGGCGGTCCTACCCAGGAAGCCTACTGGACGGAGAAAGCTGCCTACGCAACAGTGGAGTCTGCTCTGGCCTGCATAGACGAAGACTTCCTAGAGCATCTGACAACAAACAGAGATTACCACTGTGAAGAAGACTGGTTCACGGAGACCGACAGTGAGGACGAGGACGCAGACTCCAGACTGTCAGAGAGGAGCGACAATTAACCAGTGCCAAACAGCATGAAGAAGAAGGGTACCAGCACCAGCGAAGGATTAAAGTCAGCGGGTGAGGAGTCTACATCAACCCCTACCAGGGAACCATGCACTCCCAGTACCTCAAAGGGAGAAGGAGACATCCTTCCCAAGGTCATTGCTACACAAGTCAAGGTCCATATAAAATTGCAGCGTAAAGGTCAGAACTTTGTGGTGTGGGACAATGCATTTACTGCAGCCAATGATGCAAAGGGTTCTCTGCCTGCCATTCAAGAAGCTATGCCTGGGACTACTCATAATGCTGCTGCCTTGCTGCTGTTGTATGAATCAGTTCCAGAAGACTGGTTGGGAGAGTTGTCAAGTAAACCGTCAGCTTACGATGCCTATGTGTATATCTGTAAGAAGTTTGTGGGAGGCTACAATACTCAGGCCAATGCTGACTGGTTGAAAGAGATGTCACGTGGCATGAAACAAGGTGAAACAATTTCCCAGTACGTCAATCGGATAATCAATCTGAAAGGCTGCTTGAAACGAAATGGGCATGACCTCCTGGATGGACATGTGGCCACACGGATTGTACAGGGTCTGCCAGCAGCTGCCAACTCTCTAGGGCTATTGCCTACAGCCGTTGCTCATCCCCTGGATCAACTGGCAGATCTCATCTCCACCACAGCAGAGGCAATGGGCTACAACGACGACCCATATCAGCCTGCAGTGGTCATGATGGCACAGCCAAACCCAGTAGCTGCAGTCCCTGCTCCTGCTGCATGTGCGGTGACTCAGACCAGACAGCCAGCTGATACAGAGCCCAAGGGAGAGGTACGGGGGACCTGCAATTACTGCCACAAGAAGGGGCATTTCTGGCGAGACTGCCGCAAGAGACAGAGGGACGCAGAGACACAGAGGAATGTAGTGGCAGCGGTGCGGCAACTGGCTGGTATGTGGCCTCAAGGGCAGCTTCCCGGAGGACTCCAGCCCCCTCCTGCAGTCCAGCATGGATTCCCTGCAACTGGAGTTTTCCCACTACTGCATCCACCTCCTAGACCACCCTCTCCTCCACCAGAAGGTATGCTACACGTGGTATCCTATAATGTCCTGAAACCATGCAAGGGGAGGAGATCCAAACAGTCCTGGCTGGTAGACAGTGGAGCATCTGTACACCTTGTGAATAATTTGTCGCTACTGCATGCCCCCACAGTACATGCTGCTCCCATCCCTCTGCAGCTGGCCACGTCAGATGCCACAGGAGGAATCATTGCTACAGGATCAGTTAGTCTGTTGACCCAGCAATGTATTCCTCTGTGGCTGTATCATGTTCAGTGTGTTCCTTCTGCAACGACAAATATCCTGTCTGTTTCTGCTGCCCTTCGTGATGGTGCCTGCTTTGCCACAGACAGCATGGGTTTAACGAAGTGAGACGTGTAACTAAGATTTATAACAAGCTAAGCAAGGGTATCAGGCAAGGGTGACACCGAAGGCAGAAATCGAAGTTCCAATCCGTTACAAGTTCGCAGCCCTCCTCACGCAGGTCGTCCGAGTCTCCAAAGAACAATATATAATGAACAATGTAGAGAATGCTAGATGTCTCACTCGTAGCAGCAAACCCCAAAGACAATGATAACCACCCGAGTTCCTAGTCCACCTATGCGCGGATCCCGCTACGTCGTCCCTCTACGAGATGCTCTCGCGAGCATAACGATATGGATGACAAGAGGAGACCCACTAGGATATTACAGTCATTTTCCTACACACAAGGACAACGAGATCTACTCGTATCCCAAAGGGCACGAAGAAACATGAACTACGCGCACATCCTACGTGAGACGCGTCGCGCTGACGCGGCACCTCACTACATACTCCCCCCCTTATTCCTGTGC
Organism: Botryococcus braunii; assembly: GCA_002005505.1. NCBI lineage: Eukaryota > Viridiplantae > Chlorophyta > Trebouxiophyceae > Botryococcus > Botryococcus braunii. Next base: position 216,805 of record KV908534.1, read on the forward strand.
GTCCCCGCGCAGAAGGCAGAGCGCAACAACAAACAGACAAGACAAACAAAGGAACAAGACCTTCCAACATGCGGAGACTCAGACTTAGACCTACGGGCAACCCGCCTCCCGTGTTGCCAGACCCCAGCCGAATGCTGCGTATCGGGGTCCCCACCATAATGCAAGAAGAACAAGGATCAGGCATGACTAACAGAACAAAAGACAAAACACTGAAAGAAAAACGAAAGTCCACATGATGAACAGCCAAAATGAGACACAAGGGCAGAGCTAAAAGTCCAGATGTCCAAAAGTCCAGAGTCCAAGGGGAGTCCGATTTCCACATATAGTCCATTATTACGCCAGTATTGCACCATATTGATCAGGTGTGGTAGTGAAGTGAAAAGGCCATACACCTAATGTGCACAAAAATCTATCCAGGTAAGGGACCCATGGTCAACCCTACCGGGTAAGGCAGCCTTACCCTAGCCTATCCAAAGTCCATATGGCCATACAGAGAGACCCCTCCAAGGAGGGCCAACCGGTCGACGGGACCTTAAGGGTGGACCCTAGGAGTCGTGCCCTTGGGAGGCAATGGCGGGAGCCCGTGACTCTCTCTGTATTCTTCCACTTTCTTGTGGCAACGCGTGAAATGGTTGAGTGGCTCCCAACTGTCCTCGCTGGGATCGTGGCCCTTCCAGCGGACGAGATACTGCAGATGAGGGGACCCGTCCGGGTCGTACAGAGCACGGCCGCGGTCATCGGTGCGCGGCTTGTGATCCAGAATGGTCTCAACCTCATACTCAATGTGATTGTTGACGAGGTGCGGGGGCGGCGGCGGCGTGCGCACGCGGGCGCCCTCTGCAGTGCGGTAGAGGGTGAGGAAATTCACATTGACTACGGGGTGGTAGTGGTCGTAGCCGTCGGGGAAGTCCAGACGGTAAGCATTGGGACCGGGAGAGTCAAGGACCTTGAAGGGCCCCACGCGGCGAGGCGCAAACTTGTGTGGAAGTTTGCGGTGCACTGCAAAGAAGTCCCGGTCCACCAGCACGAAGTCACCGGTGGCGAAGGTGACATTGCTACGGCGCCTATTCGCATAGGCGGCCTGACGGTCTTGGGCTGCAGCCAAAAACTTTTGTGCCCGTCGGATGTCTGAGCCCATCTTCCGCACAAAGTCATCCGCATTCCCAATTCCAGTTTTGCCCAAGTGGCCATTCGCAAACGGCACGTTTGGATCTTGGCCATACGTGAGCCGAAAGGGTGTGGTGTTTATTGAGGTTTGCCATGCGTTGTTATATGCGAATTCTGCTTCAGGCAAGTAACTATCCCAGTCCTTCCCATGATCCGCCACATAGTGTTTCAGATAATCTCCCAAGATGCGGTTTGTCCTTTCGGTTTGACCATCCGTTTGAGGATGGAAGGCAGTTGAAAGGGCAGGTCGACATCCCGTAAGTTCATGTAATGCCTTCATAAACTTACTCACAAAGCGGGGATCCCGATCAGAAACAATTTCCTCCGGATACCCATGATACATCCACACCCGTGTCCTTAGCAATTGTGCTACAGTATAAGCATCAGCATTCATGGTTGTAGCAGCAAAATGAGCACACTTGCTAAGCCTATCCACAACAACCCAAATCGCATCATGTCCACTTGGGGTCTTTGGGAGGTTAGTAATAAAGTCCATAGACACACTTTGCCACTTCCTTGCTGGTATTTGTAAGGGGTGAAGAAGACCAGCAGGAAAAGTATTCCGAGCCTTGACTCGTTGACAAGAGTCACAATGAGCAACATAGGCTTTGACATCCTCATACATTCCCGGCCAATACCATTCCCTTGTTACAAGCTCGTACATGCGAGTTACTCCAGGGTGACCAACATGAGGTGGATCATGTAAAGCTTCCAAAATTCCACGTCGTAGGTTCTCCACGACAAGTTCCCCATCTTTCCTTTCCTCAAACAATGCAGGAACATATTTCCGTCCATTCCTCTCCCAAAAGCCTCCCTTTAGACTAACCTTCCTTCTATTCGCACGCGCTGCCAACCACGGATCGTATGTGTAAGCCTTCTCAAGTTTGCCAAGTAGGGATTCGTACCCATCGGTCTCGCGGGTAAGCTCACTCGGGCTGGCCAACCCGATTTGCTCCATTGTGCCGAGGGAGCTTGGGGTCTCGTGAGCGGGCCCCGGGAGCGTGACCTTGGGGACCTTGCGGACCCGAGCTGTGAGGGTACCCTCGACATCCCGGCTGGAGGGGGTGAGGGAGTCCGGACTGGTGCGCCGACGCTTGCGCTGGAGGGCAGCCCCGGCCACAGCAGCCCCATTGTCCCTCCCCCCAGGTCCAGGGTGTTGAGTGAAGTGACACCTGGAGAGCGGATCCGCAATGTTGGTCTTGCCCGGTTCCCATACCCATTCAATCTCAAACTCCTGCAGGCGCTCGGCCCACCGAGCCCTCCGAGGACTAAGCCCCACCTGTTGACCCAAAAAGGTGTTGCACTTGTGATCCGTCACCACCGTTACTGGCTTACCTAACAAATAACATCTCCATTCCGTGAGAGCATACACTACAGCCAATAACTCCCGTTCCGTGGCACTGTAGTTCCTCTCGCTTGCTCCCAACTTTTTACTGAAATACGCACAAACCTTCCCATCTTGAAATAGCACAGCTCCCACGCCGTAATCGCATGCATCGCACACTACCTTAAATGGCCGACGTACGTCCGGGAGTGTTAAGATAGGGGCACTTACCAAAGCTTCCTTTATGTTGTCAAATGCTTCCTGTTGTTCCTGTCCCCACTTCCAAGGTGCTTTTGCCCCAGAGAGAGCTGTCAATGGGGTTGCCAGGATACTGTAGTTCTGAATAAACTTTCGAAAGTAATTAGACAACCCAAGAAACCTCCTAACTTCCGTTACGTTTGTGGGCGTAGGCCACTCCTGCACCACCTTGACTTTATCCATATCCACTTCCAACCCATTTTCCCCAATGATGTGTCCCAAGTATTTCAATTGTTTCTCAAAGAAAGAGCATTTGACAAGTTTTGCCAGGAGTTGGTGTTCGCGTAGACGGGTGAAAACTCTGTCCAACTGCAGAAGGTGTTCCTCTTCCGTTTTGCTATAAATGAGCACATCATCCAAGTATACAATCACAAAGCCTTCCCTTATAAAGTCGTGAAAAACTTCATTCATAAGCCGTTGAAATGTCGCGGGCGCGTTGGTCAAACCAAAGGGAAGTACAAGAAATTCGTACAAGCCAAAAGGGGTCCTGAAGGCAGTTTTAGGCACATCCTCCTTGCGAAGTCGCACTTGATGGTACCCACACATTAAGTCCAAGCTCGAAAACACCTTGGCTCCCTTAAGCCTATCCAATAGATCGTCAATTCTGGGGAGAGGGTACCTATCCGAGATGGTAATTTTATTCAGGGGACGGTAGTCTATTACCATACGCAAACTTCCATCCTTCTTTCTAACAAACAAAACAGGTGATGCAAATGGTGAGCAACTTGGCCTGATCAATCCCAATTTTAACAACTCATCAACCGTTTTTTCGCATTCCGCAAGCTCACTTGGAGCAAGACGGTACGCGGGCCTATTGGGGGGCCGATGTCCTTCTTCCAAATTTATTGTGTGAAACACTTCCCGCTCCGGGGGTAACCCCGGGAGTTGTTTTGCAAACAAGTCCTCATTTGCAAGTAACAAGTCTTTCAGGGCCTGTGGCTTGCCTTCCAACATGTCATTTATTTGATGAGTGAAAGTCATACCGGTACTACTGGGGGGTTTTGTGACGACGGGGGTGTCGTCCATAGATTTGTCGGTGTCCGCCAAGTCGGCCTCACTTGAGGCGTCCTCCCCGGTGATGTCCACCAGTTCAGCCTGCTCATTCACAAGCACAGTATACAAACAAACCTTCCAAACATCTTGACCCTTCCATCCTTTTCCATTCCTATCCTTCCTTCCTTCCTTCCTCTCTTGTGCTTGTAAACCCCAAACAAGTTCTGGCCCCACTGGCAACGATGAATTTGCGTGTTTTAGGGTGACCCACTTCCCATGATGTCTAAATTGAGCAGCCTTTACACAAAAATCAATTGAGACTCCTCTTTCTTCCATCCAGTCCTGCCCCAAAATCATGTCTACCCCATCAATCATGGCAGGGCTTACAATGAAGTTGTGACGGGAAGTTATACCAGGCTTGAGTGTAAACGACACATCTACCGTTCCTTTCGTATCGGACACACTTCCATCAGCAAGAGTCACGGATATGCATGCGGGTTTGTATCGCACCCCTAGCCCTTGCAAAGTATCACTTTTAATAAACGAATGAGATGCCCCACTATCAAACAACACTGAAAGGATTTTCCCCTTAACATTCGCCGGAAAGGTCATAGCTAGCGGAGAGTCAGTAGTAACACTTCCCATGGTGAGTGTGGGTCTTGGGGGAACCACACAACATACAAAAGAGAATGGGTATACACTAGTTTGACCATTCATGTCCACCGCCTGTCCCTTCCTTCCTGAACACACTTCCACAATCCTTCCTTGCATACGGTGAGCATAGAGACTCTTAGTTTTCCAAGTTTTCCTTCCCACAATGAAACAACAAGTGAGGGACGGGTTGCACCTTTGTTCCCATAAAAACTTGGAAATCTCAGATTCAGCCTTCCTAACATTTGGCACCACAAGGTTCACCCCTTCCTTTCCCAAATTGGAGGCCACAAGAGAGTGCAAAACATGCAAGCAAGTGGCATCCATGGCTTCAGAATTTACTTTTGAGGATTATGCCCCGGCCCTTTTCCCTTCCAATGTGCTCCCCGGCCACCACGGCCCTTCCACTGCCCACCTCGAGCTTGATTAGAGGGGAAAGGAGGAGGTGGGGGCAATTGACTGTCGCGCCTGCTCTTCCTTTGCAAGTAGTCCCGCTTGGCCTGACATTGCCATTGCTCGTGACCAAAGTTTTTGCAGAAATAACACTGGCGCTCGGAGGGGACGCTTGTCCGAGAATCTAACTTTCCACCAACGTTGTGTCCGACGGCTCCAAGCACAGGCCCCTGGGTGAATCCCGGAAAGTATGCCGGCGTGCTTGTTGGAGTCCTCTTCACAACGTTGAGAACCTTCCTTCCTTCCTGTCCCCTCAGCATCCCCCCTGATTTTAAGTTGCTTTCATATTGCACCACATAAGTGCACAATGAGGCGAGGCTTGTGAACCTGACACCAGTTTGAGGGTTAACTGTGCAAGCAACTCTAATAGGAGCATTCAGGCCTTTGAGGAACATATATATTTTATCATTTTCGCAGATGTCATATTCGGTTTCTACATCACTCAACAAGGAGATAAACCTTTCTATGTATCTTTCAACGCTTTCTTGCCCTTGATAAACATGGTCTAATTTTTGCCGGGCAGCCATAACCAAATCGGTAGAGTCGTATCGATTTCCCATAAAATTTTTAAAGTCTTCCCATGTTGGCTCTGTTTGACCTCCTTCCCTTTCCTTCCTTTTGAGGTATGTCCCCCACACCTTTGTAGGTCGCTCCTCCATACATTGCAGCGCGACTGCCACCCACTTGTCCCTTGACACATTTGAAATGTTCACATATGATTCCACCTTACTAGCAAAGAATTGGAAGCTTCCTCTTTTTCCTGTAAACATGGCTGGTGTAGGCACACGCACGACGTTAGTGGTGGATGACGTCCGCTTGGATGCTCGTTCTCCCTCCAAGGCCTCAATCCGCTTCAATAACCGTAGAATTAGGGATTTAGTCTTATTTTTCTTCAAGGGTGTCTTCAAAGGAGTGGGTTTGGGTTTCGTTTTGGGTGTGGTCGGTTTGGGCGATGGGGCCAGATGCAATTCCGTTTCGGACTCTTCCAAAAGATCATCGACTTCAATACCTTCCTTTTCCAAACCTTCCAAAATTTCTTTCTCTTTAAGGGGGAGACCGGAGTACTTGTTTCCTTTCCGTTTAACCGCCATCATATCAATGGGACAATGCAATTACAACCTTCCCTACGTCTCCCTTCGGTTCGAGGCTCTAACCGCCTCGCCGATACCAATTTAACGAAGTGAGACGTGTAACTAAGATTTATAACAAGCTAAGCAAGGGTATCAGGCAAGGGTGACACCGAAGGTAGAAATCGAAGTTCCAATCCGTTACAAGTTCGCAGCCCTCCTCACGCAGGTCGTCCGAGTCTCCAAAGAACAATATATAATGAACAATGTAGAGAATGCTAGATGTCTCACTCGTAGCAGCAAACCCCAAAGACAATGATAACCACCCGAGTTCCTAGTCCACCTATGCGCGGATCCCGCTACGTCGTCCCTCTACGAGATGCTCTCGCGAGCATAACGATATGGATGACAAGAGGAGACCCACTAGGATATTACAGTCATTTTCCTACACACAAGGACAACGAGATCTACTCGTATCCCAAAGGGCACGAAGAAACATGAACTACGCGCACATCCTACGTGAGACGCGTCGCGCTGACGCGGCACCTCACTACAATGGGTGCATTTACAGCAGTCTCAGGCCCAAATGGATGGAGAATGCCCATCAGAGCAGAGAATGGGCTTTATTACATACATGACTGTCTCCCTGTTGCCTCAGTGCAAAGTTCATCCCTAGTGGCAGCTGCAGTAAAGAACAAATCCAAAAAAACCCTAAAGCATGACTGTGCCAGACGTTTTCTATGGCATAGTAGAATGGGACACCCGGGAGAACCCTGGATGCTGCGCCTTAGCAATGAGCAGCTAGTCACAGGCATTGACACGTCTCTATCACCATGTGAGAATTGTCCAAAATATGTGAAGCTTGTATTGAGGGGAAGCACACTCGTCCTCCCTTTGGAGAAAGTTCCAGGCCTGCAGTAAATCCTCTTGACAGAATCCATATTGATACTGTGGGTCCCATCTCACCAGCTGCAATCACAGGAGAACGGTTCTGGTTGACAGTGGCAGACGAGGCGTCTGGATGGAAGGCTGTTCTGCCAGTGAAAACTAAGGATGTCATTGGATCCGTTTTCAGAGACCTTATTGTGTTTTGGCAGACAGAAACAGGAGTCACAGTGAAGTGCATCCGGTGCGACAGAGGTACTGAATTTATTAATGCCAGATTCAAGGAGTTTTGTGCTTCTCAGGGGACTAAGTTGGAGATGTCTGCTCCATTAACCCCACAGCAGAATGGGATAGCAGAGCGAGCCAATAGGACCTTGAAGGAGCGAACCAGAACCCTGCTCAATTTTGTTGCTGCGAGCCCTGTCATGTGGAAAGAAGCCTTGGATACAGCATGCACCCTCCTGAATATGGGACCCAGCACAGGTAGGCCTCTCACTCCCTTTGAAATGTTTATGGGATTAAACCGGATGTCTCCCTCTTACGGACTTGGGGATGCGTGGCCTTTGTCCATGTTCCAGACCATCAGAGGGGAGTGTTTGCACCTAAGGCAGTGCCTGGCATGTTTACTGGATAATCTCCAGTGTCGAAAGCTTTCCGGATCTACCTGGGAGGGGGAGTCTGGAGAGAAAGCAGAGATGCGGAATTTGTTGAACACATTCGGGGAGCTTCTCGAGTGGGAGCCAACAATATCCCTGGGCAAGCACAGAATTTTTCGTACCCAGCAGACCTCCAGATTCAGCTGCAGACTAGTGAGCCTCTCATCGACACCCTCCAGGCAGGCATCAGGAAGGAAGTTGTCAGTTCACCCTGCTCCAGCAACAGACCTGACAGCGCCTTCCCAGAACCTCCTGACGAGGCTACAACCGAGCTTGCCTGTTAGGGGAAGTCAAGTCCAGAGGGGACATCCAGCGGACCCTCAACTGGACCCTCCGGAGAGTCGCAACTGCTGAACCTGGACCGGTCCGGGACGATGGAGACACTTCGCAACATGGCTAGAGGGAGCCAGGACTGTGGACCGCATCGGGTCGTGCTGGAACGAGCACAGCAGTCGTTCCCAGACGCACCTCCGGACAGTGGAGATCAGCCGCCGGCTGGACAAACTCGATCACAACGATACGAGAAACGAACTACTGCAAGCGAAATCCTGCTGGCATAGGAAAAGGGGGAGAGCTGTGAGCGAGAGGGGCTGACTGAACGTGACAGCTTGTCACAGGGACCAGGGGAAGTGCAGGACATGGGTCAGGATCAAGAGAGACCTGAAATTCATGTGAGTGATGAGAGGGGGGCAGTCTCTGAACAGACTGACACTGGTCCAAGTGAGCTGAGTTGCCCGGGTGGGACCTGTTCTGTGCCTGAGGGCAATGTTAGCGATGTGAGCTGTGCACAGAGTGTGAATTGCCCATCTCAGACCCCAAACAGGGAACAATGTGGTGCCAGCCATACGTCTGAGGGCTCTGTTTGTGAGAGTGCGGCTGGGCCAGCGCCCCAGCGCTCATGTTTGGCAGGAGGACGAAGAAGAGAGAGAGAGAATCTGGCACGTCTGCAACAGGGGAAGTGTACAAGCAAAAATCACTGTGCCAGCCATGTCTGTGAGAGATCTGGTGGGGCTGATGCTCATCAGACATGTCAGGGTGTGACAGAGGAGGTGAATTGGAAGCTTGGACACTGTGCAGAGACCCCTGATTACAAGAGCTTTCCAAGAGGTACCTGTGTCTGGGAGGATGATGTAAGTGTGCGAAGCAGTAAGCTTGAAAAGGCACACTGCGAGTCGAAGAGAGAGAGAGAGAGAGAGAGATCAGAGAGGAAATCCAGAGGCAGCCCAGTCCGCGCCGGTCTGCAGTGCGGCGAGTGTCAGTGGAAGAGTAGTGAGTCCTGAAGAGAATGAGAGTGGGACTGATGAGAAGCAGCGAGAAAAGGGGAAGCACACTGGGGTACGCTTTGGCAAGATCAGTGTGCCTTCTAGCATAAAAGAAGCACAGCAGTCCCCACAGTGGGAATACTGGAAGGCTGCTATGCAGGAGGAGCAGAATTCATTGGATGCTCATGAGGTAATGGAATACCTCGTGGACATAAGGTGATTCCAGTTCATTGGATATTTTCAGTGAAGATGGATGCTCATGGGAATGTAATTAGATTCAAGGCCAGGCTGGTTGCTCAGGGATGTAGGCAAATCCCAGGAGTGGATGTTATGGAAGTATTTGCTCCAACCAGCAGTTACGGCTCGAGAAGGGCATTACTTGCAGTGGCTGCCAAGGAGGGTTATGAGATCCACCAGGTGGATGTCAAGACAGCCTTCCTAAATGGGGAATTAGAAGAAGAGGTGTATGTAACACAAGCTCCTGGGTTTGAGAATGGCGATGGCAATATCGTCTGCCGCTTGAAGAAGGCCTTGTATGGCCTGAAGCAAGCACCTAGAGGCTGGCATAAGACTCTCAATGAGAAGCTTCATACCATGGGCTATGAGGTTTGCAAGAGTGATGCAGGTGTCTATGTGAAGTGCTCTGAAGATGGAGGGAAGTCATTTGTGTTAATTTATGTAGATGATTTGCTGATTGTCTCAAAGGGCATGGGAGAGATTGAGAGAGTGAAGGGGCTGCTCAAGCAAGAATTCACCATTCATGATTTGGGAGAGGTGAAAGATTTTTTGGGCTGCCGAGTAATGAGAGATAGGGATAAAGGGCTGATTTCATTAAGTTGCATCCCTGAGATTGATGCTGATACAGTAGAAACGGCCAAAGGATGCGGGAACAATGGTTACAACTGGTTTGGGCTCCACCTCAGTACCCGTCCAGTCCGGCCCGGTCCTTCCTCTGCCAAAGCCTTATTCTATCATGTTCTAAGTGTCCCTGTCTCCATCGCCAATGCGCCTTGTCAAGTAAGGGGTCACTCCCTTGGCGCGTGAAGCAGCCACTTCTTGGCGTGGAGGACCATAACTCACGAAGGGACCTTTATGGAGGTCCAAATCCTCGTGGTCCGGTCATTTTCCTATAACACACGACTATTCCTGTTACAGATGCACTGGTGGAGAAGTTTGGGCTAGATCTGGAGTCCTTGGGACCTGACACCCCAATGACCAAAGATTTTGTGGCCACTCAGAGGCCTATGTGTAAGGACAACAGTGACAGTATTGGTGCTGGGAGCCTGCTGCCTCCTGGTCACAGGTATTGTGAGCTAGTGGGGTCAATGTTGTACATAGCCAATACTACTAGGCCTGACATAGCACAGGCAGTGGGGGTACTCTCTCGTTATAGAATCAATCCCACAACAGCTCACTGGAATGAAGCCATTCGGGTGCTGAAGTATTTAAAGGGAACGAGAGATCTGGTTCTGGTCCTTGGAGGGAAGGACACAGAATTAGAAGGATTTGTAGATGCAGATTATGGAGGAGATCAGGATCATCGGTTCTCTACTACAGATTAAGTCATCAGGGTATTTGGCGGTGCTGTAGTTTGGGGAAGCAAGAAGCAGTCAGCTGTGGCCACTTCCACTGTAGAAGCTGAGTTCATGGCAGCCAGTGCAGCTGACAAAGAGGCAAATTGGGTGAAAGGTTTTCTGGAAGAAATTGGAGTTTCTCCGTGGATCCTTAAGATTCACTGTGATAATCAGGGGTGTATTAACCACCTCAGAAATCCAGTGTTTTCTAAACACACCAAGCACATCGCAATTATCTTTCATTTTGCCCGGGAAGCCATTGCATTGGGACAAGTTGATGTGAGATATGTCCCATCTGCCAGAAATGTGGCAGACATCTTTACTAAGCCTCTGACTAGACAGGTATTTCAAGGACATCGTGACTCGCTGGGTCTGGCCAAGTTTTTATGAGGAAAAGGCAAGGGGAAGTGTTATATTTTAGAAGAAAGACATGTGCCTTTCCCTCAGGAGAGTAATATTGGCCAGATCAGCTCTGATCAGGTGGCGGGAACAATCCTAGAGTGAGTAATAGGTGGCAGAACTTAGCAGTTCTGCCAGGACCAATCTTGACCAATTTCGTTCGTTTCGAGAGAATGAGGTAATCAGACGCGGTTTGCTAGGAAGGATATATGTCGCTGGCACGAAAGGGCGAGTCACTTGATTGGGACTATAAAAGCACTTCGGGTGTTTGTCTCTTAACTGTTGCCAGTCAAGTCGTCTCACACAGTCGTCACTGCTTGTTTCTCGACACACAACAAGAGTGCCGCCAGACTAAACACCCTCGTGCCGGGTCATACAGGTAAACTGATGTCATAGCATTAAATCCACAAGAACAATGGATTAGGAAAAGGTCTAGATAATGTGTATTAGGAGAGTGCTAATGTTTTAGCTCATCGGACACTGGTAATACGGACTATCGGTAGTTACGTAGATGGAGTAGTTTGAATTACTGAGTGATGAGAGAGAACAATAAGCATTGTAAGACTTGATTGGGACTATTAAAGCACTTCGGGTGTTTGTCTCTTAACTGTTGCCAGTCAAGTCGTCTCACACAGTCGTCACTGCTTGTTTCTCGACACACAACAAGAGTGCCGCCAGACTAAACATCCTCGTGCCGGGTCATACAGGAAACGCCAAGCTCAGAAGTTCACAATTTTGTACCTTATGTTGAGATCCTGCAGTACAGCTAGAACTGCCAGAGCCCTCCCCAACTCTCTCTCTCTCTCTCTCTCTCTCTCTCTCTCTCTTGGACTGCCAGACTCATGCGCTCCACCATTACAACCTCTCACCTTTCTCAATGCAGGTGGAAGCAGCAGCTCTCTCTCTCTCTCTCTCTCTCTCTCTCTCTCTCTCTCTCTCTCTCTCTCTCTCTCTCTCTCTCTCTCTCTCTCTCTCTCTCTCTCTCTCTCTCTCTCTCTCTCTCTCTCTCTCTCTCTCTCTCTCTCTCTCCTGGACTCACACCTAGGTACACTACTCTGACTTTCTTGAGCTGCGCCTATTGTGTCAGACTGCACCCCATAAGCATGATTGGCTCCCAGCTCAAATTGGCTACGTGCTTCCACTGCTGCTGGCACTTCTAGCCCACTACTCTCCTCGCTAACATCTTCTCCAAGCATAGCCTCCCCTGTCTCAACCTGCCTCTGCAAATCAGGGAGACCTATCAAGGGTGGCTCACTCACAAGTACCTGGCCTGAGCCAGGGTCATGCATGGGGACCCCTACTGAGTCCCTCCTAGCCTGGCGCTGTTCATAACGCTGATCCCTTTCGAGGGTGGTTCCAGGGGGAAGTCTATGTTGAGACTTCCCCTGGAACCTGACCCCCTCCTGCATCTTCTGCAGTTTGTCCATTTGCGATTGCGGTTCAGCACCCCCGCGAGCTAAATTTTGAAGATATCCCAGCACTGACCAGGACTGCTGTGAAGTCCCTGAGGTGGCAGGGGAACCATCCTGGCTGCTGGTCCGACTGAGCTCCTCAGCCTGCTGTGATCCTCTGGAGAGCTGGCAGTGGTAGCAGGAGATCCAGTGGGCTTGCACTCCACCACTGGGTCATCCTCTGCTTCCCAAAATTTCACGGGAATGGCTGTTGGTGAGCTAATGACATTGGAATTGCCTCCCAAGCCATGCGAGGACGCTCCTGAGAGCCATTGAGAGGATCCAGGTTCCTCCTTAGACATACCCACTCTCCCCCCCCCCTCTCAAATGCTCAAGGAATGTAACGTCCCTGCTCTCTTTCCATACACCATTGCCTACGTACACTCTATAGGCCTTAAACTGTGGGGCAATACCCAGTGAACATGCCTGGAATGGTCTTTGGTCCAAATACAGACCGCTGACCTGGGGGAATGTGAACATGTGCCACACAGCCTCATGTGCGCAAGGAAGCAACATCAAGCTTTACCCCATAGAACATCTCAGTAGGGGTCAGAGGCTTGCCTGTGGTGGGGCCCACGTTGTAAAGCAGGGTGGCAGACTCCAGTGCCTCCTTTCACAAGGAAGGGTCTGCTGCAGCGTGCACCAATAGGGTCCTTGTGCGCTCCTTCAGAGTCCGATTCATGCGCTCAGCAAGTCCATTTTGCTGAGGCGTGGATGGAGCTGAGGTCTCCATTTTAGTGCCCTACTGAGCACAAAATTCTTTGAACTGCTGATTCAGAAATTCTGTCCCTCTATCAGATCTCACACACTTCACCACTTTCTCATGAAATGTCTGCCAGTACTTCAAGAGCTCAATGAGGGCCTTGGGAATGGCTTCTTTCGACTTCACTGCCAATGAGGCTATCAGATGGGATTTTCCATCAACCACAGTAACCCAAAAACGCTCTCCCGTGATGGCAGCTGGTGAAATGGGCCCCACAGTGTCCACATGGAAAGGGGGGCCGAGAATGTTTCCCTTGTATACATGACTCACATTGGGGAGAACACTCTGAGCATGGAGCAAGGGACAGATTGATCCCAGTTACCAGATCTTCGTTGTCCAACCTTGTCATACTCTTAACCCCAAGATGACTCAACCTTGCATGCCACAGTAGTCTATCTATACACACGTGCCCTTTCCTGGCATGATACGAGGCAACATGAGGACTGGACTGTGGCTGCGCAGCATGCTGGCTCTTGACTGGACACACCCATTCTAGAAAAAACAGCCCTCGCTCTCTGGCTATCTGACCAGACCAGCCTGCTGGGCCTTTCATGGTCGTGTACCCACCTGCACTGTCAGGGAGGAATGACGCTCCATCCTGAATGGCTCCTGTGACAGAAATCAGATTAGTGTGTGCAGTGGGCACACACTGCACATTATGCAGCCAAAACACCTCTTTTCTGGCATTGACCAGACACACAGACCCAGTTGCAACTATCCCTCCTTTGGAGTCAGAAGTGGCCAAGTGAAGAGGGAGGGGTTGGGCATGCATGACTGGGTTGTGAAGTAACGACAGATCATTTACAAGGTGCACCGATGCACCACTATCTATCAGCCACGAGGTACTGCAAGCCCCATGAGACGTAGGGGTAATTACATTCAACGAAACGAACATAGGCTCACCAGCACCTGGAGGAGGTGGTGGTGGGAGATGCCACCCTGGGAAGAAGGGGAAGATAGTGGACAAAGATCCAAGAGCATGTGAGGTTGACACGGGAGGGCCTCCTCTGGATTGGCCAGCATCCCACCAGCTGGCTTGTTGCTGAGGAGCTCCAGTGCCCCACCACGCAGTTGGGCCCGCACTTGCAGCTTGCATTGTGCCATGTAGAGCTTGCAGCCTCTTCAGATCCAGGCACTCCCTCGAGAAATGTCCCGTCCTGTTGCAGAAGCGACACGCCAGTTCCTCCTTTGGCCTCCTGCCACGTCCAGACCCTCGCCCCCTGCCTCCAGCGTTGTGAGCAGAAGGGCCATAGGGGGCCTGACCATCAGCAGGTGCTCCAGCTCCCACTCCTGGTGCTGCTCCAGCGCCCGGTGCAGCTCCAGCGCCTTGGGGAGGCCCAGGGATTCCACCCTGAGCTGGCACGGCTACTACTGCTGCTGCCACAACTGCTGCAGCTGATGCTGTGACTTGCACTGACTCTGCCAACGGGATATCCTGGTACTCCAAGTTCTCAATGGTAGTGAGGATCGTCTCCAGCATGTTGTAGGGGTCTGACTTGGCGGAGGTAATTGCCCAAGCGTCGTTCTGCAAGACTGCAGGTAGCCCCTTATACATATACCTGCAGATCTGGCGGTCGCCCAGCTGATGGTTATTGGCCTCCAGGGAGGCGGCAATACTGATGACTCGGTGGAACCATTCTTGCACTGTCTCTCCCTTTACCATGCCTTGTTTGAGCCCCTTGATCCACTTCTCGTTTATTTCCCTGTCCTTCCCTCCAGTGCAGCGGTCTGCCATCCACTGCATGAAGTCAAAAGCGCTCCCCCGCTGTTTGACTTCGTCCTGCCACATGGGTGGGACAGACTGCAAAATGAAATGTCTTACTGCTCCGTTCTCTGCAGTCTTAGGCATGGCTGTCTCCAACGCTCCCATAGCTCCTTTTTGCATTGCGCAGGACTCCAGCTCTTCACGCCAGGCCCTGAAATTAGTGCGATGAGCCTTCAGCTGCGTAGACATCTTGGGATTGGAGGAGTTCATGGTGTATGCATACGAGCGGGCTGCAGTGCCTCCAGTGGTCTGTCCTAACTGTCCAGCTCCTGAGGAGGCTGTGCTGCCTCCTGCTGGTGTTGCCATAGTCTCTGTACTTTTGGGATTACTTTCAGAAACCTTGCTTTGAGAACGAGTTTGAGGTCTGGTCATACACTTAACTTCCTCTCACAGCGTTCAGCATGACACAGCTCATTTAAGCATACCCTTCAGGCGTACACCACAGCACTTTCAAGTAGTCCACCCTTTCGAGGTCTAGCATGTAACCTTGTGTAGCTTAATATGCGAAATATTCTTCAGCAATTCAATCGCCTGACCACCCAGACCTACTGACGGTCTCACGATAACGACGACGGGTGATAATCTCAGGTCACTTCACGATAAAAAACTTCCCAAGAGATTGAAGACTCTGTAGGTAGGCCTTCTGAGTGAATATCTAGTTGTTCCTTTTTTACTTTTTCTTGCCGTCAGGCGAGTCCGTGAAAAACCCAGTACAGATGCATCCGATGATGCCATGCACTCCTGTCTGCCCTTGGCTCAGCTGGAAGGGCGTGGGCCCATAACCTATAAGAGGTTGTGGGCAGTGGCGTATCCTGTAAGCAAGCAGATAGGTCGTAAGTTCGTGCCTCTCTAGCTACAGTCCTCGACGACTGTCTGCTCTTTAGACACATGCAATTGCATGAACAAGACTGGCATCCTTATGTGCCCAATATCTTTCCAAACCAGTTCCGTTACACGTTGATCTGTCAATGAGCATCTACACACGGATATGTTCCTGACGGCTGAAAGCAAGTACCTTCCTATACTCAATCAAGACTCCGTCCCTTAGCTGTTTGGGAGACTTGATTGTACACTAAGATGGTTCACTTACAAACAAGCAATCAAACATGAACACATTACCAATACACACCCTGCGTCACCGCACCTGTAAGCAAGCAGACAGGTCGTAAGTTCGTGTCTCTCCAGCTACAGTCCTCGACGACTGTCTGCTCTTTAGACACATGCAACTGCATGAACAAGACTGGCATCCTTATGTGCCCAGTATCTTTCCAAACCAGTTGCTCGACTATGCGGTGATCGCAGCTTTAATAGTCCTTTCACACTAACGCGTAATCTAGATCAGATTGTACCTTATGTTCGAAATCGGCCACAACCTAACGTGTCTTAAGGTACCTTATGTTCTGAATGGACCCATATCCTAATAGTGCACACCTGAAGATCACTTAAAGCACAAGGCATTCAATAATAATGTTCAGAACTCAACAAGTCCCTTCCAATTCCTGTGCACAATCACTTGGGCAAGAGAGCACAGTCAATCTGGTACCTGGTAACAATTGTGACACAAGATGGCTGACAGTACACTCCCTGTCACTACTACTACAAAACAGAACAACATGAGAAGTACTTGCAGGGAGGTGAGGAGCTGCATCTCTCTTATACATGCAATCAGCACTGATCAGGTCACAAGCAGAGGGGGATGTCTGAAACTCTCTACACACACCATGCCCATCCACAATATGGGACATGAAAGAATGGCAATAGCTAGAGAAAAAGTCGTGCAGATGCCCAACTTCATGCAATACAGGAATCCCATACTGGATGGCTGAACAATTGGAAAACATCTGAAAACAGGGCTCACACTGCTGAAAACCAAAAAGGAAAGCCAAATCAAGTTGTATTTGACTTGGTACATTGTTTCCTTAACTCAAAATGCAGCTGGAAGCAACGCTCAATGCTGTGCACAGGTTTGCCACAATGTGCACAAGCTTGCGCAACAGTTTTAGTCGTATGGGTGCCCTTGGTGTCAGGTTGGCCTTTTGGAGTGGGGTCGGCGTCCTGGAATGTCCTGGGATATCAGAAATTGTCACAGCATGTTTGAAATAGTCTGCCAGGCTCTTTGGATACTGGAGTGAGATGCTCTTTTGCAAATCTGCCCTGCAGCCCTGCAAAAACAAGTGAAACAACGTATCCTCAGCAAATGCCTGGGTGTTAGGTTATGGGCTTGGCGTATTCCTGTGCAGTGGCGGCACGGAGGGTGTGAGTCAAAGTTCGCTCTACTGTGTGACGAAGAGTAGAGTCTAGAACATGAACAATCAAGGACTGATTGGGCAACTTTAAGGAAACACCCGGAGTGCTTGTGAAGTCCCAAACAAGTCTATTACAATTGCTCACTTGCTCTCTCTTAACAACGGAATTCAAACTATCCTAACTGGTACGTACTCAGAAAGGATCAATCTCATTGTCCGATGATAAGATAGCCAAGCACATACACATAACACGAAATATTGAGGTCAACAAAGCCTCAAATCTCCTAATCTATTCACCATCACGTTACCTGTGCAGTGGCGGCACGGAGGGTGTGAGTCAAAGTTCGCTCTACTGTGTGACGAAGAGTAGAGTCTAGAACATGAACAATCAAGGACTGATTGGGCAACTTTAAGGAAACACCCGGAGTGCTTGTGAAGTCCCAAACAAGTGCCTTGCCTCTCCGTGCTAGCACCACTACCTTCCTGCACTAAACGTGTCTGTAACTTGCGTTATCTTTATCTTCATTCAAATTGTTCCTAACCGCTAAGTCTTTGTAGTTTCGCCCATATTAGTCATTTATTATTGTCACTGACGGAATAGCCACTATTACTCCACTGAGGGAAAGGCATATATAACTCATCCAATATAACACTTCCCCTTGCCTTTTCCTCACCAGAACTTGGCAAGACCCAGTGAGTTTCTATGACCCTGAAACACTAGTCTTACTAGAGGTTTAGTGAAGATGTCAGCCACATTTCTGGCAGACTGAATGTATTTGAAGTCAACCTGCCCCTTTGCAATAGCTTCACGTGCAAAGTGACAGCTGATTGCAATGTGCTTGGTATGTTTAGAATACACTGGATTCCTGAGGTGATTGATGCACCCTTGGTTATCACAATGTATCTTCACTATCCAGGGAAACACACCAATTTCCTCTAGGAATCCCCTCAGCCAATTAGCTTCCTTCACAACAGCACTTGCTGCCATGAATTCTGCTTCTACTGTGGAAGTAGCCACAGCAGATTGCTTTTTACTTCCCCACACAACTGCTCCTCCAAACACAGTGAGAACGAAGCCGGTGGTGGAGAAACGGTGGTCTTGATCCCCACCGTAATCAGCATCAACATATCCCTCCAACTCTGTTTCTTTTCCACCAAGGATCAGAACAAGGTCTCGGGTTCCCTTAAGATATTTCAACACACGGATTGCTTCATTCCAGTGTGCTGTTGTGGGTGACATCCTGTACCTCGACAGAACTCCTACAGCCTGGGATATATCAGGACGAGTGGTGTTAGCTATGTAGAGTAGTGACCCTACTAACTCACAGTATCGATGACCAGGAGGCAGAACACTCCCAGCACCAATACTATCATTCCCATCCTTTGGTGCAGGCATCTGAGACATTACAAAATCTTTTGTCATTGGGGTATCGGGCCCAACTGACTCAAGATCAAGACCAAACTTCTCCACAAGTGCATCTATCTTAGGAATGCAACTCAGGGAGATTAACCCCTTCTCTCTATCTCTCATGACTTGACAACCTAAGAAATCCTTCACTTCCCCTAGATCGTGGATGGTGAATTCTTTCTTGAGAAGCTCTTTCACTCTCTCCACCTCTGACATGCCCTTGGATACAATCAAGAGATCATCTACATAAATTAGCACGTAGGATTTACCCCCATCTTCAGAGCATCTCACATAAACTCCAGCATCACTCTTGCACACCTCATACCCCATGACTTCAAGTTTGTCATTAAGGGTTTTGTGCCAGGCACGTGGGGCCTGCTTTAGGCCATACAGTGCCTTTTTGAGTCGACACACGGTATTGCGATCACCATTCTCAAATCCAGGAGGTTGCGTTACATACACTTCTTCCTCCAGCTCACCATTGAGAAAGGCTGTCTTAACATCTACCTGGTGAATCTCATAACCTTCCCTAGCAGCCACAGCTAACAAGGTTCTCCTAGCTCCATAGCCGCTGGTTGGTGCAAAGACCTCCATGACATCTACTCCAGGAATTTGTCGACAACCCTGAGCAACCAATCTTGCCTTGAATCTCAACACATTGCCATGTGCATCCATTTTCACTGAGAAAATCCAGTGAACTGGTATTACCTTATGCCCATGAGGTCTAGGAACATATTCCATAACCTCATGGGTGTCTAATGAATTCTGCTCTTCTTGCATAGCAGCCTTCCAGTATTCCCACTGAGGAGACATCTGAGCTTCTCTTAAATTAGAGGGAACATGGATTTTACCAAATCTAACACCAGTGTGCTTCCCCTCCTCTCCCTTACCCTTGGGAGAATCGTTGGTTGCACCCTCAGAACCCACTACTCTTCCACTGACACTCGCCGCACTACAGCTAGCTTTTCTCTCAGTGGTATCAGAGCTTTCTCTCATGCTTCTCTCTCTCTTGGATTCGCACCTCGCACTGCTCAACTTGTTGCCTCGCACGCTCACATCTTCCTCCCAAACACAGGTACCTCCCGGGAAGCATCCATAGTCCGGAGGTTTCTCACATTGTCTGAGCTTCCGGTTCACCTCCACATCCACACTCTTACACATCCTCTCAAGCTCAGGCTCTAGAGGGCTCTCACAGGCAGAGGGAGATGGGCTCTGGTCGCCCCTTTGCTTCCCCTCCCTTTCTTGACTTGTATGTCTCTGACTTCCACGTTGTGTCACAAGAGACTGTGACCTCTCATCCCTGACATCCTTCTCCCATACACAGGTACCTCTCAGGCTGCACTTGTAATTTGGTGGTACCACACATTGTCCGTGCACCTGATTCACCTCCTCTTCTCGGCTCTCACACAAGTACTGGGATGCTGACCCAGTACTGCTCGCACAGACATTTCTGGCTGTTTCCGAGAGAGTGGAATGACTCTTCTCAGGACTGTGGCTGTCACCACCTTCCCCTACCAGTCCACGCCACTGATGGGGAGAGCCAGATGTTTCCACACAAGTCTCACCACTGACATGAAGCTCATTCACTGGACAGGACCCACCCGTGCAACTCAGCTCCCTGGGACCATTTGCAGTCATGATTGTGGCTGCCCCCCTCTCATCACTAACATGAAAATCAGGGCTCTCAGACTGGCACCCATCTATCTGCACTTCCCCTGGTCCCTGTGACTGTGTGTCACTTTCTGTTAGCCCCACTTTGTCTCTGCTCTCTCCCACCTCCTGTGACAGCAGGAGTTCTCTTGCAAGTGTTCGTTGCTCATGCCTCTGGGCTCTTGTTAGCCCATCAGCAGCCAAATTGGAATTTTCCAGGCTGGTCGGTCTGAGAGACTCTTGAGCTCGCATCATTTGTTGCTGTAGTCCAGAGTCCGAATGAGTGCCGCGGGCCAGGTCCAGAGCTGCTTCGATGGTCCTTCGGATCTCCGCGGGAGCAGTGGATCTCTGGGGGTCAGGCTCGGGCTCAGCCTTCCCAGAGGGTCCTGGACATTCTGAGTCTGTGTCTTCCTGGGAAACGTGTGGATGCACTGTCTCAACTGATGAGTCCTGGATCTCTGCCTCACTGTCGTCTCCACAGGATACCTTAACTGGCTCTGGGTGCTGTTTGGTAGTGCTGGTTTCAGAGGGAACAGGGGACAGAAATTCCTCAGACTGAGCAGGAGTCACACTAAGACCAACACGAGAGGCCCCTCTGAGATGCTCCACAAAGATGACATCTCTGCTCTCTCGCCATATACCCCCACCCATGTATATCCGATAGGCTTTGGAGGAGGCTGAATAACCGGTGAGCATTCCTGGCACAGTTTTTGGTGCAAAGACTGGCCTCTGGACATCTGGGATATGCACATATACAAGGCAACCCCATGTGCGCAGGAGTGAGACATCAGGCTTATATCCCCAGAACAATTCAAAGGGGGTAAGGTCCCTGCCTGTGCTTGGGCCCATGTTAAGCAGGGTGCATGCTGTCTCCAGGGCTTCTTTCCAGAGGGTGGGACTGGCAGCAGCAAAGCTCAGGATAGTCCGGGTTCTTTCCTTCAGGGTTCGGTTGGCTCGTTCAGCTGCTCCATTCTGCTGTGGGGTGTACGGGGCAGAGGTCTCCAGTTTAGTCCCCTGGGAGGCACAGAACTCCTTGAACCGGGCATTAACAAATTCAGTTCCTCTGTCACATCTGACACACTTCACAGTGGTTTTTCGTTGCGTCTGCCAGTAAACAAGTAAGTCCCTGACAGCTGCACTGATGGTGTCTTTGGACTTTACTGGAATAACTGCTTTCCACTGAGAGGCTTCATCCAGTACAGTAACCCACAAACGTTCACCAGTAATGGCTGCAGGTGTAATAGGACCCACAGTATCTATGTGTACTCGATCCAGAGGTTCCAAGGCAGGTCTGGTACTGATTCCGAAAGAGGGTCTGGCAGTCTTTCCTTCAATACACGCTTCACAGTGTACCGGGCAATCAGTGCAGGGAGAGAGGGAGGTGTCAATCCCAGTCACCAGGTTCTCCTTAGCAAGACGCTGCATCCACGTTTCTCCAGGGTGTCCCATTCTGCTATGCCACAAGTAACGTTTGGCACAGCTGTGTGATAAGGTACTGGATTTTAGCTGTTTGGTTGCACTGGCTGCATGCTTTGATGTGCTGGTTCCTCTCACTGCAACTACACTATGAATGTAGTACAGTCCCATCTCTGCAGTGACCTGAGCTCTCCAGTGGTTTGGTCCACTGACATACGAAAAGGCACCCACATTGTCTGTTTGGAATACTGCACCATCCCTAAGGGCAGCAGATACTGACAGGATGTTGGTGGTAGCTGAAGGGACACACTGCACATGATGGATCCAGAGGGGAATGCGTTGCGGGCTCAAAATGTAGACTGACCCAGATGCAATAATACACCCAGTGGCATCAGAGGTGGCCAAGTGCAGGGGAATTGGTTTGGCATGGATGATAGGGTTATGCAGCAATGCCACGTCATTTACTAGGTGGACCGAGGCCCCACTGTCAACCAGCCAGGAGTGCTGCAGGGGTTTACGGATCGTACTGTCCAGGACATTGTGAGATATTGTGTACAGCATACCTTCAGGAGGAGGTGGAGGTGGAGCAGGAGGCTGAAACCAAGCAGGGAAGGCATCTGCACCATGATGGGCCAGTTGGGCTACTGGGGGATGGTGTCCACCCATAGATGGCTGGCCCTGAGGCCACATGCCTTGCAGCTGTTGGACAGCTGCCACCACGTTCCTCTGTGTCTCCTCGTCCCTGCGCCTCTTTCTGCAGTCTCTCCAATAATGGCCCTTTTTATTGCAGTAGTTGCAAACTCCCTTGGAATCAGACTGTCCGGTTGAAGGCGAAGGACTGGCTCCACTGAATGCTCCAGGGGTGCTGACTCTGTTGCTGCCCTGAGGAACAGCCAAAACTCGTGGCTGACGTGGGGCAGTCTCATCAAACCCCAGAGCAACGGCTGTGGTCCTCAGCAGGTCTGCCAGCTTGTTGAGTGGAGTCCCTGCTGCTGGTTACAGGCTGCCTGTCTCCTTGGCTGCTTCAGGTAGACCCTGCACAATTTGGGTAGCTACAAAGCTATCCAGAAGAGGATGATTATTCCTCTGAAGACATGCCTTCAGATTCAGCATGCGACTCACATATTGGGAAATGGTCTCGTCGTGCTTCATCCCCTGACTCATCTCCAACAGCCAGTCCATGTTGGCTTGGAGATTATAACCCCCAATGAACTTCCTACAGATATATTCATATGCAACATATGCAGAGGATAAATCAGATAATTCCCCGTGCCACTCTTCGGGTACAGATTCATACAGCAACAGCAGTGCTGCAGCATCATGCGTGGTCCCAGGCATGTCCTCAAGTACTGCAGGCAGTGATCCCTTGGCCTCATTTGCTGCAAGGTACGCATTCTTCCAAATCATAATGTTGTGTCCCTTTTCTTTTAGCTTGATATGTACCTTCACAAGTGTAGGAATCACCTTTGGCAACTCATCACCTTCTCCCCTGGATGTGCTGGGAGTGCAAGGCTCTCTCACAGGTGTTGAGGTAGTGGTCTCACTCACAGACGCAGAGGTTCCACTAGATGACTGACTCTTCTTCTTAGAAGTCATAGTGTGCACACTGAATGTCAGTTTCTAGCGTCAGAGGTACACTTAAACCACTTACTCCACAATGCCTTCAAGGTCTGAATCAGTTTCCCACTCCGACTCGTCACGAATGTTAGGAATCAGCACATCCTGAAAGGCCTTCACTGGAATAGTTGCCAGTGCAGACTCAACCGCCAAATATGCAGTGTGCTCAGCAAATTCTTGCTCTCTGTTGAGCCACTTCGTTACACTACAATACCTCCGAAATTTCTCTTTGGTGATGAAACCTGGTTCCAAATTAACGAATGATTGTTCCCAAGGAGTGAACTTGTATGCTGGATACGTGGGAAATCTTGAACCAAACCACGCTGGCAGGGGGAGAGGTCGTCCAACGTACAGATGAAACACGTAGTCTTTTACAATGGCAACCCGTTCGTCAGGAGTCCGATCTCCTTGCTGTCCTCCGTTTCTGATTCTATCGTTGTACGAAAGTGGACCGGTTCTTAACCGAGCAGGAACGTCGACGTTGGTAGTCTTGCGAGCAGTCTGCTTCGATCTGCGGCGCTTGGCCATACAGCTTCTCGTCTCCGATTCTTGAGCCAGCCACACACACTCAACGGGAGAGTGGTGGGCCCATAACCTGTTAGGTTATGGGCTTGGCGTATTCCTGTGCAGTGGCGGCACGGAGGGTGTGAGTCAAAGTTCGCTCTACTGTGTGACGAAGAGTAGAGTCTAGAACATGAACAATCAAGGACTGATTGGGCAACTTTAAGGAAACACCCGGAGTGCTTGTGAAGTCCCAAACAAGTCTATTACAATTGCTCACTTGCTCTCTCTTAACAACGGAATTCAAACTATCCTAACTGGTACGTACTCAGAAAGGATCAATCTCATTGTCCGATGATAAGATAGCCAAGCACATACACATAACACGAAATATTGAGGTCAACAAAGCCTCAAATCTCCTAATCTATTCACCATCACGTTACCTGTGCAGTGGCGGCACGGAGGGTGTGAGTCAAAGTTCGCTCTACTGTGTGACGAAGAGTAGAGTCTAGAACATGAACAATCAAGGACTGATTGGGCAACTTTAAGGAAACACCCGGAGTGCTTGTGAAGTCCCAAACAAGTGCCTTGCCTCTCCGTGCTAGCACCACTACCTTCCTGCACTAAACGTGTCTGTAACTTGCGTTATCTTTATCTTCATTCAAATTGTTCCTAACCGCTAAGTCTTTGTAGTTTCGCCCATATTAGTCATTTATTATTGTCACTGACGGAATAGCCACTATTACTCCACTGAGGGAAAGGCATATATAACTCATCCAATATAACACTGGGGGACCTTCGCTCTCAAAGCATTGAAAGTGGCAATATATGTCCTCATATCATTCTTGCCCTGTGTAATGCTCAGCAACTGCTCCAGGTGCCTCCTATGTAGTTCCACAGGCCTGAAAGCAGCTGTCAGAGCAGCCACAAAAGCACTCCACGTCTCAAAAGCAGGTAAAACTCCCTGAGGCAATCAGGTTAAACTGCCCAGTCCACCAAACAAGAGCTTTCCCACGTATAAACATCGTTGCAACCTCGACAGACCGAGTAGATGCTAGATCTACATCGTAAGCTCTCAGGTACATTTCCGTCTGCATCACCTAGGGATCCAATTTCATCGCATCACCCTCAATGGCAGGTGGGTCAGGAAACTTGAGTGTGGGCTTCCCTGAACCGGACGGAGCTGTAGCCGGTGCCGGAGTGACCGTTGGCACGGGCTGAGTCACGACGACAGGTGCAGGTTGCGCTAAAGCACGCTGATCCACCCTCTCAAGTCCATCAATAATGTTCTGAGTAGTGTTATCTGGAGGAGCAAGCGAAGGAACACTAGATCCGAGTGCAACGGCTCCCTCGGGAAGAGCACCGATATCCACCAAATGCCTAAGCATACGACGAGGATCTACCCCTGAGAGATCTACACTTTCATCATCAGGAGGATCTAGGGATGGATCTGGCTCTGCGTTGCCAGGACTGGGGGCACGTGCCCTCGAACCCGAACGAGGATGCCGAGACACCACCAACACGAGAGAAAAGAAACGCACCACGAACGAACGATAAAGGAACTAGCCTTTATCGCCGATACCACGTGTAGGAATAGCTTAGCGGAAGAGGTTTTAGAGACAATGAGGCCGTTCGTGGTGAGCACGGAAAGAGTGCTACATGATTGATTCGCAAGCGTACTCTTAAACCCAGGGTGGATTGAATTATATTGTACTGCCACTGACGCGTAGTCTGGCAACCGTGCGAACTACCTGAGCGAGGTTGTACTGCGAATCTAGATCACAAGGCAAGTCATAGAGCAATGCCAAGGACCACTAGAGCATTGTACCCTAGGAACTGCTACAAAGGGACCCATGGTCACCCCTACCGGGTAAGGCACCTTTACCCTAGCCTATTCAAAGTCCATATGGCCATACAGAGAGACCCCTCCAAGGAGGGCCAACCGGTCGACGGGACTGAAAGGTTACGGGCATTCGGCATCACCTGTACACAAGCAGACAGGTCGTAAGTGTCTCTACAGCTAGAGTCCTTGACGACTATCTGCTATTAGACACAGCACTAAATGAACAAGACTAGCATCATTACGTGCCCAGCATCTTTAAATTCTAGTTCGTTACATGAAGGTCTGTCAATGAGCTAACCCTCCTCGGATAAGACTCTTAACGGCTACGAGCAAGTACCTTCCTATACTCAATCCAACCTCTTTCTCTTAGATGATCTGAGAGGTTGGATTGTACACTCAGAAGGTTCACTTAAACTGCAGCAACCACACATGAACACAATAACACTAAATACCATGCGTCATCGCACCTGTACGCAAGCAGACAGGTCGTAAGTGTCTCTCCAGCTACAATCCTTGACGACTGTCTGCTATTAGACACATGCACTAAATGAACAAGACGAGTATCCTTACGTGCCCAGCATCTTTCCATTCCAGATGCTCGCATGTGCGATAATCGCTGCTTTAATAGTCCTCTTCACACAAACGTGTGATCTCAACCTGATTGTACCTTATGTTCGAAAACGTCCACACTCTACCGTGTCTGAAGGTACTTTATGTCTCAATGGACCCATATTGTAATAGTGTACATGTGAAGATCACCTAAAGCACAAGACATTCATTAATAATGTTCACAACTCAACACTTCCCATTGCCTGCATGCTTTATGTGTATCTTCTTAAATCTAGTGATCAACGATGATTTCATTTTGACATTTCCAAGAGCCTACCATGGAGGTTTTGGCACTGGTTTCAATGTCGGGGAAGCTGTTAATTTTGCTCTGCGGGACTGGTTCCCTTTTGGCATCGATTGTGCATTAAGATATAATTGGCTTCGCTTGGCCAATATCATCTCCGTGCAGGAACTGCTGGTTACGGAAGTTGTGAGCATGGGAAGTAAGTCCCCTGTTATGGCATGCTTGTGTCGGTCGCAGGCCCCAAACTCTTTGTCTTGTTGGTGGAGGCGTTTGGCCAGGGTTTTGAGGCCGTGATCGGCTTTTTTCCTGCAGATTCCGGCTGTTTCCAGCCCTGGCCCAGCAGGCACACACGCATCTTTAAGGCCTTTCAGTTTTGAATTCTTGTTTGTCAGGAGTGTCTGTGCACCGTGCATTGCTGAGGACACCAGCGGGAGCCTGGCATGGCTGGCTGGCGTGTTTGAAGATTGTCCTCTGTGATCTCTGGGTGCAGGTTTAATGCAGCAAGGACATGCAAAACATCCTAAACCTGCAGATTTAAAACTCTTGTACGCCTTTGTAAAGCAGATGAGACTAACCAACGCCCAAGTTGGAAGGCTGAGGCAGCGGTGGTCCAATTCATGACATTGTTCTTCTGCCAAATGGCACTGGCCGGACCCTTGATTGCTCATACTGCCAAAGAGGCTGTTTTCTGTTGACGGTAAGTTCCTCACATCAATGGTTTTTCCGTACTGAGACAATTTGCACATTTATTTTTGGTGTGCAGAGTGGAGTTACAGTAATTGTTGTTGCACAAGCGTTGGAAATGCAAGATTCAAATCACTGTGGGTTGTGCTCTGTAAGTGCAAGGAGTAAACGGCCTTTCAATGTGTATTCACTGTGCAATGTCAAGGTTACTGGATTTCGAAAACTTTAAAGTGGTAGTCAGTTATTTTGGGGAAAGATTTTCTACGGGCTCCGGGGGTAATTTTAAACTATGGGAATAACATGTGTTACCTCCGAGCAAAACACAACTATGTCAGTCTGTCCAACACACCTACTCACTACTGGGGAAAGCAGCGGAGAGGACCGCCAAATGTGGTAGGTGCGGTGACATCTTGCCGGTACTTGTGTAAGGGTGCGCAACCATTCTGGGGACTTGTGCGAACAAGCGCCGGGGATTCAAAAGAAGGTACTACTACTTTTACATTGGATGAAATGACCCCAGAGGTCCAAAAGATCTTTTCTGCAGCCGCAATGACTTCAGAACAGTTGAACCCTTGGGAAGAGGACTTGTTGGGTGCCGAAGGCCAATTAAATGAAAACTCCCGTCGTGTTAGAATTGCTGGAGAAACCCGATGCTCTAAAAGATTTATTGACGGAGTATGTGGATAGGTTTCCCACTAAATTGCCGAGCTTGCCGCCCGTGCGGCAAGTCTCGCACACTATTCCAATGGATCCGGGACACAGACCCCCCTGTAGGCCAACGTATCGTCTTTCTCATCTTGAATTAGAAGAATGTAAAAAGCAGGTGGAAGAATTGCTTCAGCAAGGTTTGATAAGGCCAAGTGCTTCACCTTATGGCAGTCCCATCCTGTTTGTACGAAAGAAAGAAGGTACATTCCGGATGGTTATAGACTGTAGGGCCATCAACAACTTGACTGTCAAAGATAAATATCCTTTGCCTAGGATAGACGACCTGCTTGACAAATTACAAGGTGCAAAACATTTCTCTTCTTTCGATCTCTTGTCTGGATACC
This sequence comes from Botryococcus braunii, assembly GCA_002005505.1. Taxonomy (NCBI): domain Eukaryota; kingdom Viridiplantae; phylum Chlorophyta; class Trebouxiophyceae; genus Botryococcus; species Botryococcus braunii. The sequence continues at coordinate 244,743 of KV908534.1, forward strand.
ACCAAGTTAGACTTTTGGATTCCGATATACCAAAGACATCATTCCGGACTCCTTTTGGTTCTTATGAATTTTAGTTTTACCATTTGGGCTCACCAATGCCCCAGCAACATTCCAGCGTTTAATGAACACTATCTTCCATGACTTAGTCCGAGAAGGTTTTGTCGTAGTAAATCTTGATGACTTGTTAGTATACAGTAACACTGCAGAGGACCATATGCACCACCTCAAGCGGGTGTTAGACCGCTTAAGGGAACATCAGTTGTATGCTAAGTTGTCTAAACGTAATTTTCTCACACACGAACTCAAATACTTAGGACATTTAGTAGGGAAGGATTGGCTTAAATCTGATCCAGAGAAGATCGAGGTAATTAATAAATGGCCCCCGCCTTCTAGTGTACAACACGTAAGGCAGTTTCGCGGATTGGCCAATTATTTCCGTAAGTTTATCGCGCGTTACAGTATCATTGCAGCACCTTTGACATCCTTGACTAGTACCAAACGTCCTTGGGCATGGGGGGAGGTAGAACAACAGGCATTTCAAAGAATTAAGGACGCTCTAACCTCCGCACCTGTGTTAGTGTTGCCGGATATGACCAAGGCCTTTGAGCTCAAGGTCATTTCCGATGCCAGTGATGTAGGGGTAGGGGCAATCTTACTGCAGAATGATAGGCCGGTAGCCTATTTCAGCAAAAAATTAAATGACGCGGAGAGAAATTACTCTACAACTGTAGCATTTCCTAGGGTATAATGCTCTAGTGGTCCTTGGCATTGCTCTGTGACTTACCTTGTGATCTTGGTTCGCAGTACAACCTCGCTCAGGTAGTTCGCTCGGTTGCTCGACTACGCGTCAGTGGCAGTACAATATTATTCAATCCACCCTGGGTTAAAGAGTGGGCTTGCAAATCATTCATGTAACACTCTTTCCGTGCTCACCACGAACGGCCTCATTGTCTCTAAAACCTCTTCCGCTCAGTTATCCTACACGTGGTATCGGTGACAAAGGCTAGGTTCTTTGTCGTTTGTTCGTGGTGCGTTTCTTTTCTCTCGTTGTCGTGATGTCTCGGCATCCTCGTTCGGGTTCGAGGGCTCGTGCCCACTGTCCTGGCCTCGCAGGGCCTGATCCACCCTTAGATCTTCCTGATGATGAAGATGTAGATCTTTCAGGGTAGATCCCCAGCGGTTGCTTAGGCATCTTGTGGACATCGGTGCACTCGCTGAAGACGCCGTTGCATCAGGATCTGGTGTTCCATCGAATCCTCCTCCAGATACAACCGCGCAGAACATTTTAGATGGTCTTGAAGTCTTGATTCAGCGAACCTTAGCGCAGCCTGCACCTGTGGCCGTGCCTCAGCCCTTACCAACGGCTACTACGGCACCGGCTTCGGTTCCGACTGGTTCAGGGACGCCCTATCTGAAGTTTCCAGACCCACTTGTGTTTGAGGGTGATCCAATGAAGTTGGATCCTTGGCTTACGCAGACTGAAATGATTCTGATGGCGTATGATGTAGATCTAGCATCCACTCGGTCGGTGGAGGTGGCGACGATGTTTTTGCGTGGAAATGCCAGTGATTGGTGGACTGGGCAATTTCATCTTATTGTCTCGGGTTCTTTCCCTGCTTTTGGGACGTGGGGCGCTTTTGTAACTGCTTTGACAGCTACATTCAGACATGTTGAGTTAAATAGAAAGCATTTAGAGCAGTTGCTGGGCATATCACAGGGCAAAAGTCATATGAGATCTTATATTGCCACTTTTAATGCAATGAGGGCGAAGGTTCCCACGGCATTTCCTGAAAACACTCTGTGCCACTTCTTTTTGCAGGGCTGCAGAGCTGATTTGCAGAAAAACGTCTCCTTGCAGTATCCTCAGAGCCTGGGAGACTACTTCAAGCATGCAGTGACTATATCTGATATCCCAGGCCATTGCAGGACGCCGCACCCCGCTCCAAAAGGCCACCCTGACACTAAGGGCTCTGGTCCAACAAAAACTGCTGCGCAAGTGTGCACGCATTGTGGCATGACTGGGCACAGTGTAGAACGTTGCTTCCAGCTGCACGCTGAGTTGAAGAAGCAGCGACCCAAGTTCAATAACACTTGATTTGGACTTGTGGATTGGTTTTCAGCAGTGTAGGCCCTGGTTTTTGATGTTTTCCAACTGTTCTGCATTCCAGTATGGCATACCTGTATTGTATGATGTTGGGCATCTCCAGGATTACCTCTCTAGCTGTTGCCATTATTTTATGTCCCATATTGTGGATGGGCATAGTGTGTGTAGAGAGTTTAAGACATCCCCCTCTGCCAGTGACCTAGCTTGTCCTGCTTGCATGTGTAAAGAGATGCAGCTCCTCACCTTCCCGCAAGTGACTCTCATGTTGTCTTGTTTTGTAGTGGTAGTGACAGGGAGTGTACTGTCAGCAATGTTGTGTCACAATTGTTACCTGGTACCAGATTGACTGTGCTCTCTTGCCCAAGCCACTGTGTACAGGCATTGCAAGGGACTACCAACCAACACTTTCATGGAGAATTATTAGAGGAAAAGTGAAATATATCAGTCTCAGGCCCCCGATGCCCGAATAGTCACGTTTCGACATCGATGGATATCCGAATGGCCGTAAGTGCAGAAATGGTATATGCCCGGGTAGAAGTCACACGATAAGAACATCAATACAATAATAATACGGCACGGAAGAACAGAAACGTCAATAATAATAAACGTGGCAATATAAATAATAACAACAGAAACGATAATGGGAATATTTGGAAAAATGTGAAAAATGTGAATAATAATAATAATATGGAGAATTATTGTTTAGCAGCTGTTTTGGCTTCATTAGACATTCCTCCAACCTTTTAGAGCTCGACCCAATGTAGTTCTATCACAGGCTTGCCCTTGTTTTGTTTGTCTGTGCAGACTTGTATTCTTTGTGTGGGGGAGAAACCCCTGCCTGCAACGTCTTTGGATTCCTTTGTCCAGCTTAACAGTAGTCAGATTGTGGATGGTCTTGACTTGTCTTCTACCTTTTTTTTTTTTTCTTTTTTTTTTCTTTTTTTTTTTTTTGAGGGAATTGTTGCTGGTAGGTCTGTCAGGATTTTGTTAGATGGTGGAGCCTCTGCCAATTTTATTGATGATAAACTTGTGCAGGAGTTGTCCCTTCCCACTAGGTCTATGAGTTCACCTGTTACTGTACGTGTAGCTGATGGCAGAACCTCTGTGGTAGGAGGGAATGTGTCAACTGACCTAACTTTTGGAACCTTGAGTTGTGGAATCACTTGCCTTCCTACAGAGTTGTCGTATTATGACCTTGTCTTAGATAAACCATGGTTAATTAGATTTGATCCTGTGGTCAATTGGAAGTTAAATGTTATTTCATTGGTGCATAACAGCAAAACCCATGTACTCCTGGGCCGGTCAGGCATCCCTGGGTACGTGATTTCTTCTATGGAAGTAGAGGAGATAGTTAAGCTGGGAGAACCTTTGTACATTGTTCAACTGAACGCAGTTTCCACGACCTCAGATACTTGTGGCATCCTTTACAGGGTTCCGTGTCCAACGGTACCCCTACAAAATTTTTCGGTTAGTTAGCGAGATTCAGTCGGGCTGCGGGGTTATAAATGTAGGTTCGAATCGATTGGTCGGATCGCCACCCGGGTTTGTGAGGCCCCGGGACCTAGCACTTGGGAGGGACTTACTGGACTGCTCCCGGTCTTGCGACCGGTCTTTCGGACGATAACCGGAGGCTGGCTCCGATCGCGGTTAGGCTAGCACGGCTCTGACTGGTGGGGCTGGACTCGTGCTGGGCCTTGTGGTTAAAGAGTTATTAGATTACTATCGGTTTTCTTAAAAGGCTTTTGTTTTCTAGGTTGTGTGTTTTCTTCCCAACGTGTTTTCCTGGAGTTCTTCGTGGGTGTGGGATCGGTGGTCGGGCGGCTGGTGCTGGCCCCTAAATTGTGGTTCAGATCTTCCTGGAATTTTGTCGCTACCTAGCTTATGGGTGTTTTGAAACTCCGGTGAGGTTGTTAAGGTGGTGGCTGTATGTTTTAGGGGTGTAAATGGTACTTCCGCGGACGGGGTCTGTATAACGTCTTACTATCAAGGGTATTGTTCTACTCACGTTTATCTTTCAACTTGACAAGTTCATTATGAGAATATTATTTCATATTCAGTAGGAATTCGGGTGTTACCAAACAAATTAACGGTTACCACCGGGACGATCAATGGCCAAACTCGGCAAGTCAGTGGTGTCACAAAAAGTACTATATTACTGCAAGTGATGTGTTTCAGAAACAATCCAAATAACTGGTCAAACAATCAACATCCCTATATCGCCGGGGGCCGCGGACAGACACGGAGTTGGGGCGCTATGCTTTACACGCAACTTTCCGAATTATACTGTTACTTGTGGGCCGGAGGCTGAGCCCCTAATATACACTCCCCTCTAGTAATACGTACAGCTTCCCAAGCCGTATTAACACATGCCCTCACATGATCAAGGGCGGCTAAAACACTGCCAACACATCGATCAGCGGACGGCTAAAAGTCAAAGTTCCTCGTGCCGAACTGCATGGCACCTACCGAGTACCAAAGTCTCCGCGAACATTCAATTCCAACCGTTGCTTCGAATGAAATCACCGGAATACACAATTTTGCCCTCAGGACCTAAATCAGGGACAAATACCCCAGTCCAGGTACGAAAGGGTAAAGACAAGCGCCATTTTTCCACGACTTTATGAAACGTCAAATAAGAGCCATAATAAAAGCTGTACAAGTCCGATTGAGGGTCGTTTACTAATCACCTTTGTGGCTACGCCAAATACACACATTGTCAGTTTAAATCAATCGGATGGCCACCAATGTACACGGTCACACTCCAGTTCACGACATATGTGGCATCCTTTCCCCCCCCCCCCCTTAAAGGAGGGAAAGTCTGGAACGACTTTCGAGAGTGTTTGTCGAGAGGGCTTAAGAGCATAAAGTACAATGCCTATGACATAATGTACAAATAGTACGGGTATTCAATTCTGTCTTGTACTCACGCATGTAGGAATTCTTTCCTCCTCTAAGGGTTGGTCTTACTAATATCTTCGTGATATCATAATGTATTGAACTTAATATAATTTACTGAATAAGGTACAACATGTACTGCATCAAGTGTACTGCCTATGGTCATCAAGGGATGCCCATTTTACACCACCAGAGTTCGAATGCATCAGATTGCTTCCACCTTGAAGGTGTACATGTCTGATAAAAGCAAGTTTCTCGGGACAAGAGCCGGTGTGACATCCTTCCCCATCTTTGGGCTTCCAAACCCTCCAAATTCAATTGGTCCAGCCAGATTATTGCTCGGATGCGCCGAGGTATTGCATGTTCCTTGTTAAGATATCCATGATAGTAGAACGACTCCAATTGTGTCGGCTGCATGCGGCGCGCTTGGTCTTTGCTCATTGTTCCTTGAACAGGTTGCCATCAGGGGCCCTCCTGATGTATACACCCGCATCACTCTTGCACACACTATACCCCATCACGCTCAACTTGTCGGTCAAGGTCTTGTGCCAAGCCCGTGGGGCTTGTTTTAGACCGTATAGTGCCTTCCTGAGCTTGCACACAACCCTCGTGTTGCCATTCTCAAATCCTGGTGGTTGGGTCACATAGACCTCTTCCTCCAACTCTCCATTGAGAAAAGCCGTCTTGATATCCACTTGGTGGATCTCAAGATTCTGTGTGGCAGCCACTGCCAGCACAGCCCTCCTTGCCCCATAGCTGCTGGTGGGTGCAAATACCTCCCCAACATCTATCCCAGGGATCTGTCTACACCCTTGGGCAACTAACCTCGCTTTAAAGCGAGTAACATTCCCATGTGCATCAATTTTAGTGGAGAATATCCAATGGACAGGAATAACTTTTTGTCCATGTGGTCTGTCCACATACTCTAGAACCTCATGGGTATCAAGGGAATCCATCTCTTCCCTCATTGCTTGTTGCCAAAAATCCCACGGAGGGGAGCATTGGGCTTCCCTCAGGTTAGATGGCACGTGAACCTTTCCCAGCTTGACATAAGGTACATTTTGTACCTTATGCTGAGACTCTGCAGTACTGTCAGCACTCCTGGGACTGTTGTCTTTTATATTCCTCTGATCCTGGTTCCCAGAATAAGGTACATTTTGTACCTTATGTTGAGATCCTGCAGTACAGCCAGAACTGCCAGAGCCCTCCCCAACTCTCGCTCTTGAACTGCCAGACTCATGCGCTCCACCATTACAATCTCTCACCTTTCTCAATGCAGGTGGAAGCAGCAGCTCTCTCTCTCTCTCCTGAACTCACACCTAGGTACACTACTCTGACTTTCCCGAGCTGCGCCTACTGTGTCAGGCTGCACCCCATAAGCATGACTGGTTCCCAGCTCAACTTGGCTACGTGCTTCCCCTGCTGCTGGCACTTCTAGCCCACTACTCTTCTCGCTAACATCTTCTCCAAGCATAGCCTCCCATGTCTCAACCTGCCTCTGCAAATCAGGGAGACCTACCGAGGGTGGCTCACTCACAAGTACCTGGCCTGAGCCAGGGTCATGCATGGGGACCCCTACTGAGTCCCTCCTAGCCTGGCGCTGTTCATAACGCTGATCCCTTGAGAGGGTGGTTCCTGGGGGAAGTCTATGTTGAGACTTCCCCTGGAACCTGACCCCCTCCTGCATCTTCTGCAGTTTGTCCAGCTGCGAGTGCGCTTCAGCACCCCCCCGAGCTAAATTTTGAAGATGGCCCAGCACTGACCATGATTGCTGTGAGGTCTCTGAAGTGGCAGGGGAACCATCCTGGCTGCTGGGGGCTCCAGCCACAGGTCCGACTGAGCTCCTCAGCCTGCTGTGATCCTCTGGAGAGCTGGCAGTGGTAGCAGGAGATCCAGTGGGCTTGCACTCCACCACTGGGTCATCCTCTGCTTCCCAAAAATTCACGGGAATGGCTGTTGGTGAGCTGGGGACATTGGAATTGCCTCCCCTGCCCTGCAAGGACGCTCCTGAGAGCCATTGAGAGGATCCAGGTTGCACCTTAGACATACCCACTCTCTCCCCTCCTCTCAAATGCTCAAGGAATGTAACATCCCTGCTCTCTTTCCATACACCATTGCCTACGTACACTCTATAGGCCTTGGACTGTGGGCAATACCCAGTGAACATGCCTGGAATGGTCTTTGGTCCAAATACAGACCGCTGACCTGGGGGAATGTGAACATGTGCCACACAGCCCCATGTGCGCAAGGAAGCAACATCAGGCTTTACCCCATAGAACATCCCAGTAGGGGTCAGAGGCCTGCCTGTGGTGGGGCCCACGTTGTACAGCAGGGTGGCAGACTCCAGTGCCTCCTTCCACAAGGAAGGGTCTGCTGCAGCGTGCACCAACAGGGTCCTTGTGCGCTCCTTCAGAGTCCGATTCATGCGCTCAGCAAGTCCATTTTGCTGAGGCGTGGATGGAGCTGAGGTCTCCATTTTAGTGCCCTGCTGAGCACAAAATTCTTTGAACTGCTGATTCAGAAATTCTGTCCCTCTATCAGATCTCACACACTTCACCACTTTCTCATGAAATGTCTGCCAGTACTTCAAGAGCTCAATGAGGGCCTTGGGAATGGCTTCTTTCGACTTCACTGCCAATGAGGCTATCAGATGGGATTTTTCATCAACAACAGTAACCCAAAAACGCTCTCCCGTGATTGCAGCTGGTGAAATGGGACCCACAGTGTCCAGATGCACTCTATCTAACACACTCTCTGCAGGCCTAGAGGAAGCTGGAAAGGGGGGGCGAGAATGTTTCCCTTGTATACATGACTCACACTGGGGAGAACACTCTGAGCATGGAGCAAGGGACACATTGATCCCAGTGACCAGGTCTTCGTTGTCCAACCTTGTCATACTCTTAACCCCAGGATGCCCCAACCTTGCATGCCACAGTAGTCGATCTGTACACACGTGCCCTTTCCTGGCATGATACGAGGCCACATGAGGACTGGACTGTGGCTGCGCATCATGCTGGCTCTTGACGGGACACACCCATTCTAAAAAAAACAGCCCTCGCTCTCTGGCTATCTTACCAGACCAGCCTGCTGGGCCTTTCATGGTCGTGTACCCACCTGCACTGTCAGTGAGGAATGATGCTCCATCCTGAATGGCTCCTGTGACAGAAATCAGATTAGTGTGTGCAGTGGGCACACACTGCACATTATGCAGCCAAAACACCTCTTGTCTGGCATTGACCAGACACACAGACCCAGTTGCAACTATCCCTCCTTTGGCATCACAAGTGACCAAATGAAGAGGGAGGGGTTGAGCATGCATGACTGGGTTGTGTAGTAAAGACAGGTCATTTACAAGGTTCACCGATGCACCACTATCTATCAGCCACGAGGTACTGCAAGCCCCATGAGATGTAGGGGTAAGCACATTCAACGAAACGAACATAGGCTCACCAGCACCTGGAGGAGGTGGTGGTGGGAGATGCCAGCCTGGGAAGAAGGGGAAGATAGTGGACACAGATCCAGGAGGATGTGAGGTTGACACGGGAGGGCCTCCTCTGGACTGGCCAGCATCCCACCAGCTGGCTTGTTGCTGAGGAGCTCCAGTGCCCCACCACGCAGCTGGGCCCGCACTTGCAGCTTGCATTGTGCCACGTAGAGCTTGCAGCCTCTTCAGTTCCAGGCAATCCCTCCAGAAATGTCCCGTCCCGTTGCAGAAGCGACACGCCAGTTCCTCCTTTGGCCTCCTGCCACGTCCAGACCCTCGCCCCCTGCCTCCAGCGTTGTGAGCAGAAGGGCCATAGGGGGCCTGACCATCAGCAGGTGCTCCAGCTCCCACTCTTGGTGCTGCTCCAGCGCCCGGTGCAGCTCCAGCGCCTTGGGGAGGCCCAGGGATTCCACCCTGAGCTGGCACGGCTGCTGCTGCTGCTGCCATAACTGCTGCAGCTGATGCTGTGACTTGCACTGACTCTGCCAGCGGGATATCCTGGTACTCCAAGTTCTCAATGGCGGTGAGGATCGTCTCCAGCATGTTGTAGGGGTCTGACTTGGCGAAGGTAATTGCCCAAGCGTCGTTCTGCAAGACTGCAGGTAGTCCCTTATACATATACCTGCAGATCTGGCGGTCGCTCAGCTGATGGTTATTGGCCTTCAGGGAGGCGGCAATACTGATGACTCGGTGGCACCATTCTTGCACTGTCTCTCCCTTTACCATGCCTTGTTTGAGCCCCTTGATCCACTTCTCGTTGATTTCCCTGTCCTTCCCTCCAGTGCAGCGGTCTGCCATCCACTGAATGAAGTCAAAAGCGCTCCCCCGCTGTTTGACTTCGTCGTGCCACATGGACGGGACAGACTGCAAAATGAAATGTTTTACTGCTGCGTTCTCTGCGGTCTTAGGCATAGCTGTCTCCAACGCTCCCATTGCTCCTTTTTGCATTGCGCAAGACTCCAGCTCTTCACGCCAGGCACTGAAATTAGTGCGATCAGCCTTCAGCTGTGTAGACATCTTGGGATTGGAGGAGTTCGTGTATGCATACGAGCTGGCTGCAGTGCCTCCAGTGGTCTGTCCTGACTGTCCAGCTCCTGAGGAGGCCGTGCTGCCTCCTGCTGGTGTTGCCATAGTCTCTGTACTGCTGGGATTACTTTCAGAAACCTTGATTTGGAAACGAGTTTGAGGTCTGGTCAGACACTTCACTTGCTCTCACAGCGTTCAGCCTGACACAGCTGGTTTAAGTATACCCTTCCGGCGTGCACCACAGCACTTTCAAGTATTCCACCCTTTCGAGGTCTAGCATGTACCCTTAATATGCAAGATATGCAAAATATTCTTCAGCAATTCAATTGCTTAACCACCCGGACCTACTGACGGTCTCACGACAACGACGACGGGTGATAATCTCAGGTCACTTCACGAAAAAAAAAAAAAAAAAAACTTCCCAAGATATTGAAGACTCTGTCCGTAGGCCTTCTGAGTGAATATCCAGTTGTTCCTTTTTTACTTCTTCTTGCCGTCAGGCGAGTCCGTGGAAAACCCAGTGCAGATGCATCCGATGATGCCATGCACTCCTGTCTGCCCTTGGCTCAGCTGGAAGGGCGTGGGCCCATAACCTGTAAAAGGTTATGGGCAGTGGCGTATCCTGTAAGCAAGCAGACAGGTCGTAAGTTCGTGCCTCTCCAGCTACAGTCCTTGACGACTGTCTGCTCTTTTAGACACATGCAACTGCATGAACAAGACTGGCATCCTTATGTGCCCAGTATGAAACAAAGGGAGACGTGTATGCAAGTTTAATAATAAGAGATACTAGGGTTTAAGGAAGGGGTGACACCGCGAGACAGTAAACGTGACGCCGATTCCGCTTACAATACGCAGCTCCTCCTCACGCAGGCGATTCCGAGTCTCCAATAAACAATATGGCCAACGCCAATACAATATAATATGCAACAGATATATCCAGGCCCCAAAGATAAGTGTGTCTCTCGAAGTGTGTGTCCAACTTGTGGTGAACCCGGCTACATCGCCCTTCTATGTGATGCTCTCGCGAGCACCACGAGAAGGATGACGAGAGGGCATCCTTTTGGACATTTCATGAACATCCTATATTGTGAAGCTTCTCGTAGTACGACGTGCGTGAAGACACATGCGCACACATGCAGGCGTGCACGTAATTCGAAAGACCTGCACATAATTCGAAAGGCGAGCCGCATGAGGTACGCAGACGCGGCACCGCACGCGTCACCTCACTACACAGTATCTTTCCAAACCAGTTCCGTTACATGTTGATCTGTCAATGAGCATCTACACACGGATAAGCTCCTGACGGCTGAAAGCAAGTACCTTCCTATACTCAATCAAGACTCCGTCCCTTAGCTGTTTGGGAGACTTGATTGTCCACTAAGATGGTTCACTTACAAACAAGCAATCAAACATGAATACATTACCAATACACATCCTGCGTCACCGCACCTGTAAGCAAGCAGACAGGTCGTAAGTTCGTGCCTCTCCAGCTACAGTCCTTGACGACTGTCTGCTCTTTTAGACACATGCACCTGCATGAACAAGACTGGCATCCTTATGTGCCCAGTATCTTTCCAAACCAGTTGCTAGACTATGCGGTGATCGCAGCTTTAATAGTCCTTTCACGCTAACGCGTAATCTAAATCAGATTGTACCTTATGTTCGAAATAGACCTCATCCGAACGTGTCTTGAGGTACCTTATGTGGATAGTGGACCCGTATACTAATAATGTACATTTGAAGATCACCTAAAGCACAAGGCATTCTATAATGTATGTTCACAACTCAACAGAAATCAACGAGAAGTGGATCAAGGGGCTCAAACAAGGCATGGTAAAGGGAGAGACAGTGCAAGAATGGTGCCACCGAGTCATCAGTATTGCCGCCTCCCTGGAGGCCAATAACCATCAGCTGAGCGACCGCCAGATCTGCAGGTATATGTATAAGGGACTACCTGCAGTCTTGCAGAACGACGCTTGGGCAATTACCTCCGCCAAGTCAGACCCCTACAACATGCTGGAGACGATCCTCACTGCCATTGAGAACTTGGAGTACCAGGATATCCCGCTGGCAGAGTCAGTGCAAGTCACAGCATCAGCTGCAGCAGTTATGGCAGCAGCAGCAGCAGCCGTGCCAGCTCAGGGTGGAATCCCTGGGCCTCCCCAACGCGCTGGAGCTGCACCGGGCGATGGAGCAGCACCAGGAGTGGGAGTTGGAGCACCTGCTGATGGTCAGGCCCCCTATGGCCCTTCTGCTCACAACGCTGGAGGCAGGGGGCGAGGGTCTGGACGTGGCAGGAGGCCAAAGGAGGAACTGGCGTGTCGCTTCTGCAACGGGACGGGACATTTCTGGAGGGATTGCCTGGAACTGAAGAGGCTGCAAGCTCTACGTGGCACAATGCAAGCTGCAAGTGCGGGCCCAGCTGCGTGGTGGGGCACTGGAGCTCCTCAGCAACAAGCCAGCTGGTGGGATGCTGGCCAGTCCAGAGGAGGCCCTCCCGTGTCAACCTCACATCCTCCTGGATCTGTGTCCACTATCTTCCCCTTCTTCCCAGGCTGGCATCTCCCACCACCACCTCCTCCAGGTGCTGGTGAGCCTATGTTCGTTTCGTTGAATGTGCTTACCCCTACATCTCATGGGGCTTGCAGTACCTCGTGGCTGATAGATAGTGGTGCATCGGTGCACCTTGTAAATGATCTGTCTTTATTACACAACCCAGTCATGCATGCTCAACCCCTCCCTCTTCATTTGGCCACTTGTGATGCCAAAGGAGGGATAGTTGCAACTGGGTCTGTGTGTCTGGTCAATGCCAGACAAGAGGTGTTTTGGCTGCATAATGTGCAGTGTGTGCCCACTGCACACACTAATCTGATTTCTGTCACAGGAGCCATTCAGGATGGAGCATCATTCCTCACTGACAGTGCAGGTGGGTACACGACCATGAAAGGCCCAGCAGGCTGGTCTGGTAAGATAGCCAGAGAGCGAGGGCTGTTTTTTTTAGAATGGGTGTGTCCCGTCAAGAGCCAGCATGATGCGCAGCCACAGTCCAGTCCTCATGTGGCCTCGTATCATGCCAGGAAAGGGCACGTGTGTACAGATCGACTACTGTGGCATGCAAGGTTGGGGCATCCTGGGGTCAAGAGTATGACAAGGTTGGACAACGAAGACCTGGTCACTGGGATCAATGTGTCCCTTGCTCCATGCTCAGAGTGTTCTCCCCAGTGTGAGTCATGTATACAAGGGAAACATTCTCGCCCCCCCTTTCCAGCTTCCTCTAGGCCTGCAGAGAGTGTGTTAGATGTGCATGTGGACACTGTGGGTCCCATTTCACCAGCTGCAATCACGGGAGAGCGTTTCTGGGTTACTGTTGTTGATGGAAAATCCCATCTGATAGCCTCATTGGCAGTGAAGTCGAAAGAAGCCATTCCCAAGGCCCTCATTGAGCTCTTGAAGTACTGGCAGACATTTCATGAGAAAGTGGTGAAGTGTGTGAGATCTGATAGAGGGACAGAATTTCTGAATCAGCAGTTCAAAGAATTTTGTGCTCAGCAGGGCACTAAAATGGAGACCTCAGCTCCATCCACGCCTCAGCAAAATGGACTTGCTGAGCGCATGAATCGGACTCTGAAGGAGCGCACAAGGACCCTGTTGGTGCACGCTGCAGCAGACCCTTCCTTGTGGAAGGAGGCACTGGAGTCTGCCACCCTGCTGTACAACGTGGGCCCCACCACAGGCAGGCCTCTGACCCCTACTGAGATGTTCTATGGGGTAAAGCCTGATGTTGCTTCCTTGCGCACATGGGGCTGTGTGGCACATGTTCACATTCCCCCAGGTCAGCGGTCTGTATTTGGACCAAAGACCATTCCAGGCATGTTCACTGGGTATTGCCCACAGTCCAAGGCCTATGGAGTGTACGTAGGCAATGGTGTATGGAAAGAGAGCAGGGATGTTACATTCCTTGAGCATTTGAGAGGAGGGGAGAGAGTGGGTATGTCTAAGGTGCAACCTGGATCCTCTCAATGGCTCTCAGGAGCGTCCTTGCAGGGCAGGGGAGGCAATTCCAATGTCCCCAGCTCACCAACAGCCATTCCCGTGAATTTTTGGGAAGCAGAGGATGACCCAGTGGTGGAGTGCAAGCCCACTGGATCTCCTGCTACCACTGCCAGCTCTCCAGAGGATCACAGCAGGCTGAGGAGCTCAGTCGGACCTGTGGCTGGAGCCCCCAGCAGCCCAGCAGCAGATGGTTCCCCTGCCACTTCAGAGACCTCACAGCAGTCATGGTCAGTGCTGGGCCATCTTCAAAACTTAGCTTGGGGGGGTGCTGAAGCGCACTCGCAGCTGGACAAACGGCAGAAGATGCAGGAGGGGGTCAGGTTCCAGGGGAAGTCTCAACATAGACTTCCCCCAGGAACCACCCTCACAAGGGATAAGCGTTATGAACAGCGCCAGGCTAGGAGGGACTCAGTAGGGGTCCCCATGCATGACCCTGGCTCAGGCCAGGTACTTGTGAGTGAGCCACCCTCGGTAGGTCTCCCTGATTTGCAGAGGCAGGTTGAGACAGGGGAGGCTATGCTTGGAGAAGATGTTAGCGAGAAGAGTAGTGGGCTAGAAGTGCCAGCAGCAGGGGAAGCACGTAGCCAAGTTGAGCTGGGAACCAGTCATGCTTATGGGGTGCAGCCTGACACAGTAGGCGCAGCTCAGGAAAGTCAGAGTATTGTACCTAGGTGTGAGTCCAGGAGAGAGAGAGCTGCTGCTTCCACCTGCATTGAGAAAGGTGAGAGATTGTAATGGTGGAGCGCATGAGTCTGGCAGTTCAAGAGAGAGAGTTGGGGAGGGCTCTGGCAGTTCTGTCTGTACTGCAGGATCTCAACATAAGGTACAAAATGTACCTTATTCTGGGAACCAGGATCAGAGGAATATAAAAGACAACAGTCCCAGGAGTGCTGACAGTACTGCAGAGTCTCAGCATAAGGTACAAAATGTACCTTATGTCAAGCTGGGAAAGGTTCACGTGCCATCTAACCTGAGGGAAGCCCAATGCTCCCCTCAGTGGGATTTTTGGCAACAAGCAATGAGGGAAGAGATGGATTCCCTTGATACCCATGAGGTTCTAGAGTATGTGGACAGACCACATGGACAAAAAGTTATTCTTGTCCATTGGATATTCTCCACTAAAATTGATGCACATGGGAATGTTACTCGCTTTAAAGCGAGGTTAGTTGCCCAAGGGTGTAGACAGATCCCTGGGATAGATGTTGGGGAGGTATTTGCACCCACCAGCAGCTATGGGGCAAGGAGGGCTGTGCTGGCAGTGGCTGCCACACAGAATCTTGAGATCCACCAAGTGGATATCAAGACGGCTTTTCTCAATGGAGAGTTGGAGGAAGAGGTCTATGTGACCCAACCACCAGGATTTGAGAATGGCAACACGAGGGTTGTGTGCAAGCTCAGGAAGGCACTATACGGTCTAAAACAAGCCCCACGGGCTTGGCACAAGACCTTGACCGACAAGTTGAGCGTGATGGGGTATAGTGTGTGCAAGAGTGATGCGGGTGTATACATCAGGAGGGCCCCTGATGGCAACCTGTCCTTTATTCTTGTTTATGTTGATGATCTTCTCATAGTTGCCAGATTGGTTGCAGAGATTGAGTGGGGGAAAGAGTTGTTGAAGAAGGACTTCACCATCCATGATTTGGGAGAGGTGAATGATTTCCTGGGGTGTCAGGTCCTACGCAATAGAGTTCAGAGCACTATTTCCATGAGTTGCACTCCCAAGATTGATGCTCTTGTGGAAAAGTTTGGGGTTGCTGATGATGGGCGTGTGGTTGATACCCCCATGTCCAAGGACTTCGTGGCTAGCAGCAGACCCGAGTCCTCAGATGGTTTGTCACATGGGGCAGGTACCCCACTGCCACCTGGTCATCGGTACTGTGAGTTGATTGGATCGTTGCTATATATTGCCAATACGACCCGGCCTGACATTTCTCAGGCGGTTGGAGTGTTGTCAAGGTATAGAATGACACCCACTACCTCACACTGGAATGAGGCCATTCGAGTGCTGAAGTGTTATAATAGTGACTGAACATTTTGGTGCCTTTCCCTCAGAAGAGTAATAGTGGCCAGATTAGCTCCAATTACCAGTGAGACCACTTATTAAAATGAGTAATAGGTGGCAGAACCTAGGAGTTCTGCCAGAACCAATCTAGACCAATTGCACGTTAATAAGGGAGGATGAGGTAATCAGACACGGTTTGCTCGAAAGGATATATGCTCCTGGCTCAAAGGGTTGAGGCACTTGATTGGGACATCAAAAGCACTTCGGGTGTTTGCTACTTCACTGTTGCCAGTCAAGTCATCTCATTCACAGTCGACACTGCTTGTTACTCGACACACAACAAGAGTGTCGCCGGGCTAAACACCCTCGTGCCGGGTCATACAGGTAAACTGCTGTTAGGACATCAAATGCACAAGAACAATGGATTAGGAAAGGGTCTAGATAATGTGTAATAGAAAGGTGCTACTGCTTAGCTCATCGGACATCGGTAATGCAGACTATCAGTAACTTCGTAGATAGAGTAGTTTGAATTGCTGAGTGATAAGAGAGAGCAATAAGCATTGTAAGACTTGATTGGGACATCAAAAGCACTTCGGGTGTTTGCTACTTCACTGTTGCCAGTCAAGTCATCTCATTCACAGTCGACACTGCTTGTTACTCGACACACAACAAGAGTGTCGCCGGGCTAAACACCCTCGTGCCGGGTCATACAGGGAACGCCGAACTCAGAAGTTTACAGGTTATGGGCCCACAACTTTTCTGCTGAGGCATGAAAAATGTATGACTTGGGCAAAGTAGTCTGCTATGGCGCGAAAGAGACCAACCGGACGTATGAGCACGGGCGGAAGTAGACCTCCTCCACCTCCACCTCCTCCTCCAACATATAACGAGCGAAGAAAGGCAGGAGGAGAGAAAGGACCACGTACGATAGAAGAACGAGCATTCCTGGTGAAGGACTTCGTCCACGAAGCTCACGGACGAGGAGCACTCACGCCCCCTCAGTGGTTCCGAGAGTGTTTCCGATATATCCACCTTATAAATTCACTGTTTGGGAAATTTCATTCATCAACGGAGAGCCAGGATATCTGACACGAGCAATTTTTGAGAGGTGCTTACAGCAAACGGGAGGTCCATCGCACGAAGCTTATTGGACAGAGAAAGCTGCCTACGCAGCGATTGAGTTAGCTTTGAGCAGCCTGGGAGACGACTTCATTGATCGCCTAATTCTCTACGGCGAGGGCGAATTTCACGTGGACGAGTGGGTCACAGAGGACGACAGTGAGGACGAGGACGGAGACTCCAGACTGTCAGAAAGGAGTGACGACTGACAGGGTCTAAACAGCATGAAGAAGAAGGGTACCAGCACCAGCTCAGAATCTAAGTCAGCAGGAGAGGAGTCCACATCAACTCCTACCAGGGAGCCTTGCACTCCCAGCACCTCCAGAGGGGAAGGAGACACCCCTCACGTCAAGGTACATATAAAACTGCAACGTAAGGGCCAGAACTTTGTGGTGTGGGACAATGCTTTCACTGCAGCAAATGATGCCAAGGGTTCATTGCCAGCCATTCAACAAGCTATGCCTGGGACTACCCACAATGCCGCAGCATTGTTGTTGCTGTATGAATCAGTACCAGAAGACTGGTTGGGGGAGCTGTCAAGTAAGCCATCGGCATATGACGCATATGTGTATATTTGTAGGAAGTTTGTGGGAGGGTACAATACTCAGGCCAATGCTGACTGGTTAAAGGAGATGTCCCGTGGCATGAAACAAGGTGAAACCATCGCCCAGTATGTTAATAGGATTATCAATCTGAAAGGTTGCTTGAAACGAAATGGGCATGATCTTCTAGATGGGCACGTGGCCACACAGATTGTGCAGGGCCTGCCAGCAGCTGCCAACCCCCCTGGACTACTGCCTACAGCCGTGGCGTATCCCTTGGACCAACTAGCAGACCTCATCTCCACCACAGCAGAAGCAACGGGCTACGATGATGACCCAGATCTGCCTGCAGTGGTCATGACTGTACAACCTGTGCAGGCTGCAGCAGCCCCTGCCCCGACTGCATGTGCTTTGACTCAGACCAGACAGCCTGCAGACACAGAGACCAAGGTGGAAGTACGTGGTACGTGCAACTACTGCCACAAAAGGGGACATTTCTGGAGAGACTGCCGCAAGAGACAGAGGGACACCGAAACCCAGAGGAATGTGGTAGCAGCAGTGCAGCAACTGGCAGGCATGTGGCCCAAAGGTCAGTTTCCTGGAGGACCCCAGCCCCCACCAGCAGTCCAGCATGTATTCCCTGCAGCGGGAGCGTTCCCACTGCTGCACCCACCACCTGGTCCACCTTCTCCCCCACCTGAAGGTATGCCACACGTGGTATCCTATAATGTTCTCAAACCATGCAAGTGGAGAATTTCCAAACAGTCCTGGTTGGTAGACAGTGGAGCGTCAGTCCATCTTGTCAATGATCTGTCACTGCTACATGCTCCCACAGTCCATGCTGCTCCTATCCCTCTGCAGCTGGCCACGTCTGATGCAACAGGAGGAATCACTGCCACTGGATCAATCTGCCTATTGAACCAGCAATCTATCCCACTGTGGCTGTAGCGTTAACTAAGCGGAAGAGGTTTTTATGAGACAGTGAGACGTTCGTGGTGTGCAACGAAAGAGTGTTACATGATTGATTCGCAAGCGTACTCTTAAACCCAGGGTGGATTGAATTATACTGTACTGCCACAGACGCGTAGTCGGGCAACCGAGCGAACTACTTGAGCGAGGTTGTACTGCGAATCCAGATCACATGGCAAGTCAAAGAGCAATGCCAAGGACCATACTAGAGCATTATACCCTAGGAAATGCTACATGCCCTCCCCCTTGGCATAAGCTATGAGATGTTGTTTATGGCAATGGGGCCACAAACGTAAGACAGGGGCATCACGAACCCTGCTTACTGTAACTATAGACAATCACACCTCCTATAGTTACGAAACAACGCAAGTCAGGGGATGAAGTCCACAAAGCAAGTTAGCACGACACAGACGAGGGACTCATCTGCTCAATGCTCGAATACCTTAACATTCTAAGGACTATCGTCTGCAAGGCGGATCCTCTAACTTAGGGGACGAACTCCCTAGACAGCACTCACACCAGTGATGAAACAATTAGGTTGAGTCATTAGACTAGCACTTGTCCAAACCTTAGGTCCAGTTACCCTGCACTGCAGTGTAACCTTCGCTTGAGGTGGCTTTCCAACTAAAGGCATAAGGCATATCGTCTAGAGCAGCAAGCTATACACAACTAACTGCCACATAGTGTATCTCATGGGTAAGATACCAAAGCAAGTTATTCATGCACGGAACTACAATTTGCAGCTACACTGCCACAGCAAGTGCATCACAAAATGGAGCCGTGGATAAGGAAACATAACCCATGCAAAACAATTAACCAAGAGACATGCATGCAAGTCCCAATTCACGAATCCCCCTCCCAGACCCTTCCACCCTCCCTCCCTCCCAGATCCAAGCTGGCTGGTGTTGAAGCTCCAAGGGTCATCAGCCGCAAGTGGCTGGAAAAGTCTCAAGCCGCAAATGGCTTAATCAAGGGATGCCCGCAAGTGGGACTTAAGAAAGGACTGGGGCAGCTGCCACGTCATCAGCCAGATGGCGAACATGGGCAAGAGGCTCCCAAGTATTCTCAGTCTCATCGTAGCCTTTCCATTTGACTAAGTAGCGCCAAGACTTTCCAACTTTCTTCTCAGCTATGATGGCCTCCACTTCATAAACGCCGCCACGCTTGTCTCCATACAAAGGAGGTGGTGAAGTAACAGTAACTGGTACAGATGAAGACACATAAGGCTTCAGCTGGGAAACATGAAACACAGGATGAATATTTACAGTCTCAGGCAAGACGAGTCTAAAAGCTCAAGAACCAACTGCTGCAGCAATAGTAAAGGGCCCAAAACACTTAGCTGATAACTTTGACGAGAGCCCAGGTGAAAGCTGGTTTTTCCTTGCAGCCAACAACACCTGGTCCCCCACCTTAAAAGGGTGGTCTCGTCTCTTTCTATCTGCATAAGACTTCTGCCGTTGCTGTGCAGAGGCAAGGTGTAATATTCTTGCAAAGGATGGCCCTGCACCGACGAAAAGTGCTAGTATGGTCCGAGCACCATACCATATATAGTGCGAGCCTATGAGGCTACACCCAGTACCAATGTACCGCCCGGCACGTGCGGGGCCGATCCCCGGCACCGTCTGCCTACCGGCGCGCTACATTCTCCCCCTCCTAGGTGACCGAGCTCCCGGGAGGCCTGCCGAAGCAAGCCACAGTCACAGGCAGAGGCATATAGAAGGTCACTGCTACACTTCTATATCTTATACATTGAGCCGGTGAGTCTCCTCCAGACACCAAACCGCAGCCGCAACTGCCAGCCTGGGTGTACACTTGCCTGAGGTATCTCTATGGTACGCCTAGACCAAAATCCCGCAGTGACGGGGCCCAAAGGGCAGTCGTCGGCGTGAACAGATGTACACTCCACGTGTACACATTCCCACGAAGAAGCAGTGAAGTTGCTAACTTCAGGGCGGATAGTAGGGGCAGGGGCTGGACGACACTTAGCCACCAAGTCAGGGGACGTTCTGTGATCACGCGAACGTATGGGTAAACCACGACCCCCCGGTGACGCAGCTTGACAGGCTCGTGCTGCTGTGTTTCCCCTAGTCAACCTTCCCACGACGACGTGCCCCGCCTCTTGGTGCCCGTGCGTTGACTTTGTCCCAGTATCCCTTTACAACATTGGGAGCATTTGCCAAATTCCGTTCCTCTTCCCAGGTGTCATGCTCTGACGAGGAACCCGTCCAGCGGACAAGGTACTCATACTTGGGACGGCCACGTGAATTGACACGACGGTGGTCCATTAAGGCTTCCACCTCCTACTCATCCTCCCCCTCCAGCACCTCTGCCGGTGGTGGGGGTTGCATCGAACCATCCCGACGGTAGCGTTCCAGGTTGGAGACATGAAAGACATCATGAATCCGCCATCGTGCTGGGAGGTCAAGCTCATAAGCTTGGGTACCCACACGTTTCACCACTTGGAACGGCCCTACCCAACGCGGGAGGAGCTTGGGCGTGCCCACCTTGAAACGAAGGTTCTTTGAGGAGAGGCGGACCCAGTCCCCCACACCAAATTGAACTTTCCTTCGTTTGGTGTTGGCATACTGCGCTTGTCTCGCAGTGGCCACCCGATGGGTCATCCTGGCCTCATTGATGAGGCGTTGCATGCCCTGGACAAAGTCAGACGCACCAGGTACCCGTCTGTTGGGGAGAATCGTGACTGGCAGGTGGGGTTGAAACCCGTAGTTCAGCAAGAACGGGCGAGGACCCCATGGATTCGTGATCGCAATTATTGATCGCGAATTCTGCACAGACCAACTTCTCATCCTAATCATCCTGGGACTTGGCCACATACATGCGTAGCATGTCCTCGAGCACTCGATTCACTCGCTCAGTCTGCCCATCCGTTTGCGGATGGTAGGCTGTCGACATGGCTTGTCGAGTCCCAATGGATTGACACAAGGCTCTAGAAAAGTGGCTGGTGAAGAGCTTATCTCTATCAGATACCACCACTTGGGGAACACCATGCAACTTCCACACATTGTCAACGTACAGCTTAGCCGTATACTAAGCCGTAGCTTTGGTGGTTGTTGGCATAAGATGCACCATCTTGGTCAGCTTATCCACTACGACGAAAATGGCATCATGACCCTTGCCTGTTCTAGGCAGTTGGGTAATGAGATCCATAGTCACCGTGTGCCAAGGATTCAGCGGCAACTCTATAGGTTGCAGCAACCCCGCAGGCAAAGTGTTCCGAGCCTTGTTCTTCTGACACAAGTGGCACGTTAGCACGTAACGTTCGATGTCAGCAAGCATGGTAGGCCACCAATAATGGCGCCTTACCAAGGCCAAGGTTCTCTTCACTCCTTGATGGCCAGCATACGGGCTATCATGCAGTTCCTTAAGGATGTGAGCTCGCAGCCCAAAAGCATCCGGAACCACGGCCTTCCCTTCCCTCAGAAGGAAGCCGTTAAAGTCTAGCAGACCTTCAACATTCTGCTTATCTTGGAACCATGGGTCTTGAGAAGACCCTGGACAAATTTGTCCTTCCAAGATAGAGCAACCCCGGCGGCGGCACTCCCCTCCCCCGCAGAGCGGATAGTACCAACCAAGGCACAAAGAGAGAGCGTTGGCAGACAACGGTGCGCCGGGTGCGAACACCCACCAATCACCACGCCATTGATGATTGGACAAGGAGCCTCGTAGTCGGACGGATGCCGACTCAAAGCGTCAGCCACCACATTGGACGTCCCTGGGGCATAGTCCATGCGAAAATTGAACCGCGAAAGGAACTCGGCCCACCTGGTTTGCCGTCTACTTAAAGTAGGCAAAGTGTCCAAGTAAGGGATAGCCTTGTGGTCCGTGACCACACGAAACTCAGGGGCCCCCTCCAGGTAGCACCTCCAGACTGTCAATGCATGCACCACAGCGAGAAGTTCTTGCTCCCTAGTAGGATAGTTAACCTCAGCGGGAGTCAAACGACGACTCTCGTAGGCAACTGGGCGACCCTCCTGGTACAACACGGCCCCCAACCCTGCCAAAGACGCATCGCAATGGACCTCAAACGGCTTTGAGAAGTCAGGATACGCTAAGCAAGGTGCATGTGTCAAGGCATGTTTAATCTCGGTAAACGCCCGAACACACCCAGCACTCCATACCCAGGTCACACCTTGGCGTAGGAGTCTGTACAGTGGCGATGCAAGTGCTGCAAAATTGCGAACAAACTTGCGAAAGTAAGTTGCCAGCCCCAGGAAAGACCGCAACTCGCCAACATTCTTCGGTGTGCTCCAATTAGCAACTGAAGCCACCTTACGTGGGTCCACTTTAATCCCATCTGCTGAGACTAAATGGCCCAAGTACTCCAGCTCATCCTTGGCGAAAGAGCACTTCTTTAGGTTAGCATACAACTTATGCTGCCGCAACAGTTCAAGGACTTTGCGGAGATGCTCCCTATGCTCTTCAATGGACTTGCTGTAGATGAGGATGTCATCAAGGTACACGAGCACAAACTTGTGCAGGTAAGGAGCAAAGATAGCAATCATGGCAGTTTGAAACGTGGCCGGGGCATTAGTCAGCCCAAATGGCAAAACCCGCCACTCGAACAACCCCGCGGGTGTTCTGAAAGCTGTCTTTGGCATATCCTCATCTGTGATCCGGATCTGGTGATAGCCAGACGTGAGGTCAAGACTAGAGAACACTGTAGAACCCTGCAGTTGATCAAGAGTTTCATCGATACGAGGCATCGGATACCTGTTCTTGACCGTCTGTCGATTCAAAGCTCGGTAATCAATGACCATCCGGAGGATTCCATCCTTCTTTTGCACAAAAAGAATGGGCGCACCATAGGGTGATGTAGACGGCTGTATATACCCTTTGTCCAACAATAGCTTTGTCTGGCGTAACGCCTCATCATACTCTCAGCGTGAAAGCCGGTACAACGGACGAGACGGTGGACGAGCATGTGGATCGCTCAAGGGTATAGTGTGTCTAACCCCTTGCCTCTCAGGCGGAAGGTGCGGGACATCTTCAGGGAAAACATCTTGGAATTCACTGAGTATGTCAACAACAGGAGAGTTGGGAGAAGGAATGGAGACATTCGGATCGGTAGATAGATCGGTTACAATTGCCAGAAAGGACTGGCAGCCCTTCCTGCTTAACCTTCTAGCCTGCACTGCAGACAAAACCAATCTAGGCACATCCTCCACTTCTGAACCCTTCAAAGGCCTCTCCTCCTTAGGCGGGCAACGCAAAACGAACGGCTTGTTCTTTCTTGTATACCCCCTAACGGTGTCCTCTTCAAACATGAGATTTGCACGGAATGTCTTTAACCAGGGAGTCCCCAACAGCACATTCCAATCCATGGCAAAGTCTAGCACAAGACACGACACCTTAGCAAACTGTACCCCCTGGATGACAATGTCTAAGACAGCACATCCGATGTGGTTTACAGTTCTCCCGTCAGCCAACTTAATGCTTAAAGAATCCCCCTTCGGCGGCACAATCTCCAAGTGAAGGGCTTTAGCAAAGTCTGCACTGACCACATTGCAAGAAGCTCCCGAGTCCAGCATCGCCGTGGCCTTGCTCCCCTGCACCTCGGCAGGAAACACCAAGCTGTGACACGGCTTCTTGACAAGCAAATGCATGAATAGACGTCAAACATGCAAGGCTTACATCGCCAAGCGAAGGCCCACACCTTCAAGCATAAGAAGGTCCCGTGCCCGGGCTTGTCTTCTTGCCAGAAGACCCCTTCTTGGCCTCTTGCCGGGGCAGTCGAATACAAAGTGGTCTGGGTTGCATCTGAAGCAAACTCCCCGAGCCAGCTTGCATGTTGCCTCCCGCATGTCCAGGCTTAGGCCATGCTTCTTTTGAAGCTTGGCCAAGTGCCGTATGCCTCCTGTAGGAGGTGGTTGCTGGCAGGATGCTTTGTCCCCCGGTCCCGAGGAATTTCCCCTTCCTCGCGTTCAGCCACCTTCTCCTTTTCCTTGGAGACACCTGAGCACATCGCCTACAAAGATTCAGCATATGTGGTAGCTTCACCACCCCCGCCACATCGCTCATTGCACGCCACACCGGCAACTTGCATAGTGAGGTGAAGCAGAGCGGGTTTCAGACTAGCCCAAGAGGACAAATCTTTCATGAGGCAATGATGGAAGCCAAACCCCCACGTAAAGCTCAACCACATTTATGGCAGCTCCCAAAGCCCCATAAATGCACAAAATCTTAATTGAAGAACCCGATTGCCGTGGAACCCCGAACCAAATCGACCATCCACGCAAAGTTTGTGTTCAATCAACAAGATGCCACAAATTCAGCCGAGCACTAAACAGCCTTTCAAAAGAGAAAGCTTTTCAGTTCCATGCTACTCGGTGTCAATCAACAAAGCAAGACCGCGTCATATCCGTGTAATATCCGTGTAGGATCGGCATCCGGAAAAGTTGACACTTTACCACCGAAATCCCAACGATATGCTCGAAACACCAAAGTTTCATCAAGGCAATGCAAGTTGATAACATTTGCAAAGGGTTAGCAACCCAAAGTACACCAAATGAGGGGAAGCGTACACTCACTATCGTGAAGTGCCATCTTCCTCCCCCACCGTCCCCACGGAGACGACGGAGCCAAACGCCATTAGAAAGATTACAGAAAAAATCCGTACTTTCTGGCTTGGATCCACACACCAAGCGCGGCGTCGACCCTCGCAGGCCACAACCATCCCCGTCATCGGAACTTATATGGGTGCGAAGAATGGATTCTCCCAACCAAAGTCCATGAACTAGATACCAAGATGTTGTTGATCCTTCGATCTAGTGGGAAACAACCCAAATAGAACGACAGGCAACAACGAAGACACACTGAAGCATCGACACCATCCGCAAGACACACTTAAGCGTCAAACAGGATCAACAACCAACATCGCAAATCCACCGACTTGGATATGGGCCACCAAAATGTAATATTCTTGCAAAGGATGGCCCTGCACCGACGAAAAGTGCTAGTATGGTCCGAGCACCATACCATATATAGTGCGAGCCTATGAGGCTACACCCAGTACCAATGTACCGCCCGGCACGTGCGGGGCCGATCCCCGGCACCGTCTGCCTACCGGCGCGCTACACAAGGTTAGACTTGGCACTCTTTAAGGCAGACTGCAGCCCCTCAACCCATTCAGAAACGGCAGGATTCACAGAACGTGAGGGAACAGCAGAAGACAAGGGAGTAAGGGGATGGCGCCCATGATTCAGGAAGAAGGGTGTCTGCAGTGTTGAAGCCTGAAGTGAGTTATTATATGCAAACTCCACCATACTCAAATACTTGCACCAGTCATCCTGCCTGGGACCCACAAACCCTCTCAGCATGTCTTCCATGGTCCTGTTCATTCTCTCTGTCTGCCCATCCGTCTGAGGGTGGTAAGCAGTAGCCATAGCAATCTCAGTACCCAATATTTTCACAAAGGCCTTCCAAAAATGGCTAGTGAACCTTGGATCTCTATCACTCACAATGGAGGTAGGCATTCCAAATCTCACAAAGACCCTGTCAACAAACCGTTGTGCAAGTTGAGGTGCAGTGATGGTTTTAGTGCATGCAGCCAAGACACACAACTTAGAAAACCTATCAACAAATACCACAATAGAGTCAAAACCACAGCAGACAGGTAAATCAGTCACTAAGTCAAGGGAAATATTCTGCCAAGGTCCATCCGGAATAGGCAGTGGCTGAAGTAGACCATAAGGTACGGCTCCAGTCCCCTTAGTGCGCTGGCAGGTGTCACAAAGACCTGCAAAAGTCCCTGACTGATGAGCTGAGACGTGGCCACCAAAATTCCCTGCACACTAATTCATACATCTTATTAATCCCAAGATGGCCGAAAGGGGGTGGCATGACACTCTCTCAGTACCTTCTCTCGCAATGCATCAGTGACATACACTCTACCTGACTGCACCGAATAAGGGACAGTGTCTCTCATCACCAAAACACCTTCTTCCACAAGTTCAGCAACTGTGGGATCAGAAACACACGGCAAAGCAATTTCTGGTAGGAGGGACGAGACAGAAACAGAGGAGACATGCATTACTGCCAAATCAACACGCCTAGACAAAGCATCTGCAACAACATTATCAGTGCCCTTCACATATTTAATATCAGGCATGAATCTCATGATTTCAGTAAGCCATCTTTCCTGCCTACTAGTCCTAACAGGAGCAGTCAGTAAGTACTTTAAAGCCTGCTGATCAGTGTGAACTGTAAATTTAGCTCCCATCAACAAATGTTTCCATTTAAGCAAAGCATGAACAAGAGCCAATAATTCTCTGTCATATGGGGCCAACTTTCTCTCAGGGGGCTGGAGTTTCCTGGACTCGAAGGCGACGGGCTGCAGTCCCTGGCCTTGATCCTGCTGCAAAACAGCACCCACAGCAAAGCCTGAGGCATCTACATGCACAACAAAAGGTTTGTCTAAGTCTGGCATTAACAAACATGGAGGAGAGGACACAAGATCCTTCAATGCAATGAAGGCTTGGGCTTGGGGTCCCTCCCAAGTCCATGGCACATCCTTTTTGAGCAACTCAGTAAGAGGATAAGCAACATCTGCAAAATGATCTATAAATGTATCATAGTATTGAGTCAAGCCTAAGAAACCTCTCAACTGTGACACATTCAAGGGAGTGGGCCAGTCCCGGATGGCTGCAACCTTCCTCGGATCCACCATAATCCCTTGGGGTGTCAACAAGTGTCCCAAGTATTCCACCTGCTTAGAAACAAACTCACATTTAGATCTTTTACAATAGAATTTATGTTCCCTAAGCACTGACAGGATAATACGTAAGTGCTCCATGTGTTCTTCAACAGACTTAGAATATATCAGGATGTCATCCAGGTAAACCAACACAAACCTATCAAGAAAGGGAGCCAGGATAGAATCATAACAGATTGGAAAGTGGCAGGAGCATTAGTTAACCCAAAAGGCATAACAGTGAACTCATAATGACCATAACGGGTTTTAAAAGCAGTCTTTTCTATGCTATCCTCATGCATACGAATCTGGTGGTAGCCAGAGGCAAGGTCAAGCTTAGAAAACACACAACTTCCATGCAACTGCTCAAACATTTCATCAATCCTAGATAGAGGGTGTTGATTTCTCACTGTAACCCTGTTCAAGGCTCTATAGTCAATACACAAACGCCAACCACCATCCTTCTTCGGGACAAACAGGATAGGTGCACCAAAAGGGGAAGTCGATGGGCGGATGAAGCCCCTCTCTAGGAGCTCCTGCAACTGTGCACGAAGTTCAGCAAGCTGGCCTCCGGACAGTGGATAAATGCGGGAGGCTGGAGGAACTGCGCCCGGCTCCAATCTAATATAGTGGTCTCCAGCACGAGAGGGAGGCAGGCCCTGAGGCAGTCCTGAAAGGACATCTTTAAATTCCTGCAAAAGCTGCTCCAACTCTGGCACGTTATATGTATTAGTATCTAAGGAGGGTTCGGTCACTGCATTAAGCTGAATCAGATACATTGGTTCACCCAACTGGACCAACTCTTCCACTTCTATGGAGGAGATCACATACTCAGGTACACCTGACCTTTGGCAGCCCACAAGTACATGTGTCCTATAAGCATGAATCAATGACACTGCATTTTGCTTCCAATTTACAACCGGATTAAACATAGTCAACCAAGGTTTCCCTAAAACAAGGTCATAGTATGCCAACTCTGTGGGGAGACAGGTGACTCCAAAATCCAGAGACCCCACAGTCAGGTCAATTGCCACACTACTCTCTACTATAGAGGTCCTACCATCAGCAACACGAATAGCAACATGTGAACTTAAAGAAGCAGTGGGAAGGGCAAGCTCCTGCACAAGTTTATTATCAATAAAATTTGCAGAGGCCCCACTGTCCAACAAAATCCTGACAGGTCTATCAGCAAGAATTCCCTCAAATTCAATGCACGTAGAGGAAAGATCAGGACCATTCACAGTCTGGCTAGTGTTTAACTGTACAAAAGAGTCAAAAGAAGTTGCGGGCAGGGGTTTCTTCTTCACACTAAGACAACCAGTCTGAACCAGGCAACGATATAAGGGCAAGCCTGTATGGGAACTGCAGTGGGGTGAGCTCTTAAAGGTGGAAGTAAGACCCAGTGCATCCAAAACAGAAGCCGAGAGCAATACATCATAAGATTGATGTTGTGTAGTCCCTTCCAGCACCTGTTCTCAGTGGCTCAGGCAAGAGTGCACAGTCAATCTAGTACCTGGCAGTAGCTGTGACACAAGCTGGCTAACAGTACACTCCCTGTTACTACCATCAACAAACAAGACAACATGAGCATCACTAGAAAGAAGGTGAGGAGCTGCATCTCTCTTATACATGCACACAGGATTGATCAAGTCACTGGCATGGGGGGATGTCTGAAACTCTCTACACAAACCATGCCCATCCACAATATGGGACATGAAAGAATGGCAACAACTGTGAAAGAAATCCTGCAGATTACCAAGCCCATACAAAACAGGAATCCCATACTGGGTCACTGAACAGTTGGCAGACATCTTAAACAGGCCTCACACTGCTGTAATACCAAAGAAGTCCGACAAATCAAGTTTTATTTGATTTGTGAAAGTGATTCCTCAACTCAAGGTGTAATTGGAAGCACGGAAGAACGTCGCAGCCACCTCCACGGACCGAGCGGATGCCAAGCCTACACCGTAGGTTTCCAAAAACATTTCAGTCTGCATAAGCCAAGGATCCAACTTTATTGGATCTCCCTCGAATACAGATGGGTCTGGCAACTTGAGCGAGGGCTTCCCTGAACCTGACGAGGCTGTAGCCGATGCCGGAGTTGCCGTTGGTATGGGCTGCGGCACGACCACAGGTGCAGGTTGCGCGAGAGAGCACTGAATTAACATCTCAAGTCCCTCTGAAATGCTCTGAGTGGTATCAACTGGAGGGGAATGCGACGGAACACTAGATCCTAATGCAACGGCTCCTTCGAGCAGGGCACCGATATCTACCAAACGCCTAAGCATACAACGAGGATCTACCCATGAACGATCTACATATACATAAGCAAGAAGATCTATGGATGGATCTGGCTCTGCGATGCCAGGACTAGGTGCACGAGCCCTTGAACCCGAACGAGGATGCCGAGACATCACAATCCGAAAGGAAAAGAAACGCACCACGAACGAACGACAAGGAACTTATTCTTGTCGCCGATACCACTGTAGCGTTAACTAACCGGAAGAGGTTTTTATGAGACAGTGAGACGTTCGTGGTGTGCAACGAAAGAGTGTTACATGATTGATTCGCAAGCGTACTCTTAAACCCAGGGTGGATTGAATTATACTGTACTGCCACAGACGCGTAGTCGGGCAACCGAGCGAACTACTTGAGCGAGGTTGTACTGCGAATCCAGATCACATGGCAAGTCAAAGAGCAATGCCAAGGACCATACTAGAGCATTATACCCTAGGAAATGCTACAGTGGCTGCATCATGTCCAGTGTGTTCCCTCTGCAACGATGAACATCTTGTCTGTTTCTGCTGCCCTTCGTGATGGAGCTTGCTTTACCACAGACAGCATGGGTGCATTTACCACAGTCTCTGGCCCGAATGGCTGGAAGATGCCCGTTAGAGCAGAAAAAGGTCTTTATTATGTACATGACTGCTTATCTGTTCCCCCAGTACAATGGTTGTTACCAGTGGCAGCTGCAGTGAAGAACAAATCCAAGAAGAACCTGCAGCATGATTGTGCAAAACGCTTTCTGTGGCACAGCAGAATGGGACATCCGGGTGAACCATGGATGCAGCGCCTGAGCAATGAACAGCTGGTCACAGGCATTGATACCTCCCTGTCATCCTGTGAGAACTGTCCAACGTATTGTGAAGCATGCATTGAGGGGAAGCACACCCGTCCTCCCTTTGGTGAAAGTTCCAGGCCTGCAATAAATCCTCTTGACAGAATCCATATTGACACTGTGGGCCCCATTTCACCAGCAGCCATCTCTGGGGAATGTTTTTGGGTGACTGTAGATGATGAGGCATCTGGATGGAAGGCTGTCCTACCAGTAAAGTCAAAGGATGTAATTGCCTCAGTTGTCAGGGACCTGATCCTATTTTGGCAGACAGAAAGAGGGACAGTTGTCAAGTGCATTCGGTGTGACAGAGGCACAGAATTTATTAATTCCAGATTCAAGGAGTTCTGTGTATCTCAGGGCACTAAGCTGGAGATGTCTGCCCCCTACACTCCCCAGCAGAACGGGATAGCAGAGCGAGCCAACAGGACCTTGAAGGAGCGAACCAGAACCCTCCTCAATTTTGCTGGTGCCAGCCCAGTCATGTGGAAAGAGGCCCTAGAAACAGCCTGCATCCTCCTGAATATGGGACCCAGTACAGGCAGGCCTCTCACTCCTTGTGAATTATTCATGGGATACAAGCCAGATGTGTCACTTCTTCGTACGTGGGGATGCCTGGCATTTGTGCATGTGCCCGATCAGCAGAGGGGGGTATTTGCACCAAAGGCTGTGCCTGGCATGTTCACTCGTTATTCCCCAGTGTCCAAGGCATATCGGATTTATCTGGGAGGGGGGGTCTGGAGAGAGAGCAGAGATGTCCAGTTTGTGGAACACATCCGAGGAGCCTCTCGGGTGGGAATGTCTACCCTCCCTGACCAGTCACTACAGTTCTCGTATCCTGAAGGTTTGCCAGCTCAGCAGCACATCAGCGACCCGACAGTCTCATCACCTCAGTGCAGCACTCAGAATCAGGTTGACAGAGCTCCCTGCCCCAGCAGCAGACCTGACAGCACCCTCCCAGGACCCCCTGACCAAGCTGCAACCGAGCCTGCATGTCAGGGGAAGTCTTCCCAAGAGGAGGGCGCTCCAGAAATTGGTCATGGACCAAGTGAGAAACCACTGCGGCTGGATCTGGACCAGTCCGGGGCACTGGATACACTTCAGCGACTTGCGCGAGGAGGCTCTGACAGTGGGCAGCATCAACGGACCTTGGAGCGAGCACAGCAGTCCCTCCGGAATCCACCTCCTGCTACTGTAACTCCGCTTTTGAATGGACCCTCTCGGGCCCAACGCTATGAGCATCGCACTGCTGCTCGCGAGCTCCTGCTGGCACAGGAGAAGGGAGAGAGCTGTGAGCGAGTGGGGGTGACTGAATGTGACTCCGAGTCACAGGGACCAGGGGAAGTGCAGGAAAGAGGTCAGGATCCTGAGAGACCTGAACTACATGTGAGCGATGAGAGGGGGACAGTCTCTGATCAGACTGAAAATGGTCCAAGCGAGCTGAGAAGTATGGGTGGGACCTGTTCAGTGCCTGAGGGGATTGTTAGAGATGTGAGTTCTGTCTGTTATGCCCAAAGACAATGTGGTGCCAGCCACACAAGTGTGGGCCTTGCTTGTGAGGGTGCGGCTGGGCCTGCGCCCCAGCGCTCATGTTTGGTGGGGAGCAGACAGAGAGAGAGAGAGACATGGGCACAACACCAAGACAGACCAAGTGTCCAAGCTGTGCAGAGTGGTTCAATTGCCTGTGAGAGCTCTGACGTGGCTGAAACCAGTCAGACATGTAAGAGTGTGGATGAGGAGGTGAATCGGAAGCTTGGACAGTGTGAGAATTTGCCTAATTATAAGAGCTTTCCGAGAGATACCTGTGTTTGGGAGGATGATGTGAGAGTGCAAAGCAGTAAGCTCGAAAGGGCAAACTGTGAGTCGAAAAGAGAGAGAGAGAGCAGCGAGGAAAGTCAGAATCCTCACAACCTGCACCCAGGTGCAATGCGGCGACATTCAGCGAAAGAGTAGTGGGTGAAAGAGAGAGTGAGAGCAAGCCAGATCAGGGGAAGCACACAGGGGTACGGTTTGGGAAGATTAGTGTGCCTTCCAGCTTGAGGGAGGCACAGAAGTCCCCGCAGTGGGAATATTGGAAGGCTGCTATGCAAGAAGAGCAGAATTCCTTGGATGCCCACGAGGTCATGGAGTATGTCCCTAGACCTCGTGGCCATAAGGTGATTCCAGTTCATTGGATCTTTTCCGTGAAAATGGATGCCCATGGCAATGTGCTGAGGTTCAAGGCTAGGCTGGTAGCTCAAGGATGCAGGCAAATTCCTGGAGTAGATGTCATGGAAGTCTTTGCCCCAACTAGCAGCTATGGATCTAGGAGAGCCTTACTGTCAGTGGCTGCACAAGAGGGTCTTGAAATTCACCAGGTGGATGTCAAGACTGCGTTCCTGAATGGGGAATTAGAGGAGGAAGTGTATGTCACACAACCTCCTGGGTTTGAAAATGGGGATGGTAACACAGTGTGTCGCTTGAAGAAGGCATTGTATGGCCTGAAGCAAGCTCCAAGGGCATGGCATAAGACCCTTAATGAGAAGCTGCATACCATGGGCTATGAAGTGTGCAAGAGTGATGCTGGGGTCTATGTGAAGTTGTAACAGGAATAGTCGCGTGTTATAGGAAAATGACCGGACCACGAGGATTTGGACCTCCATAAAGGTCCCTTCGTGAGTTATGTTCCTCCACGCCAAGAAGTGGCTACTTCACGCGCCAAGGGAGTGACCCTTACTTGACAAGGCGCATTGGCGATGGAGACAGGGACACACTTAGAACAGGATAGAAGAAGGCTTTGGCAGAGGAAGGACCGGGCCGGACTGGACGGGTACTGAGGTGGAGCCCAAACAACTTGTAACCATTGTTTTCGCATCCTTTGGCCGTTTCTACTGTATCACTGGTATCGGCGAGAGGGGCCAAATTTTGAGCTCCTCTCGTTGAAAAAATTTCCCAAAGAAGTTTTTCAGAGAATTCTATAGATTCGGATTGGGTTAGTTGTGGTGTGTGTGGCGCTTTTAGGGGCCTACGACTCGGGTCACCGAGTTTAGGGCCCCCACCCGGACTTTCTCGATTTCCTGTGTCACCGAGCCTCGCCAGCACTGACAGCTCAGAAATGGCTAGACGACAAGTCGAAGAGCTGCAGGCTGCTTTGGCCGAGGCCGAGGGGCGTGAAGCGGCAATGGCTGCCGAACTGGCTGAGTTACGACAACAGGCAGAAAACGCTGAAGTTGCGGCTCAAAACCCCGCGAACCCACAGGCAAGAATCCCGACCGTTCGAACCCACTTACCGGAAAAATTCGAGGGACGCAGGGACGATCTCGAACAATTCCTAGACGATGTGAGGTCATATTGTGAACTCACCGGTGTGCCCGCGAACCTCAGGGTTGACTACGCAGTGCGCTGCTTAGGAAAGAGCGTGAAAAAGGTGTGGTTAACAAAAAAAGCAGCTTACGTGAGGCAAAATCCAGGTGCTGTCGTGGATTTAGCTCTCTTTGGGGATCTGTTGTCTTCTGTCTATGATAACACTGATAAGGTTGCAAAGGCAAGGGATAAACTTGATTCCGTATATCAGGGCAACGAATCAGTTGAGAAGTATGTTGAGCGCTTTACAACCTTGCTAGCAGAGGTAGAAGTCAGTGGGGACCTATCCATGGGGGAGAAAATCCATAGGTTTCGTAAAGGCCTACGTGAGGATTTAAAGAAATATTCAGCAATTAACCCTACAACAGGCAAAGGTTTTGATGATTTGGATGCCTTGATAAGTTTACTCACACGGTACGATGCCGCGGTGGGCGGGCCCTTACAGGCAAAGAGACTGAGAACCGGCCCCGGGGCCCCTAACTCAAGCATTGCAACCGCCACCGTTGGCCCAGCACCGCACGTTGCTGGCGTCGGACAGGACTGGACAATCCCCTACTACAGTCATGAATTTGGGATGATGGCAGCTGCACCGATGGTGGCAGCGCCAATCCAGATGGCCCATGGTTACCCTGCGCCGCTCGCCACGGTCGCCGCGATCCAAGGCGCGACTCCTTATCCCCGCAGGGATGGTTTACCTCCCGAGTATCGGAGGGACACTAGAGTTGCCTTTCCCCTCAACAGAAGCTGTTACGCGTGCAATACCCCTGGCCATGAATCTTGGTTTTGCCCACTCAAAAAACTTAGAGAGGACCCTAACGCCTATCTTAATCAACAACAGTGGGACATCTTGCAACACATTGTGAAGGCCAGACAGGAGGTAAACCAGCCTGCTCCACCAATTCCAGGTCTGGCTGGTGATTTGCTGCGGCGACGGGTAGGAGGGGGCCACAACAACTTTAGGTCCCTTGGTGTGGGAGCAGCCCCTATGCAAGGGTGGACAGCACAGGGTGGGGCCGGACGGGGAAGGAGAATCAGAGGACGGGGCCGTGGACGGGGCCGGGCAAGGGGACGCGGTAGGCCATGAGTGGAGTTAGAGAAGGAAACCTCCACACTTTTGTTCCTTGGGAATCTTTTCATTCTTCTATCGAGCAACGTTGTTCTGAGTTTTTGCATTGTTCTTTTTCTAGAGGCCCCTTTGGCAATACCCTACCCGATGGAACGTCTAAACCGACATTTGTTGCAGTACCTATAGGTAAAGCGGAGGACACCTTATCCACTTTCGCTCGTGAGCAACAAGCAAATAAACATTTAAGTGCTTGTTTTCTAATGGGTAGTAAAGTGGCGAAATCCAAGGCAGTTTACCCATGGCTAAAAGGCCTGAGAGTTATCCTGCAAGGCACCAAGGGACCTGATGTCCCCTACTCCTATGTAGTTTACCATGCCGGACCCAAATTTAGCGTATCTTTTGCTCAAGCTTTTTCAATTAGGCATTTAGCAATGCTTTTTCATGTTAACTGTACTGGTGTGAAGGGCGTCGCTTTAGTCGATACCGGGGCGATGCACTCGTTCGTCAGACATGACTTCCTAGCTACTCTCGGAGTGAGGCTGTCAAAGAAGTGTGTGGATGTCCAGCTTGCAGATGGGCAGACCATGCGCTCGGCGGGGACAGCTAAGCTCAGGGTGCACTTATCTCAAACATATGTGGAACAGAGGGATTTCATTGTCTGCGAAACTCTGTTGGATGGGGTGGACTTAATCCTTGGTGAGGATTTTCTGAAAGAAAGAAAAGCGTTAATTGACTACAATCATGGCGCAGTTCATCTTAAACCGCCTCATTCCTTACACTACATTACACTCCTCAACCCGCTGCCCCCTAGTGAAAGAGGTACCTTACCGGCGCAAAAAGTAAATGTTATAAGTGAGGGTCAAGCTAGGCGGGCTATGCGAAAGGGTTGTCCAGGGTTTTGGGGGGTAGTGCGAGAGGCAAGGAGTGGACAGGACTCAGTTTGTGCAACACACTATCTCCATAGGGTTGCAGTGGCAACTACAGAGGGGGATAATCCTTGGGACGAAGACAGCGGAGCCACCGGCCTAAATTTAAACGAAAACTCCCGGCGTGTTATTGAGGGTATGACTGACAAGCCACAAGACTTGAAGCAATTGTTGTTAGAGTTTTTGGATGTTTTTCCAGAGAAATTGCCAGAGTTACCTCCAGACAGGGGCATCTTGCACACTATACCTATGACACCCGGCCATACGCCGCCCTGTCGCCCCACTTATAGGTTGGCTGAACCAGAAGTGGCGGAGTGTCGGAGGCAGGTTGAGGAATTACTAGCACAGGGTTTCATCAGGCCGAGTGCATCACCGTATGGTAGCCCCATATTGTTTGTGAGAAAGAAAGACGGAACATTCCGAATGGTTATAGATTACAGGGCAGTTAATAACTTAACAAGGAAGGACAAATATCCGTTGCCACGGATAGACGATCTTCTGGACAAGCTGCAGGGTTCAAAGTTCTTTACCTCTTTTGATCTCTTGTCAGGTTACCATCAAGTGCGATTACATGAATCTGATGTTCCCAAAACCGCTTTAAGAACACCCTTAGGTTCATTTGAATTTTTGGTGCTTCCTTTTGGTCTCACGAATGCTCCCTCCACGTTTCAGAGACTGATGAACAGTGTGTTTCATGATTTTATTCGAGAGGGTTTTGTTGTGGTTTACCTAGATGATTTGTTGGTATACAGCAAGTCCAGGGAACAGCACTTAGAGCACTTAACTCGCATCCTTACTCGGCTAAGAGAGGAAAAACTTTATGCAAAATTATCCAAGTGTGAGTTTTTTGCTGACGAGTTGCGGTATTTGGGACATGTCGTGGGGCGCGACGGCATCAAAGTTGACCCTGCCAAAGTTCGGACTATTGTGGACTGGCCAACACCCACGGGGAGCACGCACGTACGACAATTCTTGGGACTAGCCAACTACTTCCGCAAGTTCGTCCCGGGTTACAGTACGCTTGCGGCCCCCTTAACCCGGCTCACTGGCAAAGTTCCTTGGACGTGGGGAGAAGCTGAAGAGCACGCGTTTCAAAGTTTAAAAGAAACTTTGTCCAATGCTCCTGTACTAGCACTCCCAGACAGTAGCAAGCCTTTCAAAGTGATCTCAGATGCCAGTGACTATGGGGTGGGTGCAGTACTATTGCAAGAAGGTAGACCTGTAGCATACTTCAGTAAAAAGCTTAGTATTGCCGAACGCAATTATTCCACAACTGAGAAAGAGCTTGCAGGTGTGTTGTATGCCCTCAAGGAGTGGAGGTGTTACTTATTAGGGCAAACTTTCACAGTTGTTACGGACCATCGCGCGAATAGTTTTTTGCAAACCCAAACCCTACTCTCACCCAGACGGGCGCGCTGGGCGGAGTTTCTACAGTTATTCGACATCCAATGGGAATATGCGCCGGGATCCACTAACCCTGCTGACCCATTGTCTAGGAGTCCTCACTTAGCCGGGGCCCACGTCCGAGCCCTAGCTCGGGCCCAGGCTGGGGTTCAGGCGTCGGTTCAGGCTAGGGCAGGGCCCCTGGGGGAGCACTCTCCCCCTGTCGGAGTAGGAGCGATGGGGGTTGGGGAGGCTGCAGACTCCACCACCCTACCCACGCCGATGGACGGGTTGAGGGGATGGGGAAGGGTTTTAAGTGAGGCATATGAGATAGATGATTGGCTCCATCGTAAACAAAATCGCCGCAAGTTAAGCTTCCATAGTGGCTTGTGGAAGCGCGGTGCGCGCATTTACGTTCCCTCCCACCATATGAGTTCTGACGGTGTCGAACGTAACCTTCGTAGAGAAATCCTGGAAATTTGCATGGACCACCTATAGTTGGTCATCCAGGCAGGGACAGGACCCTCGAATTAGTTCAACGTTCCTGGTGGTGGCCAGGGATGGCCGCAGATGTGGCTGACTTTGTGGCCCAATGTGACTCGTGTCAGCGTGTCAAAGCCCCAGCACACTTACCTGCAGGGTTACTACACCCTCTAGAAATACCTGACAGAAAGTGGCAATCAATGTCTATGGACCTAATCACTGGACTGCCAAGAACTAAGGAAGGATATGACGCTATCTGGGTTGCTGTTGATAGGTTGTCAAAGTATGCGCACTTCGCTCCGACGACCACTGACGCAAGTGCAGAAGTGATAGCTCAACTGTTACGGACCCGGGTTTTCACCTTGCATGGGTTTCCCACTCACATTGTATCAGACAGAGATCCTAGGTGGGTGGGTCGCTTCTGTCAAGAGCTCTTTCGGTTGACCGGTTGTCGCTCTGCGCTATCTACAGCGTTTCATCCGCAGACCGACGGTCAAACGGAACGAATTAATAGGATTTTGGAGGATTATTTGCGTCATTACGTCACTGGAAGACACAACGACTGGGATAAACATTTGTGTGAGGCTGAATTTTCTTACAACAACACTTTTCAGCAATCAATCAACACTACTCCATTTAGGTTGACTTTCGGTCAGGATCCCACGATTCCCTTCCAGGAAGTCTATGAAGGTGTGACATCTTCTGTACGTGAGTATGTACCGGCAGCAGCAGAGTTTGTACGAAGGATGAGATGGGATCTAGAAAGAGCGCGGACATGTCTCAAAGCTGCGCAGGACCGCATGAAGGCATATGCGGACGCGAGGAGAAAAGATGCTCCTATTTTAAAAATAGGCCAACCTGTCCTCCTCTCAACAAAGAATCTGAAATTCAAGCATACTCGGACAAGAAAACTCTTACCTCGGTTTATTGGGCCTTTTC
Organism: Botryococcus braunii; assembly: GCA_002005505.1. Taxonomy (NCBI): domain Eukaryota; kingdom Viridiplantae; phylum Chlorophyta; class Trebouxiophyceae; genus Botryococcus; species Botryococcus braunii. Next base: position 282,901 of record KV908534.1, read on the forward strand.
CCATCGTCCAGGAGGTATCATCGGTAGCTTTCAGAATTAGGCTTCCAAAAACTCTGAGGGTTCATGATGTCTTCCATGTTTCTATGCTTAAGCCTTATAAGGAAGGTGGGACGGTACAACCTCCTCCTCTACCTGAGATTATTGATGGAGAAGAGGAGTATGAGGTCAAGGCTGTGCTAGCTCATAGGGAACGAAAGTTACGAGGTCGAAAAACTGCGCGAGAATATCTTGTAAAGTGGACCGGGTATCAGGATATTCATAATACTTGGGAGCCAGAGGATAACTTAGAACACGCCAGGGAGGCGTTACAGCGGTACTGGGATTTAACCACGGAGCACAGGCCGGAACAAAAAGAAAAGGTGGACAAGAAACGTAAAGGACGTGGTAAAAATGCTGAGAAGCAGCGGAAGCGCGCTAGGCGCGCTTAGTGCTCTGGCAGGTCGGGTCGGCCCCTCGGTGCGTCCTTGGGCCACCTTGGAAGCTCTAAGCTTGGCCCTTAGAGTGTACCCTGGGGGTATCCCAGTACTAGAGCGCACTCGGATGAATAGGACGTAAGCGGGGTAGAATGTCTACCTCGGGTGCGTGCGGTGATGACCGCTCACCCTGGACAGGACTCGTCGAGGTAGGGTGTCGTCTACCTCGGGTGCGTGCGGTGCTGACTGCTCACCCTTGTCAGGTTTCGGACGTCAAGCATGTAATGTCGCGACATCCGTGCTAGCTCGCGCTGTAGCGTAACGCCCGACGCAGATGGGTGGCCCCACTGCCGTTGGGTAGAATTCCTATTGGACAGGACGGGCGAATTTATGTATGGACGGACAGATTTTACATTGTTATACGGACAGGGCTGGACAAGACAGGACAGGGGTCTGGCTTGGGCTGGGGACGCCAGACTAGTACCCGCGGACAGGACGTGACAGGACCGTACCTCTGCCAAGTGTGTTAGGTGCGTAGTGTAGTTGTTTAGAGTGAGTCTCCCTCTTGGCCGTGACGTCCAAGCTAAGGGGGGGAGGGTGTAACAGGAATAGTCGCGTGTTATAGGAAAATGACCGGACCACGAGGATTTGGACCTCCATAAAGGTCCCTTCGTGAGTTATGTTCCTCCACGCCAAGAAGTGGCTACTTCACGCGCCAAGGGAGTGACCCTTACTTGACAAGGCGCATTGGCGATGGAGACAGGGACACACTTAGAACAGGATAGAAGAAGGCTTTGGCAGAGGAAGGACCGGGGCCCGGACTGGGACGGGGTACTGAGGGTGGGAGCCCCAAACAACTTGTAACCATTGTTTTCGCATCCTTTGGGCCCGTTTCTACTGTATCAGAAGTGTTCAGTAGATGGAGGAAAGTCATTTGTGTTGATCTATGTAGATGATCTACTGATAGTTTCAAAGGGGAATGGGGAGAGATTGAGAGAGTGAAGGGGTTACTCAAGCAAGAGTTCACCATTCATGATTTAGGAGAGGTGAAAGATTTTCTGGGGCTGTCAAGTGATGAGAGATAGGGATAAAGGGCTCATTTCATTAAGTTGCATCCCTAAGATTGATGCACTGGTTGAGAAATTTGGGCTGGATCTGGAGTCTGTGGGGCCGACACCCCTATGACCAAAGATTTTGTGGCCACACAGCGACCTATGTCCAAGGACAACAGTGACAGCATTGGTGCTGGGAGCCCACTTCCACCAGGACACAGGTACTGTGAACTGGTTGGGTCACTGTTGTACATTGCAAATACCACCAGGCCTGATATTTCACAGGCTGTGGGAGTGCTTTCCAGGTACAGGATTACCCCTACTACTGCTCACTGGAATGAAGCCATCAGAGTGTTGAAATATCTGAAGGCAACCAGAGATCTCGTTTTGGTCCTTGGAGGGAAGGACACAGAGCTTGAGGGTTTTGTTGATGCACATTATGGTGGGGATCAAGATCATCGATTTTCCACTACAGGGTATGTAATCAGAGTGTTTGGTGGAGCTGTAGTTTGGGGGAGCAAGAAGCAGTCTGCAGTTGCCACATCCATTGTAGAAGCTGAGTTCATGGCAGCAAGTGCAGCTGTCAAAGAGGCCAATTGGATGAAGGGATTCCTTGAGGAAATTGGGATTTCCCCATGGATTGTCAAGATTCACTGTGATAATCAGGGATGCATCAATCATCTCAGAAATCCAGTGTTCTCTAAGCATACCAAGCATATCGCTATCAGCTTCCACTTTGCGCGGAAGCTATTGCATTGGGTCAAGTTGATGTGAAATACGTTCCTTCTGCAAGGAATGTGGCAGATATATTCACAAAGCCTTTAACAAGGCAGGTATTTCAGGACATCGTGAGGCTCTGGGTTTGGCCAAGTTTTTGTGAGGAAAAGGCAAGGGGAAGTGTTATAATAGTGATGAACATTTTGGTGCCTTTCCCTCAGAAGAGTAATAGTGGCCAGATTAGCTCCAATTACCAGTGAGACCACTTATTAAAATGAGTAATAGGTGGCAGAACCTAGGAGTTCTGCCAGAACCAATCTAGACCAATTGCACGTTAATAAGGGAGGATGAGGTAATCAGACACGGTTTGCTCGAAAGGATATATGCTCCTGGCTCAAAGGGTTGAGGCACTTGATTGGGACATCAAAAGCACTTCGGGTGTTTGCTACTTCACTGTTGCCAGTCAAGTCATCTCATTCACAGTCGACATTGCTTGTTACTCGACACACAACAAGAGTGTCGCCGGGCTAAACACCCTCGTGCCGGGTCATACAGGTAAACTGCTGTTAGGACATCAATGCACAAGAACAATGGATTAGGAAAGGGTCTAGATAATGTGTAATAGAAAGGTGCTACTGCTTAGCTCATCGGACATCGGTAATGCAGACTATCAGTAACTTCGTAGATAGAGTAGTTTGAATTGCTGAGTGATAAGAGAGAGCAATAAGCATTGTAAGACTTGATTGGGACATCAAAAGCACTTCGGGTGTTTGCTACTTCACTGTTGCCAGTCAAGTCATCTCATTCACAGTCGACACTGCTTGTTACTCGACACACAACAAGAGTGTCGCCGGGCTAAACACCCTCGTGCCGGGTCATACAGGGAACGCCGAACTCAGAAGTTTACATGAAGTACTTGAGAGATACGAGAGAATTAGCTCTTACTCTGGGTGGAAAGGGGCCTGAGCTAGAAGGCTATGTTGATGCCGACTATGCTGGGGACCTGGACCACAGGTATTCCACCACTGGCTATGTTCTATCAGTCTATGGTAGTGCCGTGGTTTGGGGAAGCAAGAAGCAGAGCTCAGTTGCTACCTCAACTGTGCAAGCCGAGTTTATGGCAGCCGGCCATATTGTGAAGGAAGCCAACTGGCTTAAGGGCTTCTTGGAAGAGATTGGAGCTGCACCTTGGAGAGTCAAAATTTTCTGTGACAACCAAGGATGCATTTCCAATTTACGGAACCCCCTTTATTCCAAATTCACAAAGCATGTTGCAGTAAGCTTCCACTATGCTAGGGAAGCTATGGCACTTGGGCAGGTAGATATCCTCTATGTAGAATCTGCTCGAAATGTGGCTGACATTATGACCAAGCCACTTGCTAAGCCCGTGTTTGTTGGTCATCGTGATTCACTAGGTTTGAGAAGATACACATAAAGCATGCAGGCAAGGGGAAGTGTTGAGTTGTGAACATACATTATAGAATGCCTTGTGCTTTAGGTGATCTTCAAATGTACATTATTAGGATACGGGTCCACTATCCACATAAGGTACCTCAAGACACGTTCGGATGAGGTCTATTTCGAACATAAGGTACAATCTGATTTAGATTACGCGTTAGCGTGAAAGGACTATTAAAGCTGCGATCACCGCATAGTCGAGCAACTGGTTTGGAAAGATACTGGGCACATAAGGATGCCAGTCTTGTTCATGCAGTTGCATGTGTCTAAAAGAGCAGACAGTCGTCAAGGACTGTAGCTGGAGAGGCACGAACTTACGACCTGTCTGCTTGCTTACAGGTGCGGTGACGCAGGATGTGTATTGGTAATGTGTTCATGTTTGATTGCTTGTTTGTAAGTGAACCATCTTAGTGGACAATCAAGTCTCCCAAACAGCTAAGGGACGGAGTCTTGATTGAGTATAGGAAGGTACTTGCTTTCAGCCGTCAGGAGCTTATCCGTGTGTAGATGCTCATTGACAGATCAACATGTAACGGAACTGGTTTGGAAAGATACTGGGCACATAAGGATGCCAGTCTTGTTCATGCAGTTGCATGTGTCTAAAAGAGCAGACAGTCGTCAAGGACTGTAGCTGGAGAGGCACGAACTTACGACCTGTCTGCTTGCTTACAGGATACGCCACTGCCCATAACCTTTTACAATTCTTTTTCAAGAACCACTTCCTGCACCCCAATCATTCTCCCAGCGTCATGGGTCTGAGTATGGTTTATCACAAAACGAAAATCTTGATTTAGAGCCACAGCGACCAAGTACTCCCCCAAAACTACGTCTACAGTAATATTTTGTGTATAGGAGTCGATAGGGTTGAAAACATGTGGTGGTTGAGGAAAAGCTTACTCCTAAACATTGGACCAGTACACCTGCCAAGAGAATGACGGATATCATACAAAAGAGATGCCTGCATCTCACAAAACTGCAGGATATGATTTTACTCACAATTATCTCTCTCTAGCCCAACGTACAAGCGCAGTGCTTTGTCGAAAGAGACGGATTCACCGAATATCTGACGCACGGAAAACACGCGTACCTGCCAGTTACATTATTTTCCGCGGCACGATGCCGTCCAAGAACGGCTTCTTCTTGTAGTTTGCAACGTTTGCCACTGTGTTGCGAAGTGTCCCCTCCTATTGCGGCCAGTAGGTCCGATAAACTCAACCGGTACAAAGTCGCGGACAAAATTCGTAGCGTAACATAACTGAACAGCACAGAGACTATGCCGAAACCACTCAGGTATAACTTCAATCCCGGAATATGGTTTTTCTCCAGGTGTACCCCTCCGTAAACAGGGACTTCTCCTGGGAGAGCGTCGTTCCAAAGCGGGATTCCGACGAAGTGCTGAGCCTTAGGGTTTCTGTACTGCACGCGGCTGCCGAAGCGCGGCCCTTATCGGCAGTCTTAGAAAAAGTTTTAAGTGTGCATGACCCGGCACACGCGGAGACGAGATTACGTAAGCATCACCAGTACTCCCCATGGCCCCCATACCTACACGAAGGGCCTTGGCCTCCACCCAGCATAACCAAGCCCTTGAAGAAAATCACAGACAGACCAATGTGCATACAATTAGTTCCTGGTTGGTGGCGGGCGACCCCGTCATCCGGATAGATCCACAGCATCCCCAGCAACCTGTGGATGTACACGGAAACAGGGACGTGGTGTAGAAGTGAAGGTTTTATTACCTAACAGGGGGATGCTTACACTCGAATATGAGTGAGTACACGTTTGAAATAGTGAAAGCTGTTATTGGAACATGCCTAGGGGGTCTGCACCGTACCTGTGTCTATAGGTTTGGGTGGGAATTCTGATTGCAGATGTGATCAGTATCTGAACCAGAAATCCCGTGTACGTGGATGCAAGTCAATAGCGTGTTTGTGTGTCTTGGCAATACCCTCTGTATGCATGCATGGGTATGTAAGTGGTCAGTCAAAGGAGCTTTTGGCAATATGTATGGGCCACAATAACTCTGATGTTTGACAGGATGAAAACGTCATCCTGTCAAACATGAAAAATAGGATGGAAAGGCGCGCTATTCGAAGGTGAACTGTTGCTTCGGTAGATAGGTTGACCACCGCCAACATCCGGGGCAGGCAGGAAAGACAGGCTTCCTCGGTACTTTAACCACTGGACATGAGCGACAGAAAAGTTGAAGGGGTCCACACCTGCACCGGACAGAGCTCCTGGTCAGCGGTCTTCCTGATTCTATCGTAGTGCTTACAGAACACCTGAAATTGTTTCGCCGCCGATTTTGTCGCCTCCGTCGGAGACGGCTCCAAACCGGAGATGCTCGAACAACACCGACAGCCTTTAGTCCTTTCTACAATGACGTCTATGTTTACACTTTAAGGGGAGAAGCGTGTTCGTTCGACTACACCTCCCCCTGGTGATGCCGCCATCGCCGTTGATGGTGCTCTGTCAGGCCCGATCCAGGAGGCCCTGAAGAACATTCTGCCCACCATAATTACTGAGGTAGTAACAAAAGTAGTAGAACAGCTTGTTCCGAATCTCACGGCGCAGTTCAAGCAGGTCAGTGCTGATTGGACCAGATCACATTGTCCATTGCCGACAGTCACCGTGCAACTGCAGAGCTCCGCCAGGCTCAAGAGACTATTAGAGCCCTTCAAGAGCTTCACTCCAATGAAATCAACCGGCTTTTGTCGCGACAGGAGGGCCTGGAGCGCCAATGGAAAGCTCCCAATGCCATTCTATATAATGTCAACGAAGTCCCACGGGACTCGTTGACCGAAGTTAAGTCCCTCATTTCTGGTGGTGTGACCTCAGAAAATAATGGCATTATTGAGTGCCATCGTTTGGGGCGACCGAACCCGCAGGCCCAAAGACCTCGTCCCATCCTCATCAAGTTCGCAACCGTGGAGCAGAAACACGCGGCGTTTAAACATGCCAAGCAGCTACGGCTTAATGGAATCACTATGGATGATGATTTAACCCCCGCCCAGCGTGCAACACGCAAGGAGCGCACTGCTGAAGCCATAGCTTTGAGGAATGCTGGGTGGCGCGTCTTCTGGAGGGGTGACCGCCTCTTCAAGGTCAAGGAGGGTGGGGCACCTACCCTTGTTCCTCTGTTGTATTGGATGAGTTATTTATGCCTTTCCCTCAGTGGAGTAATAGTGGCTATTCCATCAGTGACAATAATAAATGACTAATATGGGCGAAACTACACAGACTTAGCGGTTAGGAACAATTTGAATGAAGATAAAGATAACGCAAGTTACAGACACGTTTAGTGCAGGAAGGTAGTGGTGCTAGCACGGAGAGGCAAGGCACTTGTTTGGGACTTCACAAGCACTCCGGGTGTTTCCTTAAAGTTGCCCAATCAGTCCTTGATTGTTCATGTTCTAGACTCTACTCTTCGTCACACAGTAGAGCGAACTTTGACTCACACCCTCCGTGCCGCCACTGCACAGGTAACGTGATGGTGAATAGATTGGGAGATTTGAGGCTTTGTTGACCTTAATATTTCGTGTTATGTGTATGTGCTTGGCTATCTTATCATCGGACAATGAGATTGATCCTTTCTGAGTACGTACCAGTGAGGGTAGTTTGAATTCCGTTGTTACGAGAGAGCAAGTGAGCAATTGTAATAGACTTGTTTGGGACTTCACAAGCACTCCGGGTGTTTCCTTAAAGTTGCCCAATCAGTCCTTGATTGTTCATGTTCTAGACTCTACTCTTCGTCACACAGTAGAGCGAACTTTGACTCACACCCTCCGTGCCGCCACTGCACAGGAATACGCCAAGCCCATAACCTAACAGGTTATGGGCCCACCACTCTCCCGTTGAGTGTGTGTGGCTGGCTCAAGAATCGGAGACGAGAAGCTGTATGGCCAAGCGCCGTAGATCGAAGCAGACTGCTCGCAAGACTACCAACGTCGACGTTCCTGCTCGGTTAAGAACCGGTCCACCTTCGTACAACGATAGAATCAGAAACGGAGGACAGCAAGGAGATCGGACTCCTGGCGAACGGGCTGCCATTGTAAAAGACTACGTGTTTCATCTGTACGTTGGACGACCTCTCCCCCTGCCAGCGTGGTTTGGTTCAAGATTTCCCACGTATCCAGCATACAAGTTCACTCCTTGGGAACAATCATTCGTTAATTTGGAACCAGGTTTCATCACCAAAGAGAAATTTCGGAGGTATTGTAGTGTAACGAAGTGGATCAACAGAGAGCAAGAATTTGCTGAGCACACTGCATATTTGGCGGTTGAGTCTGCACTGGCAACTATTCCAGTGAAGGCCTTTCAGGATGTGCTGATCCCTAACATTCGTGACGAGTCTGAGTGGGAAACTGATTCAGACCTTGAAGGCATTGTGGAGTAAGTGGTTTAAGTGTACCTCTGACGCTAGAAACTGACATTCAGTGTGCACACTATGACTTCTAAGAAGAAGAGTCAGTCATCTAGTGGAACCTCTGCGTCTGTGAGTGAGACCACTACCCCAACACCTGTGAGAGAGCCTTGCACTCCCAGCACATCCAGGGGAGAAGGTGATGAGTTGCCAAAGGTGATTCCTACACTTGTGAAGGTACATATCAAGCTAAAAGAAAAGGGACACAACATTATGATTTGGAAGAATGCGTACCTTGCAGCAAATGAGGCCAAGGGATCACTGCCTGCAGTACTTGAGGACATGCCTAGGACCACGCATGATGCTGCAGCACTGCTGTTGCTGTATGAATCTGTACCCGAAGAGTGGCACGGGGAATTATCTGATTTATCCTCTGCATATGTTGCATATGAATATATCTGTAGGAAGTTCATTGGGGGTTATAATCTCCAAGCCAACATGGACTGGCTGTTGGAGATGAGTCAGGGGATGAAGCACGACGAGACCATTTCCCAATATGTGAGTCGCATGCTGAATCTGAAGGCATGTCTTCAGAGGAATAATCATCCTCTTCTGGATAGCTTTGTAGCTACCCAAATTGTGCAGGGTCTACCTGAAGCAGCCAAGGAGACAAGCAGCCTGTCAACAGCAGCAGGGACCCCACTCAACAAGCTGGTAGACCTGCTGAGGACCACAGCCGTTGCTCTGGGGTTTGATGAGACTGCCCCACGTCAGCCACGAGTTTTGGCTGTTCCTCAGGGCAGTAACAGAGTCAGCACCCCTGGAGCATTCAGTGGAGCCAGTCCTTCGCCCTCAACCGGACAGTCTGATTCCAAGGGAGTTTGCAACTACTGCAATAAAAAGGGCCATTATTGGAGAGACTGCAGAAAGGGGCGCAGGGACGAGGAGACACAGAGGAACGTGGTGGCAGCTGTCCAACAGCTGCAAGGCATGTGGCCTCAGGGCCAGCCATCTATGGGTGGACACCATCCCCCAGTAGCCCAACTGGCCCATCATGGTGCAGATGCCGTCCCTGCTTGGTTTCAGCCTCCTGCTCCACCTCCACCTCCTCCTGAAGGTATGCTGTACACAATATCTCACAATGTCCTGGACAGTACGATCAGTAAACCCTTGCAGCACTCCTGGCTGGTTGACAGTGGGGCCTCGGTCCACCTAGTAAATGACGTGGCATTGCTGCATAACCCTATCATCCATTCCAAACCAATTCCCCTGCACTTGGCCACCTCTGATGCCACTGGGTGTATTATTGCATCTGGGTCAGTCTGCATTTTGAGCCCGCAACGCATTCCCCTCTGGATCCATCATGTGCAGTGTGTCCCTTCAGCTACCACCAACATCCTGTCAGTATCTGCTGCCCTTAGGGATGGTGCAGTATTCCAAACATACAATGTGGGTGCCTTTTCGTATGTCAGTGGACCAAACCACTGGAGAGCTCAGGTCACTGCAGAGATGGGACTGTACTACATTCATAGTGTAGTTGCAGTGAGAGGAACCAGCACACCAAAGCATGCAGCCAGTGCAACCAAACAGCTAAAATCCAGTATCTTATCACACAGCTGTGCCAAACGTTACTTGTGGCATAGCAGAATGGGACACCCTGGAGAAACGTGGATGCAGCGTCTTGCTAAGGAGAACCTGGTGACTGGGATTGACACCTCCCTCTCTCCCTGCACTGATTGCCCGGTACACTGTGAAGCGTGTATTGAAGGAAAGACTGCCAGACCCTCTTTCGGAATCAGTACCAGACCTGCCTTGGAACCTCTGGATCGAGTACACATAGATACTGTGGGTCCTATTACACCTGCAGCCATTACTGGTGAACGTTTGTGGGTTACTGTACTGGATGAAGCCTCTCAGTGGAAAGCAGTTATTCCAGTAAAGTCCAAAGACACCATCAGTGCAGCTGTCAGGGACTTACTTGTTTACTGGCAGACGCAACGAAAAACCACTGTGAAGTGTGTCAGATGTGACAGAGGAACTGAATTTGTTAATGCCCGGTTCAAGGAGTTCTGTGCCTCCCAGGGGACTAAGCTGGAGACCTCTGCCCCGTACACCCCACAGCAGAATGGAGCAGCTGAACGAGCCAACCGAACCCTGAAGGAAAGAACCCGGACTATCCTGAGCTTTGCTGCTGCCAGTCCCACCCTCTGGAAAGAAGCCCTGGAGACAGCATGCACCCTGCTTAACATGGGCCCAAGCACAGGCAGGGACCTTACCCCCTTTGAATTGTTCTGGGGATATAAGCCTGATGTCTCACTCCTGCGCACATGGGGTTGCCTTGCATATGTGCATATCCCAGATGTCCAGAGGCCAGTCTTTGCACCAAAAACTGTGCCAGGAATGCTCACCGGTTATTCAGCCTCCTCCAAAGCCTATCGGATATACATGGGTGGGGGTATATGGCGAGAGAGCAGAGATGTCATCTTTGTGGAGCATCTCAGAGGGGCCTCTCGTGTTGGTCTCAGTGTGACTCCTGCTCAGTCTGAGGAATTTCTGTCCCCTGTTCCCTCTGAACCCAGCACTACCAAACAGCACCCAGAGCCAGTTAAGGTATCCTGTGGAGACGACAGTGAGGCAGAGATCCAGGACTCATCAGTTGAGACAGTGCATCCACACGTTTCCCAGGAAGACACAGACTCAGAATGTCCAGGACCCTCTGGGAAGGCTGAGCCCGAGCCTGACCCCCAGAGATCCACTGCTCCCGCGGAGATCCGAAGGACCATCGAAGCAGCTCTGGACCTGGCCCGCGGCACTCATTCGGACTCTGGACTACAGCAACAAATGATGCGAGCTCAAGAGTCTCTCAGACCGACCAGCCTGGAAAATTCCAATTTGGCTGCTGATGGGCTAACAAGAGCCCAGAGGCATGAGCAACGAACACTTGCAAGAGAACTCCTGCTGTCACAGGAGGTGGGAGAGAGCAGAGACAAAGTGGGGCTAACAGAAAGTGACACACAGTCACAGGGACCAGGGGAAGTGCAGATAGATGGGTGCCAGTCTGAGAGCCCTGATTTTCATGTTAGTGATGAGAGGGGGGCAGCCACAATCATGACTGCAAATGGTCCCAGGGAGCTGAGTTGCACGGGTGGGTCCTGTCCAGTGAATGAGCTTCATGTCAGTCGTGAGACTTGTGTGGAAACATCTGGCTCTTCCCATCAGTGGCGTGGACTGGTAGGGGAAGGTGGTGACAGCCACAGTCCTGAGAAGAGTCATTCCACTCTCTCGGAAACAGCCAGAAATGTCTGTGCGAGCAGTACTGGGTCAGCATCCCAGTACTTGTGTGAGAGCCGAGAAGAGGAGGTGAATCAGGTGCACGGACAATGTGTGGTACCACCAAATTACAAGTGCAGCCTGAGAGGTACCTGTGTATGGGAGAAGGATGTCAGGGATGAGAGGTCACAGTCTCTTGTGACACAACGTGGAAGTCAGAGACATACAAGTCAAGAAAGGGAGGGGAAGCAAAGGGGCGACCAGAGCCCACCTCCCTCTGCCTGTGAGAGCCCTCAAGAGCCTGAGCTTGAGAGGATGTGTAAGGGTGTGGATGTGGAGGTGAACCGGAAGCTCAGACAATGTGAGAAACCTCCGGACTATGGATGCTTCCCGGGAGGTACCTGTGTTTGGGAGGAAGATGTGAGCGTGCGAGGCAACAAGTTGAGCAGTGCGAGGTGCGAATCCAAGAGAGAGAGAAGCATGAGAGAAAGCTCTGATACCACTGAGAGAAAAGCTAGCTGTAGTGCGGCGAGTGTCAGTGGAAGAGTAGTGGGTTCTGAGGGTGCAACCAACGATTCTCCCAAGGGTAAGGGAGAGGAGGGGAAGCACACTGGTGTTAGATTTGGTAAAATCCATGTTCCCTCTAATTTAAGAGAAGCTCAGATGTCTCCTCAGTGGGAATACTGGAAGGCTGCTATGCAAGAAGAGCAGAATTCATTAGACACCCATGAGGTTATGGAATATGTTCCCAGACCTCATGGGCATAAGGTAATACCAGTTCACTGGATTTTCTCAGTGAAAATGGATGCACATGGCAATGTGTTGAGATTCAAGGCAAGATTGGTTGCTCAGGGTTGTCGACAAATTCCTGGAGTAGATGTCATGGAGGTCTTTGCACCAACCAGCAGCTATGGAGCTAGGAGAACCTTGTTAGCTGTGGCTGCTAGGGAAGGTTATGAGATTCACCAGGTAGATGTTAAGACAGCCTTTCTCAATGGTGAGCTGGAGGAAGAAGTGTATGTAACGCAACCTCCTGGATTTGAGAATGGTGATCGCAATACCGTGTGTCGACTCAAAAAGGCACTGTATGGCCTAAAGCAGGCCCCACGTGCCTGGCACAAAACCCTTAATGACAAACTTGAAGTCATGGGGTATGAGGTGTGCAAGAGTGATGCTGGAGTTTATGTGAGATGCTCTGAAGATGGGGGTAAATCCTACGTGCTAATTTATGTAGATGATCTCTTGATTGTATCCAAGGGCATGTCAGAGGTGGAGAGAGTGAAAGAGCTTCTCAAGAAAGAATTCACCATCCACGATCTAGGGGAAGTGAAGGATTTCTTAGGTTGTCAAGTCATGAGAGATAGAGAGAAGGGGTTAATCTCCCTGAGTTGCATTCCTAAGATAGATGCACTTGTGGAGAAGTTTGGTCTTGATCTTGAGTCAGTTGGGCCCGATACCCCAATGACAAAAGATTTTGTAATGTCTCAGATGCCTGCACCAAAGGATGGGAATGATAGTATTGGTGCTGGGAGTGTTCTGCCTCCTGGTCATCGATACTGTGAGTTAGTAGGGTCACTACTCTACATAGCTAACACCACTCGTCCTGATATATCCCAGGCTGTAGGAGTTCTGTCGAGGTACAGGATGTCACCCACAACAGCACACTGGAATGAAGCAATCCGTGTGTTGAAATATCTTAAGGGAACCCGAGACCTTGTTCTGATCCTTGGTGGAAAAGAAACAGAGTTGGAGGGATATGTTGATGCTGATTACGGTGGGGATCAAGACCACCGTTTCTCCACCACCGGCTTCGTTCTCACTGTGTTTGGAGGAGCAGTTGTGTGGGGAAGTAAAAAGCAATCTGCTGTGGCTACTTCCACAGTAGAAGCAGAATTCATGGCAGCAAGTGCTGTTGTGAAGGAAGCTAATTGGCTGAGGGGATTCCTAGAGGAAATTGGTGTGTTTCCCTGGATAGTGAAGATACATTGTGATAACCAAGGGTGCATCAATCACCTCAGGAATCCAGTGTATTCTAAACATACCAAGCACATTGCAATCAGCTGTCACTTTGCACGTGAAGCTATTGCAAAGGGGCAGGTTGACTTCAAATACATTCAGTCTGCCAGAAATGTGGCTGACATCTTCACTAAACCTCTAGTAAGACTAGTGTTTCAGGGTCATAGAAACTCACTGGGTCTTGCCAAGTTCTGGTGAGGAAAAGGCAAGGGGAAGTGTTATATTGGATGAGTTATATATGCCTTTCCCTCAGTGGAGTAATAGTGGCTATTCCGTCAGTGACAATAATAAATGACTAATATGGGCGAAACTACAAAGACTTAGCGGTTAGGAACAATTTGAATGAAGATAAAGATAACGCAAGTTACAGACACGTTTAGTGCAGGAAGGTAGTGGTGCTAGCACGGAGAGGCAAGGCACTTGTTTGGGACTTCACAAGCACTCCGGGTGTTTCCTTAAAGTTGCCCAATCAGTCCTTGATTGTTCATGTTCTAGACTCTACTCTTCGTCACACAGTAGAGCGAACTTTGACTCACACCCTCCGTGCCGCCACTGCACAGGTAACGTGATGGTGAATAGATTAGGAGATTTGAGGCTTTGTTGACCTCAATATTTCGTGTTATGTGTATGTGCTTGGCTATCTTATCATCGGACAATGAGATTGATCCTTTCTGAGTACGTACCAGTTAGGATAGTTTGAATTCCGTTGTTAAGAGAGAGCAAGTGAGCAATTGTAATAGACTTGTTTGGGACTTCACAAGCACTCCGGGTGTTTCCTTAAAGTTGCCCAATCAGTCCTTGATTGTTCATGTTCTAGACTCTACTCTTCGTCACACAGTAGAGCGAACTTTGACTCACACCCTCCGTGCCGCCACTGCACAGGAATACGCCAAGCCCATAACCTAACATCCTCTCTCCCACTCTAGATTGGGTGGGGGGGTTGTTTTGGGTCAGGCTGGAGGCATTTCAGAATCCTCACCCCCCTTGGTGGCCTTGGTGAGGGGGTGGCTTCTCTGGGGCCCACCTCGGCGTCCGGCCCTACTCCTCCCGGTGATCATGCATAGGGGTGTCAGGGCCACATTGGGCTATCCATTTTAGTGTGGAACGTGAATGGCCTAACCGACTCGAAGGTTGCTCTCCATGATTATTTTTCTTATTTTCGGGAACATGATGTGATTCTTCTGCAGGAAACACTCTCCCATGCGTATGACCCAGCTTTGTTTAGGGGTTATCGGGTGTTTCTATCCTTATCTTCTCCGTCCTTTTCTCCACTTCCCCTCCCCCACAAGAGGGGTCTTGGTATGCTGATTGCTGTGCGGGATCACAGTGGGTATAGTGCGCAATTGTGGGGTTCCACATCTTCTTCATTGTGGGTTAAAGTGACTTTCATGGGTGCCCATTCCCCACCTCTGTATGTGGGAGGGGTGTATGTTCCCCCCGAGGGCTCTCCCCGTCTCCAAGAGGTTCCCATGCCTCATCGGATGGCTGAGCTTGAGGGTCGCATTCAGGAGGCTTTGCTCGATGGTTCAGTGGTGTTGGCGGGTGATTTCAATGCTCGAGTTTCTTTTGCATCCACGTCGTCTTCTTCAGTTGTCCCAGTGCCGGTTGGCCAAAATCCACATGGCCGTCGTTTAGTGGATTTGTCTGCGACAACAGCGTTGGTTCTCTGCACGGGGCGGGTCGATGGGGATCTCCATGAGCCCCCTTCTTTTCCCACTCCTCGGGGAGGCACCCGTCCTGATCATGTCTTAGTCTCAGCGCCCCTTCTTCCTCATGTCACGAGTATTCGGGTGCAAGCTGACTTACGAGGTTCTGATCATTATTCTCTCCATGTTCTTCTTCAGATTCCAGTCTTGCATTGTTCATCGACTCCTCTCCCACTCCATAAGGTCTCTCGTGTCACGTGGAAAGGGACCCACCGTCGTGCCTATGTGCATGCCTTAGAAGGGGAGGAGCCCTCATTACGTACATGCGCAGAACTTGCTCAATCGGGTGATCTCCCTGGGGCATCTTCTCTTCTTATGGCTGTCATTTCTCGGTCAGCTACACATGCGCATATGAAGGTGTCGCGGCGGGAAAGTCCCCCTTCTCGGCCGCCGTGGAAGCCTTTCTTCACTCACCAGTGTTTTGCGTTAAAACGGGAGTGGAAGAGGTTGGGTAGGCAGCTAGGATGGCGGGCTCCCCCAGTGGTTCTCTTGGAACGCCGGTACCATTCCTTCGTGAGATCTCAAAAGAGGTCTTGGCTCCTGACTCAGCTTCAAGACGTTATTGCAATGTTCCATACGGAGCCCCGCCGGTTTTGGCGCCTGCTCAATGGCTCCCCACCCCCGCTCCCAGGTCCTCTGTGTCATCCCTCTGCATGGGAATCCTTTGCCGCAGGCCTCCAGGGCTCTTCGGTGGTGGATCATGCACCCCTCTCAGAGGTGGCTTTTCCACACCAGGTTGTGCAGGTCCTTAGTGATCTTCACAGGCCTGTCACTCCCGTAGAGGTGGAAGTTGCTTTGTCGGCATTGAACCCGGTAGAGCAGCAGGGCTTGGTGGGTTCCCCTCTGAGTTCCTTCGGTTTGCGCAACAGTGTAGGACCCCGGAGGTGGTGGCTCCCCCTCACTTATTGGCCCCATCCCTCACTGCAATTTTGAATGCTATGTTAGGCGCGGGGTGTCTGCCCCTGACCATGACATCCTCACAGTCACCCCGGTCCTGAAAGACTCCTCCCGGTCTGTGCTTGATACCACGAATTATCGCCCCATTGCTGTGCAAGACCCCTTAGTTCGCCTCTATGCCTCATTGTTGAACACCCGACTCGTGCGGTATTTAGAAGAAAATCGCTTTCGCTGTCCTGAGCAATGTGGTTTCCGCCCTGGGTTCTCGACGTTACATGCGTTGTTTACTCTACAGCATTTTGTTGACTTAGCTACGCCCACTGCCCCGTTGTATTGCTGTTTCTTAGATCTATCTAAAGCCTATGATCGTGTTCCTCGGCATTACTTATGGGAGGCCCTCAGGCGCCTCGGGGTGGCTGAAGGTTTTATCCGCGCGGTACGGTCCACGTATGATGGTGTTCGGTTTACGGTTGTTGCTGGGGGCATGGCTGGATCTTTCCACGCTTCGGGTGCTGGGGTTACCCAGGGGTCTCCGATTAGTCCCACGTTATTCACGGTTTATGCTGATGGGCTCCTTAGGCAGATTCGGGCTACTTGTCCTGGGGTTGGTCCCCAAACTCGAGATGGGACTCATGTCCCGGCTCAAATGTACGCTGATGATTTGATACTTCTTGCTGAAACGGCAGAGGGCTTGCAACAACTCATTGACGCCGTTGTTCATTGGTGTGGCTTTTCGTATATGCGTATTAATCCATTAAGACCGATGTCATGGTCTTTCCATCGTCGCCCGAGTCGCCCCCTTCCTTTCAGTGGGTTTGTGACGGGGTCACGCTTCCCGTCGTATATACTAAGAAATACTTGGGTGTTATTTTATCCTCGGTTGGGGGTGTGGGGGGCACCTTTGGCCTGCTGAATGGTAAAATGTGGGCCACGTGGGAGCTCCCTTATGCGTAAGTATGGTAACCTGCAGTGCGCGGCCTCTATAGGTCTTCTTCTTAAGTTGATTCTCATGTGTGTTGTGCCCACGGCGTCATATGCATGTGAGATTGGGGATGGCGTTCTTTTCGTTCACCGGCTGCGGCCCCTTCTGTTCAGCTCTTAGAGTCAGTTATTGGTCATGTTGAGT